>JANQBM010000001.1:15156314-15170144 GCA_025594535.1 Erythroxylum domingense | reverse complement strand
TGATTGTATTGATATGATTGAAAATGTTTATGGAATAAAGTGGGGCCCAATTTGGGTTATGGCTTCTTACTTATCATATTTGTGGTTTTAAAAAAAATATTTATACCGATTTTCTGAGTGATTGAGTACTTTAGCACGCCATCCTTACGGGGCACGGACTCGGATATCATCAACGATGTCGGGTTCGGGTCTTGTGAGAGTGGGGTGCTACACTAAGAACTGGGATCCACGTATGTGAGGATCGTCTCTAGGGAGTCATGTAGCTGGCTGATCCTGAGGTCACCGTTAATTTTAGGGGACTTTCTGTTGTAATTGAATTCATGGCCCATACCTGTCCGATTGTGGTGCTGGTGTTGGACTCTCCATTACTGGTTGCATGGTAACTTCTTCACCCTGGTGGTGTGTCCCCATATTTTCTAGAAATGATGGAAGGCCTGCGGTGACTTATTTCTTAGTTGAATTCATGACCCACGACACCACAGTTAAAACAGATTTGTAGTAAACCTTCATACGCTACCTGTAAGAGTTCACCATCTAACTCTACGCTAGGACAGAGGGGACCACTAAGATCAACGTCAACAGTCACTCGTGTGAATTTACCCTGTTGAGCAGCTTTCGTAGTTTCGTCAATCTTCACTGTGTGACCAACTAAATTACAAAGTGCAGTTAGGATCATCGGGTGATATCGAGGTCTCGGTAGCTCTGGGAATTAAATCCATATCACCGCCTGCGTCACTTTACCTTGCGACGACCGAAACTCTGGATACCATCGTTGGACTGAGAGTGCTTGCCTGAGAATATCCCAGGGGTCGTTTGTTAATGCATTGATGAAGTCTGCTTCTTCAATGAACTTGATTAGATAATAATCGTAATCCAGGTCGATGATCTTCATGGGGCCGATTGGCCTCCATATGCTTTTTAACCACGAGCAGAGTATCTTGTATCCAACTCGACGTCCCAGCAATTTCACGATCATGGCATTTTCCCATTTTTGGTCGAGACGCGATTTGAACATACGCTACAATTCAATGCCCCCTGCCTAACTCCCCTTGCGTGGGGATGATATCACCTTCCTCTATCTCAACTGAGTCCTCGTCTGGCCATGATACGTCTTCTGCCCCTTCATCCATGAATGGTTCGCCCTGAACTGCAGCGCTGTATGACAGTGGAGCTTTTGGTTGGGGGTCTTCTTCCTGCTCTCGTATACGCACTATCTTTGCTATAGGACCACCCAGTGCATTCTGGTCCAAATTTCTCAGTTCATATTCATTGCATTTTGAAATTTCAGAAGCCATTTCCTAAGGATGAAGCCGCTGAGTCTAAAAAAAAAAAGATAGTCTTTAAGGAAGAGACACAAAGTAATTTTTAGATATGGAGAATTTTGTTTTCAAGAGAAGAAAGTAATAACACCAATTAGGCCATTTTAATTGAGCCCCATTCTCCATGCCATTGGTTTGGGGCATCATTTCTCTTTACCTTTTTCAATGTCATTATATATTTTTTTACACCAAGTGTGGGGGTTATCTTATTGTTTTCAAAATATCTAAACAAAGAACAGGATTGAGCACTAGCATTTGCATTTTTATATTCAATTGTCCCTTATCCATCCTCCACCGCTCTATATTTCCCAACTCCCATAATCATCCATCTTCTTCTGGTTGTCTCGCTTGCTTAGTAACCAATTATCTCAATTTCTTATAGTGTGACAGATTTAACTCGATGACTTGCCAAGACTGTCCGGTAAATAACGTGTCCATGAACAACCAATCTCATAAGAAAAAAATAAAATTGAAGATGGCGTTTACAACTTCTCTTAATCACTTCAATAAATGCACAGCAGTATCTATTTATATTATATGCTATATGAAAAACCATTGTATCTACGTAAAATCAAACACCTTAGTTGAAACTGCAAGCTTCTTCTGCAAACCCAAATTTGGAAGCTTTGGTATCATATATAACCCTTTGATTCCTCTGCTGATAATGCCCAATAATACCAATCTCATTATCTGATGCTAGACTAGCAATTGCCATACAAACCTGAGATGCATCCGTTTTCACGACGTAGAATATCCCAGTTACATCCACGTTCAACTCAGCAGTTCCCTCAAACTCCAATCTTATTGTCGGAATGTCAACTTCTTGATAAGAACTAAGATCAAAGCAAGTGTCTAAGATTGAAAAAGCTGGTGCAGAAGGGACCCCAGAAAATTGTTTCACAAATTCTGTTCTCAATGCCTTGTAAATTGAAGGAGGAAGCCTTGTTATCACCGTCCCCGAATCGACTAATATTCCAAAACTTGTTGCTTGTAAAGCTACCCCACCAACTCTAATACCAGTTAGATTGACGAAATAGAAAATTGGTAGCCGTGGATTGGAAATCATTCTTGTGTATGAAATTGGAGTTGTGTTCTTGTATACAGAATGATTACCTCCTAGAACTAGTGAGCCTGAAGACTCCGGTGCTGTTGTTGGCAAACAGTAGGAGAAAATTCCTTCAAAAATGGAAGAAGTTTGAGAAACTAATGAAAGGTCACTTCTGCCTAATCCTAAGAGCCCAGAAACTCCTCCAAAAAGACCTTTGTTGTTCCTGCCACAGCCAAATATGAATTTGTCAACAGGGGTTGAACCCAATTTGAGATGTTCTGAACCAAGGTCGCCACGAGTATAGGATCCATCACCATAACTAACAAAATAGTTGCAGGTTTGTGGATCGCTTCCACACACTCCGGAGTTTCCAGCCGCAAATGCGAGGTATTGGCAAGTCGATGTGTTGCAGAAAACCTTCTGATATGAAGATGATGTCGAAGGACTAAAAAGAGGGTCTTGTTGGTTATAACATAAACTACAAGGTTGACACTGAACCCATGTTAAGTCGCTGCCGGTGTCGACGATCACTGTCATGTTTTGACCACCTAATTCAACTTTAACAATGTAGTTCAGCGTCTGAAGTCCTATTCCTGTAGATAATGGAATTTGAATGCCCATAACATCTTCATTAGCTCGAGGAGAAAAACTATTATTCATTCGTGACTGAAGTGACTGGACCCTACAGTTGTCAAGAATCAAGCGTTTCTGTAACTCCTCGTCCCTGTTTGTTGTCCCTCCAGAGCAAGAATCTCTGTGCTTCATTTCCAATATGGTTGCACCCTTCTCATGTTCTACAAGACCGATAAGTAAGAATGGTTTCAGTTCATATTTTCAGGCATTATTTTACAGCATCTTATAAATTACGTGGAAGATGGACAACCTGCTGAAGATCTTTGTAGCAAGATATGTATTGAAAACTCAAGGTCTTTAGATAAAGCATTTTAATTCAAAGTGGAAGTGGAACAAGATCGTTAAATATAACATCCAAGGATGTCTGTCGGTAGTAAAGTAATTACTGACTGAAAAGGTATACTTAGCCGAGATATAAGAGAGAGATAATAGACGGAGCAATTATGTTGTTTTCCCTAAACATTCAAGTTCTTGATCATTGAAGGACAATAAATACATAAGTTGAATATTGCAGATTGCAGATCCCAAAGTGGAGAATAATCTAAAGAAGCTTTAAAAAGAAATGGTTTTCATTGTCCTGACCGAGCTAACTTTTCCTATTCTCTTTGCCAAACACTCACTTGATTTCTGGGGTATACAACTTGAAGCGTGGCTCTTCTGTTTCCACTGAAACTTTTCCAGGCTGAGGACTTTCTTCTCTTGAGAGCAGTGAAGTCCATTAGGAACAACGACCAGAAGAAGAAAAAGGAGAGGAAAGAGAGACATGAGTTCCAAAGCTTGAACACCAAGTTTAGTTTTTGGCATTAAAATGATAGAAACGAGAAAAAGAAAAGATAGTAGTAATGGGTGTGTGTTATGATGCTGGAGGTTTGTTGCGAGGGAAAGGGAAAGAAAAAGAAGATTCTTGGGAGGTGGAGTTTGGCAAGAGAACAAAACAGGAAGGGCTGTCTAAAGGACCCACTTGTGCATGAGAACTTATTGGGGATTCACGTGCAATTACTTGGAAAACACAAGAGTCTCTGATTTTGCGGTTAATTCAGGAAAATTATGTTATTGGTCGGTTCATCTTTCATAAGATAAGGACTGTGGAATCAGCTGCCACACACATCCACATACAAATAAAGAGAAATGATTGAGGGTATACTTGTTGGTACGACCCACTAAAGTAAGTAAGCCTATCAGAATTGGCCAGTATCTATGCGCTATCTGTCAGAAGACTTCCCTGCTACACAATTAAGTAATCCTGAAAGTGCACGGTTTAATTAGATTTATAAAGTTGAATTATCTAAAAGCTTTGGGATGATACAATTTTTTTTATCTGCTTTATTTTTCAATTACAAACACAGTATTTAAGTAATGCAAATTTACGCTTTCTTTTAAATATAAAAATTTCATATCATTAATCACTTATTTTATTATTATTATTAACTCCTAAATTTAATTGTCCCTTCTAACGTTTGACAAAATACTAAAAATATCTATGATCATGCCAAGTAGGAGGAGTGCGACGTGTCACCTGCCTTTTGATAAGATATCATATATATGGTGGATGTAGATGTGGAGTGAAACTTGAAAGGAGAATTGCGAAGGGAGTGTTAAAAGCTTTTCTTCTGTATGAAGATTGATGCTTGCTGTAACTTTCACCCTTCTCAATGTAAAAAATGAATTATTGGGGATCGTTACAATCTTACAACACAAGGTGCTTGCTACCTAGTTGACTCGAGTTATTTACTAATCATTTAACATAACCTCAGAGTCAGATGTTCTTGATGAGTCCATAAATCATTTAACATAACCTCAGAGTCAGATGTTCTTGATGAGTCCAACATGGGCCTATCGTATATGTAATGGCTAATCCAGACCACCGCATAGATCAGAACTGCTCTTTCAAAACTTTAGTCTTAGAAATCGAGCCCAATGGGCTGTTGCCATTTCTTTTCCCTTACATCAAGTGCTGAACCTGTTGACCTAAGACAGTCAAGAGCACAAAGGAAAGAACATGGTGCATGGCTCCTTTAAAGTTCTGACCTTGAGACTACCCTGTATAAGGTGAATACTAAGCGCTTTCAGTACGTTCCAAGTGTCCAGTGTAAATGGCATATCTGCTTAGATTATAGACATTTACAGACTTAATTTAGTAAATTATGAACAGAGTATCTAGGTAGTCATTGGCCAGTAGCTCCTGTCTCTAAGAGTTATATGACTAATAAGCGTAGGTGACATTTGAATCACTAAGCTTGCTAGGACTAGAGGGCTTCGTCATCATTCATTTCTTTGATAGCGTTTACTTTTTCCTTTTTGTTCCTTATTCTACAACTTTTTTCGCCAATTCAATGCTATATGCCCAAATCCCAATTGCCAATTTGATGTGTTCTCTTCTCTGTCTTAGCTAGCTAGGCTCCACACAACATATCCACTTTTCTGTGTTTTTACGGTTGCATTCAATATTGGAGCCTCAAATATTGTTTAAATGATGAATAAATTTTTTTATCTACTCAACGGTGACCGAAAGATTGAGTGCTGCAGTAGGTCCATTGATACTGACAGGAATTTTCTTTTTATTTTTGATTTTTTTTCCTTGTAAATTTTCACAATGCGTAAAGGCTTGCTCAAGAGCACATATGGTAAGTACAAACTACAGCTAAAAATCTTGAAGAGGAGCTTCCTGATAATATCTTGGAAAATCATTCTAGATTCTGGAAACGTATAGGGGAAATGGCGAAGGAATGAGATTCAATATTTTCCAGGCCGCTGATCCCGTAGACCATAGTGTTTTCTGTATCATGGACATAGGTTGCAACATTGAATGAGTTACTAGTATCGTCCATAAATGAAGCAACTAACTCGGGTGAGGCCAAAATTTTACCAAAAACATGCCAAATGCAATCCAATTCTCCTCTACTTGTAAAAGGTAATGATGAATCGAATTACTACAGTTACTTCCTGTTGTTTTGCATTGAAGAGACAATACAAAGAGAGAGCAACGTATGCATACATTGATAATAGTCCGAAAGAGAGAGCATTCTTCATCTAACACCTACTCTGATGAAATTAAACCAAATGGGTGGCAGTTTGACAAAAGTAGAAGTGAGTAGGAGCGAAACGGGGTTAAAAAAAGTTCTGTAGTTTTTCAACTACTATTATAATTCGGAAAGCCACAGAAGTGAAGACAAAGAGAAAACTGACTCATCGAAAGCCGCTTGTAGACGGCCACAAAACAACACCTTTCTCAGCCGGCTCTCTACTCTTTAATTGCGATCTCATTTGTTTTAAAAACTTGTCATTGGACAACCCTTTCATTCTCATTCTCTCTTGAAACCTTTCTTTGTACACTTTTTACGTGCCTGTTAGTGTTCGTGTCTACTTGATCACTTCTGAAGTTAAATGGCAAAGACCTCGCAGCACAACCAGAAGAGAGATGTTGACACGAAAAGAGACGCATCGACCAAAGCCAAACGGACCCGAAAAACAGTTCCTCGAGACTCTCCTCCCCAACGCAGCTCCGTCTATCGTGGGGTTACAAGGTTGGGATTGATTCACTGGTCGTGGGAACTTTTATTCCGATATCGCCTCTTTATTGCTTAGACCGATGCTTAGTTTGTAATTGTTTCAGGCATCGATGGACAGGACGCTATGAGGCTCATTTGTGGGATAAGAATTGCTGGAATGAGTCGCAGAATAAAAAAGGCAGACAAGGTTCTTCATCCATATCTCCTTTTGTTTGTTTCCTTAAAATAAAGAATATTTTCATTTCTTTCATTAAACATCATATTCCTCGTTACTGATATCCTGATTCAATCATGATCTCTTTACTGATATCTGAATGGCGATGCTGGAATTCACTACTCTGACTGAATCACAGTATATCTTGGTACGTTTGGAATCTAAAATCGTGTGTCTATGTGTGCGCTAATTCCGTTCACTTTCATAAAGTTGTTTAATGGTTTTACCTGAAAAGACCAACCCGTACGTGTGCTTGGTTTTACTTTCTTTCTTCCTTCTTAAACGCGATTTGGGTGCATTTCTGTATCTAATCTCTACTTGGCAGTTATAATATGTGGTATATTCTCTTTGGTAGGGGCCTATGATGATGAAGAAGCTGCTGCACATGCCTATGACTTGGCAGCATTGAAGTACTGGGGAGAAGACACTCTTCTTAACTTCCCGGTAGACTTTTTCAACTTCAGAATTTAATGTCCTTTCTTCTACTTCACTTTTGTCGTGGGCATTTTTTCATGATGTAGCACAGTGAGTAAACTGTTTGTGAATCGAATCACTGTCATTTTTCAGTTGTCAACTTATCAGAATGAGCTCAAGGAGATGGAGGGTCAGACTAAGGAAGAATATATTGGATCCTTAAGGAGGTGGCATATTACATATATATATTTAATTAAGGAGTTAAATTTAAGATGTTTAGAATTAATATATTAATTGAATTTTCAGAAGGAGTAGTGGGTTTTCTCGTGGAGTTTCCAAGTACAGAGGTGTGGCAAGGTAATCATACACCTCTTCATTTTCTACTCTTCCTAATTAGTATATATTCGGTGTATCTAAAAATACTAATTAAGTTTAGCTACAAAAATCTGATTTATAATTAAGAATTCGATACAGCATTTTAATATCAAGCAAAACGTCTTAAGAGATAGGGACAAGTTAATTATAGAGGTCTTGAATAGCTTGGTTGGCCAGTATAACTTACCACATGAACAGTCTCAGTCTGCCTGTCACTCACAATCTTAACCTAGAAATAAATGCAAAGAAGTTAAAAGTCTTGAATCTTGACCGTCCTTTTGCTACGTCAACCTCTAGTAGCTAAGAAAAGTTTTAACATAAGCTCTCGTTTGCATTCATGGTTACACGAAACCTAATTAATGAGTTCACTAACCTTTCTATATTTAATATATATTTGTATTGGTTGGAACTTGGAAATTAATGTGCAGACACCATCACAATGGTAGATGGGAGGCTCGAATTGGCAGAGTTTTTGGGAACAAGTACCTCTACCTTGGAACTTATGGTAATTTAGCATTGCTCACTCATTTCTCCAATAAATAAATATGCTATAAATCCAGATGGAGTATCGATCGATCATTTAAATTTAACGTCAATAATATAAATTAAATTAAATTCCCTCAAACCTCAGTCAAGATAGTAAGGTAGAACCGAAAGTGAAAAATCAAGTTGGTTGGTTGGTTGGGATATAGATCACCGAACCACAACTGCTTCTTCTGTCATTTAAGGTCTTACTCTGACTACCATTAATAGCTCAAAGCATCCACCCATATCCGCATGAACTATCCGTTTCAATATTTACACCCTTTTTTTTATATGTATGAGCGTGTGTCAAAACTCTAAACTTTCGCGAATAAGTTTTATTTCTTATTTTTACTACAAGATAATTATTATATAATTCAACATTATTAAAACAAATAACATTAGGTAAACTTAGCAGGGATGTAACAATCTTTGAATCGAGATCGAGAATATACCCGTATTAAACTGTAAGTACTAGACTTCATACCAAACAAAAAGACATGTTTCATCTTCATGTTACAGTTTGTGGTTCAAAATCATCAGTACGCCTGAAACTTTTAAGGTTGTGTGGTTCGCAGCCACCCAAGAAGAAGCAGCGACGGCTTATGACATGGCGGCCGTTGAATACAGAGGACTCAACGCCGTCACAAACTTTGACCTCAGTCGTTACATCAAATGGCTGCGCCCCAATAACTCCATCATCAACCCTTTAAACAAAATATCTCATCAAGAAACCTCCATTAATGGCGACGCAGACGTAGCTCTTCATCCACTTCAAGCTGACGACCCTAGTAATGATCACGAGCTCCGGTTTAGTTTCATGCCCCACGACGACCAAACCTCGCTGGTGACGGAAACTACATTGCCCCCTCTACGCCCTACTGGCAGCTGTGGAGCGACGACGTCGGCACCATCAGCACTAGGGCTTTTGTTGCAATCATCAAAGTTCAAGGAAATGTTAGAGAGAACATCGGCCCCTGACTGCACTTTGACACCGTCGGAATCCCATTTGTTGCCTCGCCGAAGCTTTCCTGAGGACATTACTACTTACTTTGAGTGTCCGGGAGGTTATGATGAAGGTGATGACAGTCTCTTTGGAGACCTTAATTCGTTTACTTCATCAATCTTTCATTGCGAGCTTGATGGTTAGAGAAAAGATTAATAGTTAAAGGTGCATGATAAGTCTATCCATACATCCTTACCATATATATACGCACACACACAAGGGCCTTGTGAATATGAACAGGTAAGGATATGGTTATTAATAATTACAAGACGATGGATGCTGGTACTGGCGGTGACGACCACGAGGACGAAGAACAACGAGTGATGAGACAGAAATCAATTCATATTATTATTTTTCTTTCTTTTCCAATTATAATTTCTTGTCTCCTTTTCTCTGATTGTTTGGAAAAGTGAGATTAATTAATTCACTAATATTAGTTGTAGAGCAGAGCAGACATTCATCTTCCAATTGTTTTTGGGAATAAGATCATTTCGTATTATGATTTATGAATGTATTGTGTGTCATACTTTTCTGAAATATAAATTATACATGAAATTGAGTCTCAAGGTCTTCACAGTCGACGCTGTTATCCAACCAGCGATGAATTAATCCCCACCTCCATTAAAGAGGTCTACGTAGGTACCTACCACATGGTGAGAGACTTTTTTTTCTTTGTTAATGTCAAGTTGCTTTAGGTGGCGATCAAGGAGGTTGGAAGTTGGCAGTTAGCGTCCTTTCTAATAGCTAGTTCCGCAAAAATGTAAAAAGAACAAAGCAAGCCTTCTCCCAGAACATGGGGTAATGCAGTGTTCAAGTTTGACAAGCAGCAAGAGACTGTTATCACTTGACTTGCTAAAATACTGATGCCAAATTAATAAATTAAAGACTGCAAGAAACCTTAGCTATTGTTTGCGTCAACTATCTTCTAGCTACAACGTTACTAACTGCATTGATATGGGAAGCAATCATCAAAAATGACCTGTGCTCCTTTGCAAAGAAGAGATGTCTCGTCAAAAATGACTAAATGAAGGTGAAACTCAATGAAGATTGATTACAACTACTAAAGAGAGAACAGGATGTAGAGGTCTCAATTGAAAGATAAGGTTCCCCGCGTGATAAACTTGGAGCCAAATCAGTGACATCAGCTGAGCGAACCAAGACGTTCACAAGAAACAAGTATAGGCAGGCTAGCATCGGACCGCAGAACTAATTTTATACTAATGCTATCTCTTGTTCTCCTCCACTTGGAGTGTGAAGGAAACAAAGGAGACAAAAGCCAACGAGTTCTTATACTGTGCAACATAGCTTTGAATCCATTGAAGCCAAACATATGCAAAATGCTTGATAACCTGTCAAAGGATATCTGCAAAATGGAGTGGTTTGTCAATTACTATGTAAGATATCCAATATATTTCTTGTCAGCACATTCCTACAACATATACCTGAAATCCATTACATACTTTGTCTTCCCCACCCTTCCTAGCTGCAAAATCATCTGCTTTCCCTTCTCCTAAGAAACATAGATAAGTAATGTTTAAGTAACTTGAATTTTTCATCCGGAGATAATCTTCAAGCGAAGAGAACGTACCTCCAATGTCAACTGAAAGTTCTTCACTGATCTTTGGATTCTAAGTCCAGCTCTTCCCCTGTCTCTGAAATCCAACTCATATTGCCTTGAGATCTAACGAAGCAAGATGTCAGTTAATTGAAGAGGAAATAGTCTCGTACCTCAGTTTCCTGTATCAAAAAAAATATGCCCTCAAAATCTTACCCTATTATAATGTGGAGGTCGTGAACATAGTCTATGTACCCTGTCCACATTTTGCACCCAATCCTTGGGCATTCCATTAATATGCTGCATCTAGTACATACCAAAAGATGGAAATTATTTAACCCATTTTGCAGGTCACCAATTCTACAACCAAGATTTAATTCCCAAACACTTTCAGATATATGCCACCACAATGTTAACGTTGACAACTCTTCTGAAGTCCAGTTATTGCTACAAGTTTACCTGAGTCGTGTTCTTTAGCAGCATAGATTGGTGCTTGGGTATGTACACCTTCATGCTTCTATAACTTCCAGTCCAGGATGCTATTGTTGGCATGAACCTATAGAAGAAAAGAAATGGTCAAAGCTAGAAGAAGCTTCTCGAGAAGGACAAGAGGCAGGGTTGGCCTGGCTTACGTAACAACAGCTAGAAGTGGATTACATGGCTTTGTTGAGGAGTTTAATCGGCCAACCTGTGATAAAGCACTATTAATCACTTCAGTTCATGCTAACCAATACAAGGAATCACTTATGCATTTTCTACTCATTATAAATCCACAGGAAGAGAGAAAGCATACCTGATTCCATATCTCATATTTGGAACCCATGAGGTTAGCCGTTACAGTGCCAAGAAAACTATCTTCTGAACCAGACGAAATTCCCTTTACGTTCTGAGCTATGGTGAACTCTGACTTCCCATTTCGCCGCCTATGATAAGCCAGAGCAAGTTTTCGATCCTCTCGTCCTTGTCCTTCCTATGATTTTGATATGCAGAATCAAACGTTCAGGATTAAAATTTCGTCTGATTACATCCTTAATTTAAATGCTTACAAAACACAAAATATCATATTGAAATGAAGGATTCAGACTCTTAAGTGACCCAAAATGATGCTCAAAAATGCATATCAGGGATGATGAAAGATCGTACTGATTATACTGCACATTCCTCCTCTCTTTACACAACAAATGTAGACAGAAAAAGCCAAAACAATTCGATGGACATTGTCATGAACTATGTAAGCCTCTTGACACTTTGAGAAGTCATTACAACCAATTGCCAGTGGCAAAAAACCACTGGAAAGGAAATCCAGAAAACAACGAACTAATTTGAACCAAAGATAGGGGTGCATAGCTGTATGCTTTTGAGCACCTTAAGTACTCGAGCCTACACAAAAATTTTGGAGAACACACGCACCCTAGACATTTCCTCCACCCAAAACTAAGCTAATGATTGCCTGCAAATACAGTACAGCAGAAATGGGATCTAAAATCTAATTAAGATGTGCTATAAAGTCATATACTAAGAACTTATAAACCATGATTGGAAAAAAAAAAAAACCTATACATTTTGAAAAGCTCTTACATTGGTGTAAAGCGAGTAGAGTGTACCCCCTTCCAGACCTTCTGCTGATCTTTCCTTCACAATAACACATGTACACCTTCCTATATCCAATGGCAGCGGTCTGCAGAGTAAGGCCCTGAAATCGCACCAAAACCATATTTCTTCAATAAACTCACTCACATATATCCACAAAATATTGTCATTTCTGCTGAATGTTGACAGAGGCAATAATTGTAAGTCAAAAACACCTACTCACAACCCGTAAACAAAGCCTTGGAAGCTCTATCAGCACATGAAAGCTATACAACAGTCTAAACAGAATTAATAAATTTAGTGGCTATTAACTGCCTACCAAAGAACAATATATTTCAGAAAAACAAATAGTTGTAACTTATAAAAAACAGATGAGAAAGAGAGTGTTATAATGCACCTATTAGGCAAAGTAGACCAAGAAGAAGCAGGAGCCGCCTCCGAATCCGAATAGTCCCAAACATTCACAGAAGCTGAATTTTCAGAACCAGCGTAGTCCCAAGTTTTGGTCTTGAAAATCTTTTCAGGTTCGTTCAATTGCATACAAAACTGTAGCGATGATGGCTTCAAAACTCTGCCGGTAGACAAAGATTTTCTCATGTCTGAAAACTTCCCGGGCGAAACAGAAAGAGACCCATTTCCGAGTGAAGGTCTTAAGTTTGTGGGCAATGAGTTTTCCTTGTCACAACCGAAGATGTCACTATTCTCTTTGTCGTCATTGAAAGTCGCTTTAAGGTGTCCACTGTAGTTGTGAGGGTGTTTGAGCTCTTTGAGGGGATTGGCATTCAAGATATTGCACAAGGATTGGCTTGGTACTGTTTGTTTCTTCAGACCAGCCATTTGCAGACGGTGAATATCGAAGGGTTGTACGTACGTTATCTAACTTGCAGATTGAGGTTGGCTCGTTTAAGAAAAGATAGTCACTGAACAAGAGTAGATTCTTCTATTGGTACTTGGAAACAATTTGAATTATTTGACAAGATGTGTGGATAAGTGAGTACCTGTAAGACCAGCTGATTTGGGTATTGGGATATTGGCTTCTGAATTCCGATGGGACAGAACTTAGGTAGAAGATTTGAATTTGAAAGGCATAGAGAAATGTGCAAGTTTCTTTTGTTCGTTGGTAGGACTGGGGTTGAACTTGTCGTCTTGTGTCGTAAACTGAACCTTAATTTGAACGCTATTCCCTCACCTTTTTTTTTTAAGGAACATAAAACTGAAAATTACATAATAAGTTTAGGGAAACAAATCCTTGATCTATCCTTTGTAAGGAAATGGTGGCACCCTATAAGTGCAGTATCAAAATAAGTGACCTCAACTTCTACATGTTCAGCGTAGTGCGCCAGCCAGTCAGCGCATTTGTTGCTCTCTGGATAAACATGTCGATGAATAACAGTCCAATTCTGGTGGAACAGCTCGTCTATGCCCAGAACGATAGAGTTGTGGGTTTGAGCTCGGTCGTCTACTGAGGAAAGAATGTTGATCACTGCTGCCGAGTCCACTTCAAGTTCCACTCGGCAGTATCCCTGATTCCATGCCAGCGTAAGGCCAGTGTAGACTCTCCAAAGTTCGGCATTGAGCGATGAGCACCAGCCGATGTTTTGAGAGAAGCCTCTGAGCCAGTTGCCTTCAGTGTCTCGAATAAGGC
>JANQBM010000001.1:15136759-15147658 GCA_025594535.1 Erythroxylum domingense | reverse complement strand
GAGTGACCCAATCGTTCGATACAGAGGACAAAGATGTAAGGCGAGATGGGGTCTCCCTGACGAATGCCTCGAGAAGGGCTGAAGGGGTCGTTGAGGTCCCCATTCCAGTTAATCTGAAAGGAGACCGTGGTGATGCATTGCATGATGAGAGTAATCAACGACGCAGGAAGCCCGACGTCTATTAGGGTATCTTGAATGAAAGCCCAGGACAGGCGGTCATACGCCTTCTCTAGATCTACTTTAAGAGCCATAAACCCCTTTTTCCCAGTTTTCCGGCGCATGGTATGAAGAACTTCCTGGGTAATGATGATATTATCCGTAATCTTGCGCCCAGGGATGAAACTGCACTGGTTTGGGGCTATCAGGTCAACTAGATAGGGCTTAAGTCTGGTAGTAATGACCTTGGTGAGGGCTTTATAGAGCACAGAGTACAACGCAATAGGCCTAAACTGCTTGATCGAGGTAGGAGAAGGAATCTTCGGAATAAGGACTAAGATGGTGCGGTTAAGATCTATGTCCCAGATTTCATTCTGAAAGATTCGCTGAAGGAATAAGGTCAGGGATGGTCCGAGAGTATCCCACTGGGATTGGTAAAAAAGAGCCGTAAAACCATCACATCATCTGTATCTGTAAGCACATTCCCAGTGTCATCAGTTAAGGATGGAATCCGATTTTGCCGGTAACGAGTGTGGGTGAGGGCATGGTAATACTTGGTGTTTCGGTCACCCTGGCTTATCCATTGGCTTCTGGATTTTTGGTGCCAAAATAGCTCTTCTTGGTAAAGAGTCTGCTCCAATTCTGTCCGAAGGTACTCCTCAAGATCTCGGATGGACGTCGAGTCGGTGTCGTCAAGTTGTTTCTGGATACCTTCAAGTCGTGCCATAAGTCGTCGCTTCCGATGAAAAATATTGCCAAACGTAGTAGTGTTCCAAGTCTGAAGCTTGTCCGAGAATTTTCTGATGGCTCCACTCATGTTTGAAACGTTTGGTGTCCAATGTCATTGAAGAAGGGGATATTCAGCAAGTAGAAGGCAAATTTGGGATGAGCTTAGCCTTATCTAGTAGTTTTAGAGGGAACCTCGACAAACAATGGGAGAAGGCAGTCGTGGTCAAACTTTTAGTAAGAAAATTGGGATTCACCTTACTACACAACCGCATCAGATCCATGTGGAATCCCCAAGGCCCCATGAAAATAGTGGATATGGAAAACGAGTTTTATCTCATTAAATTCGTTGAGGACGACGATTACATAAAGTCGCTTACCCACGATCACTGGATTATCGCCGGCCATGTTCTATCAGTACAGCCCTGGACTCCAGGGTTCCGCCCCTCGACCGGTACAGTATCCCATGTCGTCACCTGGGTCTGATTTCCCGAGCTCTCCGTAGCGCGGTACCATCCAGCAATTCTCACGGCATTAGGGAACTTAATCGGACGAACAGTGAAAATAGATGAAAATACCCACAACTCCCAATGGGGGAAGTTTGCTAGGGTTGCCGTTAACATTGACATTAGCTCCCTCCTTCGACCTCTCGTAGAACTGGACGGAGAACTCATCAAGGTAGCGTATGAAGGCTTACCAACCATCTGTCTCACATGTGGTCTGGTCGGCCATGGAACCAGCAACTGTCCCACACCCCATCCCGAACAGCGAGATTCAAGGGACTCTACCACCCACGTACAGGAGTCGCCTTCCTCGCTACCAGCCCAGCCGGAGGCAGGCCGTCATACGGAGATTTATGGATCGTGGGTCCAGGTACAGCGCCGACCACGTCGTCAGCCTACCAAAGCAACGACTCTCGGAAGCGACAGTCAGTCCCTAGCTGCAAACGAGGCAATATGGGGCTCGAGGTTCAATATTCTGACCGAACTGACGCTGCAGGACAAGGATAACGGACACTTGACTACAGCGGGGGACAACGTACATGGCGCTTCAACGTCCCTTCTTTCGCCCTCCAACTGCCGAATGGCCTCAAAGACTCCTCTGCGCTCTACTTCTACCGGTCCTCTAGGGAAGGCTGCCCGTGAACCCGAACCCTCGTCCTCCAAGGCTAAAATGCCCCTGAAACCCATAACCCGCCCAAACACCACCCGGGCCCACGCGCCAGCCCACGCTTTAGACCCACATTCCGATACGGCGTCGTCCAGTCTAAGACAGCAAGTCCTTAACAATGTGGCGTCGTTGCCTCAAGCCTCCGCACACGTTCCTACGGCTCTCCCAACGACGCCGTTGACTCCACCCTAAGCAACTTCCACCAATCACCTCGCAATATCTATCCCCTCCCATGCAACAGTCATTATACACGATCCCAACTTAACTGCAGCCATGCAAGAGGATGTGAACTTACAAGCAGCGGGCGAACCTAACAAGGACATAGGTCGGCCCATATCCCTGCCTTCATCCTCAGCTCCTGACCTACTACCTCCTGGGCGTCCACCAGAATTAGACGCTGACATGAGTCCTGTAAGCGAGACCCGTATCGTTCACGATTCTCAAACTTCAGAGATTCAAATGACCTCCACGCCTGACCCCGTGAGGGCAATAGACATCCTCCCAGCAAACACTAATGCCTTTTAGTGTTTGCTTCGCTCTCAGGCTTCATTCATGTCCATATTCATTTGGAACTGTCAAGGGGCTGGAGGTAAATCCTTCAAGCCGATCATAAAAATTATCTCAGGATTCATAATCCTCTTCTCACGGTACTCGTCGAACCGAGAATCAGTGGTAATCGAGTCAGGAGGGTCATTTGGAGCTTGGGATTTGAGCAGTCTTTCAGAGTCGAAGCTTCAGGGTTCTCCGGTGGTATTTGGCTCTTATGGAAAGATACTATCACGGTCCGGATCCTCTTAGCTCAACGACAATTCGTTCATATTAATATTGACTGGGGATCGTATAATTTTGACTTTATTGCTATTTACGCTAGCCCGAACCATTCCCTGTAGCTCTTTCTATGGGATTATCTTCGCAAAATTGCTCGAATCACTTCTAAACCTTGGATCGTGGGGGGCGATTTCAATGTCAAACTGGACAGTACGGATAAAAGAGGGGGCTCCAGACTACTTCTAGTAGTCAATCACCACTTCCGGGACTGTGTTCAGCATTGTCAGCTTCAAGATCTCGGTTATTTCGGTCCCAAATTCACCTGGAAACGAGGCCAAATATTAGCCCGGCTTGATCGAGTTCTCTGTTCAACCTCTTGGCATTCCACCTTCCCGACCACTTCGGTGCAGCATCTACCGTTCATCAAATCTGATCATCGACCACTTCTAGTTCACATTCAAAACAATTCCCCGTTACATCGCACCACGAAACCTTTCTGTTTTCAAACAGCCTGGTTGACACACAACGGGTTTGATCAACTTATAGCCTAAAAGTGGCAGTCGGGTAACAATAATATCAGTGGCGCTCTTACCAATCTCTCTCGTTCATTGCAATAATGGAATGATAGCACCTTCGGGAATATCTTTCATTGCAAGAAGCTGCTCCTAGCTCAATTGCAAGGCATTCAAGCAGCTCTGGAAACTCACACCTCGGATTCCCTTTGGGATCTAGAGGAGTATCTCCGCTCAGAGTTGGAACAGGTTCTCTATCAGGAAGAACTTTTCTGGCACCAACGCTCGAGATGTCAATGGTTAAGTCAGGGAGACCGAAACACGAAGTATTATCAAACCATTACATCGATCCGTCAGCGAAAATCTAGGCATACAACCCTCACCGATGAGCAGGGATTTATGAGATCAGACACGACGAGCATTTTACGGATAGCTCAGTCTTTTCTGGCCCAGCTGTACACTCGCGATCGTCAGACCCCTACGACTTCCCAACTCTTAGGCACATTTCCCCGCCTCTCACCCCAGGCTAGTACAGACTTACAACTTACCCCTAGCCCAGAGGAAATTAGGAATGCTTTCAGCTCCATGGCTCCTAACAAGGCACCAAGATTGGACGACTTTACTGCCTCTTTTTACCAATCACAATGGGCCATTGTTGGACCTTCATTGACTTTGTTTATCCAATGAATTTTTCGACATGAAGTATGGGATGCTGAACTCAATAGGACCATTTTAGTGCTTATCTCGAAGATACCCACGCTCACAATGGTTACCCATTTTAGGCCCATAGCGCTTTGTTTCGTGCTTTACAAAGCCATAACCAAACTCATTGTGTCCCGCCTCAAACCTCATTTAGAGGACCTGGTGGCGCCGACCCAATGCAGCTTTGTTCCTGGGCGTCAAATTACTGACAATATCATCATCGCTCAAGAGGTGCTCCACTCTATGAAACGAAAATCCGGCAAAAAAGGCATTATTGCAATAAAGATGGACCTCGAGAAAGCGTATGATAAACTTTCTTGGGACTTTATCCTCGATACTCTTTTCAATATAGGTATTCCGGACTCGTTGACTAATTTGATCATGAAGTGTCTCTCTTCGGTGTCTATGCAAGTGACCTGGAATGGGGAGCTCAGTGACTTTTTCTATCCTACCAGGGGTATTCGGCAAGGTGACCCTCTATCGCCTTACCTCTTCGTTCTCTGCATGGAAAGATTGGGTCACTTAATTAATGACTCTATCTCTAACGGTTGATGGAAGCCGATTCGACTAAGCAGAGGCGGACCTCCCCTATCCCACTTATTCTTTGCCAACGATCTCATTCTATTCGTCGAAGCCTCCCTAGACCATATACACGAAATACGAGATACATTAAATACATTCCGCTCAGCTTCCGGTCAAAGGGTCAGTCATGACAAATCTCGATGCTTTTTCTCTAGGAATATTCCGACCACTCTGGCCCACTCCCTCAGCGAGGCCCTAGGTTTCAAACAGCCTACTAACCTAGGTCGCTACCTCGGCGTGCCACTTTTACACGAGCGGATTAATAAAAGGACTTATCAACATATTCTGGACAAGGTTCAACATCGTCTCTCTGGGTGGTCAGCTAACCTTTTATCGCTCTCCGGTAGAATCACTCTAACCCAGTCAATCATTGCAACGATTCCCACTTTCACGATGCAGACGGTCCGTCTGCCTAGACAATTATGTGATGACCTGGAGAAAACCATGCACCAATTCATATGGGGCACGACACCTGATAATAAGACGATCAGCTTGGTCAATTGGGACACAGTGTGCCTACCCAAGGAGTTGGGGGGTCTAGGCATTCGTAAAATCAAGGAAACCAATGATGCGTTACTTGCCAAACTCGGATGGGCAATGGTTTCTAAACCTAATGCTCTATGGGTTCAAGTGCTATCTGCTAAGTATAAATTTGATGCTAACAACTTTTCCTTTTGCTCTGGTGTTACAGGAGGATCGATGATCTGGAGGAGTATCAAAGCGACTTGGCCGCTCCTTATGCGAGGAATGAAGTGGATGTTAGGGGACGGGTCCCGAACGAGATTCTGGCTTGACCCATTGGTCGATGACTGGGGTCCCCTTCTCCACCATACAGTGGCCCCGATCCCTCCTGAAATTATTGATCACTGAGTGCACCATTTCACAGACACCACTGGTAACTGGAACTGGGCTGCTTTTCAACACCTACTCCCTCTAACAATCTGTATGGCTATCGCAGGTATCCTCCCTCCGAAGCTGTTCATAGGACCGGATAAGCTCATTTGGGGCCGCACGGAGCACGACCATTTCACCATGGCGCCAGCTTATGCCCTGCTCATGCACCACAAAGAAGCTATGTCTAGTGTCGACTGGAGGATTATCTGGCAGTGGCAGGGTCCCCAACGTATTCACGCTTTTCTTTGGCTTCTTTTGCATGATAAGCTTCTCACTAATCATCAGCGGGTCTACAAAAGTCTCACTACGGATGCGACTTGTCACCATTGCCACCTTGAGGAATCCTCTATTCATGTGGTGCGGGATTGTCCTAAAGCCAGCTTCCTATGGAATAGGTTTCCTTCTCAGGTTATCACGGCCGAGTTCTTTTCCATGGATAGCAAAACGTGGATCCTACAGAACCTACACACACATCGCGAGGTAGGGGGCTTTACCTGATCTGTTATCTTTGGCACAACATGCTGGTTTCTCTGGTCCTGGCGAAATTGAGCACTCTTCGAGGATCACTTCTCCTGGCCTCTCTCGCCTGAGCTACAGATTTTGGCACATGTGCACAACATTCACATGGCCGCAGTTTGGCAACGAAGGACTCTGTTGAGCAATGGCACTCATCAGGAATAACTTGTCGGATGGAGTAAACCTCCTCATGGCTGGGTAAAATTAAATACAGACGGGCCAACAAAAGATCCCGCAATTCGGCCACAGCAAGTGCCCTGCTGCACGACAGTTCCGGTGCTTGGTTGGGAGGATTCGTCCAGAACATTGACAGGTGTTCCTCGCTAACAGCGAAATTGTGAGGGGTGCTTTCGGGACTTCAGCTGGCTTGGTCCTTAGGGTACTGGCTTTAGATAGATTGCTAAAAAGTGAGTGGTGACTGATGATCTGTCTTTTTATCTCTCGCTCTACGTCTCTCAATATCTAGAACCAGTCACCAATGGCCTCAATCCCATCATTATCTTCATCGACCCTCTGTAAATATACTCTTTGCAACCTAAACCATGGCAATTTATACACTATCTAGCCTCTCTTTCATTGAATCCACCTCGAAAGTTGCGTTCTTTAGCGCAAGAGTCATTGCCAGAACTAGAAACGTACAAATGGCGGCTGCCTCTGGTGCTACTTCAACGGCAGCCAAGGTTACGCCGGCGGTGATAGTCGGAGGTGGACGGGTCGGAAGAGCCCTGCAGGAAATGGGTAATGGTCAGGATTTGCTGGTCAAGAGAGGTGAGTCTGTGCCGTCTGATTTTGAAGGTCCGATTTTGGTGTGTACAAGGAACGACGATCTTGAGGCTGTTTTGGAAGCTACTCCTAAGCCTAGATGGAACGGTACTATGCCCGATAACTTTGAATTACTTTATATGTTGTAGCTTTTGTTTTAAATTTTAGGCTCTCTATTGTTTTATTTACTTGAGAGTCTTGGTTTAAGTTGCTGAATTTGTGGGTTATCGAGCTATCACTCTCTATGTACTTACGTTATTATCAGAGACTTTGGATGAGCAAGTCAATTCAGTACTCAGTAGTTGCTTAGACAGCGTAAAGAAAATGTCTGGTCAATTTGGAGTAGCTGTTCTACCAATTGGAAGATTTGATCTGCTGTAGCCAAATTGCAAGAATGCCGGAAACAACCTAGGATGTCGTTTTGCCATTCTTGCATCATTCGTAGCCATAGTATGACATTTCTTTTGGGCTATGATAGACGGTCTTGTGAATGGTCAACTGGATGTTGACAATCTAGCAGATTTGGTTTTTTTCCAGAATGGAATGCTGGAGCCTTGGTTTCAAAGTAAAGGTCTTGGTGATGCGGACCAAGTTCTAGCATATTTTGCTATTTCAAAGCTGGGTGAACCTCCTACCGATGGAAAGACAGATACCAATCCCGAAGGACTGACTGCAGCATATGGGAAATGGGCGTCAGCAATAGCTACAAGATTACAAGCTGGAGGCCTATCTTGCAAGGTAAAGAAGAAGTCTTTTATCATACACGGCCAGAGAGATCATCCTCATCTGCTTGAAATTCGTTCATTCATAGTTTTTGACGGCAGTTGAGTTCGGATTACAGATAGTTGAATGTTAAGATTAGAGCTTCAAGTTTGGATAAACTGGGACTTGAGAACTAAAATTTTTAACTAATCCTTAGCCAAAAACTGACTTGTCCCAAAGTGGTATTTTTACGTTTTTTGATATTTGATTGAACATGATAATATGTACTTTCATGTGATATAATTAGGTTCTTGACAAGGAAACCTTTCAGAAGCAAATGTTGGAAAAGCTGATCTGGATAGCAGCATTCATGCTTGTGGGAGCTCGTCATCCTGGGGCAACTGTTGGTGTTGTGGAGAAGGAATATCGTTCAGAGGTAAAGCAGTCACCCATATGCTGTTACATAAGCTATACCAATTTTAATTATATACAAAATTGTAACGCTCCTGTACTAATCGTAATGGTGGGTCAAGTTGGGTTGACATGGTATATTTTGTGTTCATTTAATGATAAGTCATTTTCAGGATGATGAGATCAATGCAATGAAGTTTTCTTAACCAGGGAGGCCAGGATTGCTAGTTAGCATCACCTTGCTTATACTGTAGACCATTTTTAATATGTTCCTGAAGTAATCATGAAAAAAGGAATGAACTGATCAATTCTATTTCTCTGGTTTCAGGTGTCCAGCCTCATTGCAGAACTTGCAGCTGCAGCGTCTGCAGAAAAAAGGCTTGTATTTGATGATGGTATAGGGGAGAGGTTATGTGCATATGCGCGATCTGTTGGCCACTTCCCCACTGCAGTTAAAGAAGTAAGGATCTTATTTCACAATGTAATACAATGATTATGTGCGATTGCCTCAGCAGTACTAGTTTGTTTGTGGAAGCAATGCAGTTTAACTTTGAAGTTCTTTGCCCTAGCACTGACATGATTGGGATCGGACTCTATCAGCATTCTGGATTTGGGTGGATGGGAATGTTTAAACATAAAATGTTTTTGATCTTCTGCGGTTGGGAAAGAATGAAAGTTCTAATTTTCTTTTCAACTAAAAATATGTGCAGTTCAAATGGAGGAATGGTTGGTTCTATTCAATCTCTGAGAAGGCAATTGCTGAAGGGAAACCAGATCCTTGTCCACTGCACACAGCATGGCTTAGAGAGTTAAAAGTTGTATAAGTTTGCTCAAGGAATTGTAATGTTTTGCAGGTTCTTGAACTATTGTAATGGCTAATAATATTTGGGACAATTGGCCAAATGTAACCAAAATTTTCTCTGTTCCTTTTACCTTATTATCGGTTTTCTTCAAGAGTGCACTTTTCACGCATTAACTATATCGGTTTATTGAAAGATCCATCCTTATATAACAATGGTAGCTCCTGACTCGCAAAAAGGACACAAAATGTGGAATGTTATAGAGAGTTAAAATCTGGTCTGATCCTAAAGATGATTCAATTCTTTCTGACATTTTGTGTGGGGTTAGATGAAGTTTGCGCTTAGGAATATCTTATGCGGCCTTGATTGCTATAAATGATTGCATCTTTTTGGTATATGAATGTGATGAATCAGCTACTATAAAAAGAATCAACCTCAGATAAAATTCTAGCTATATTATGTTTTCTGAATGTGATGGGTGGTGAACTAATATAAAACATCAGCTAAGATAAAAATAAGTATTGTTCTTTTCAATAAGAAGCAAAACGTAAGTCCCAACGAGGGATCATAGCAGAGGCCTTCATTCTGCTCCTGATCTTTTGTTTTAACTCACGAATACTCATAAAATGCTTCAAAATTAGGCACAGGAGTATCAAGCAAGCAACAAGTAGGCTTTAGGCTAATTCATCGGCTACCGGAAATGTAGGGATAATATCCGCTGGAACCTGCAGATCCAGATCAATATGATGAGAAAACCTGATAACATTTTGCTATCAGAAGTATTTGAACGATTGTGCTTATTAAACGTATGCTATTATTTTGTCTAAATGTTTCTACAAGAGACCAACTACTGACAAAGTTACTTGCTGGCTATTTGAAGTCATCGACATAAGGAACAAATCTTGAAGGTTTGAAGAAACACTACAAGAAAAATAAGCATTAGCGATGGATATTTACCGACGGACAAGATATCGTTACACATTACCGACAGAATATAATTATCCATCAGTAAAGTTGACGGAAAAAATTTCGTTTAGCGACGGTAGTAAAGTCTGTCGGTAAATATGGAGGAAAATCATCCCGGCAAAATTGGCGACGGTATAAGGTGACTGTCGGTAAATAAGACAAAATTTTTTGAGTTTACAGACGAAAATTCGTCCGTCGATCAGGTCCGTCGGTAATTATGGTGGGAAATCATCTCGGAAAAATTTGCAACGAATTTTACCGACGGTACAAGTTGGTCGTCGGTAAACAAAGCGAGAATTTTTGAGTTTACCAGCGACACATTCTGTTGGCAAATTTCGTAGCTAAATTCAAAACGTAGACATTGTCATATGCTTCTCCATCATTCTTTAAAAGTAAATAAAACGACGTCGTTTGGTTCATATTAAACACACCCGACTTCCCCTCCTCCTCCCCCTCCCCTGCGTCGTCTTCTATCTGGTTTCTTCTCTCCCACCCATACCGTCACGTTTTGCTTCTCTCCATCCACTGTCTGTCCTCTTCGTGTTTCCGGCTACCATTGTCGCCTCTTCTGTTCGTCTCTCATGTCTCGTGTCTTCGTGACTTCGGTTGAGGTATTTTGTTCTCTCCCTTGTTAATTAGTGATATTCGGTTGAGGTATTGGATGATAGTTTAAGTTGGGTATTTGGTTTATTTGTGTATTATGTGAATGAAAAATATTTGTAAGTTATAAATGTTATGATAGAAGGGACAAGAGGTTAATTTGGTTGTGCTGTTGGGATAAATTTATGATGCATGTAGGGTGTTCAATGAAATGTTTGTTCTTTGAAAAATTGATTTTAATTCTTTATATAAAGTTTAGGGTGATAATGTGCTATTAAATGATGGTTTTAGTTGGTTAAATATTTCCGATCAAAAGTTAAAAACGTGAATAACACATTCATCAACAAGGGTCATAATGTGCTTTTCTTTATGCATTAGTATATGGTCTTATGTTTACATGGGGGTTAGTTAAAGATGGATATATGCCATGTATACATTTAATTAGCTTTTAACACTTTTTTTGTCTACTTTATGTATAACGTAAATTTGTTTGAATTAAGTTGAATTAGAAATATTGGTTAGTGAGATTGAGATTGCATTATAAGTTTATGTAATTATTTAAAGATCTAAGTGATTAATGAATTGGATGATTGAACCTATAATGGTAATATTTGATCAATTTGATTGAACTA
>JANQBM010000001.1:15101287-15136659 GCA_025594535.1 Erythroxylum domingense | reverse complement strand
ATTCATATAATAATTAATTTTATGATAAACTACTTTTGTACTTATTATTATTCATATAATAATAATAATAATAATAACAATAATAATAATAATAATAATAATTATTATTATTATTATTATGATCATCATCATCACTAATTTTTAATTTATTATTATTAATATTATTAGTTTTACTATTCTTATTAATTTTATTATTAATTAGTTTTATATTTAATATAATAAAATTGTTTATAGCATAGTGGTTCCCTTATACGTCCTTACTTTTGTACTTTGCTTTCATCTAATAACAAAAAATTGTATTATATTAAATATTTCATTTTTTTCGTAGGACTTATTGTGTGGAAGATCGCTGCTCATCTTTCTTCGTTGTAGTCTGAAATTGTCCATCCATTCAGGTTAGTCGTCGAACTAAAGTTTACCATATGTATTGCTTTAATAATACAATTATGATACCTTTGTTCTTCTGCTTCAAGTTAATACAATAATTATTAAGTGTTTTGTCTTTTTTTCTTACATTAGTTTATGATGTTATATTACAACAAATGTATTAGATTAAATATTTCACATTCTTTTTCGTAGGCCCTATATTGTGTTGAAGAACGTCATTGATCTTTCTTTGTTGTAGTCTGAAGTTATCCATCAATTCAGGTTAGTCGCGCAACTAATTAATATTTATCATGTGTACTGCTTTAATAATACGATTATGATATCTTTGGATTTTGTGTGAATACAAAGGTGGTCTTGAATTTGTTTTGTTGTTTAGAATATTCTTATAATCATTGATGACTTTTTATGTTCTTCTTTAATAGTCTAAGTATTTACTGTATGTGAAATCAATTTGAAATCAATTGTAGGTGATCAATTCAATCGATTAATTGTAGGGGATTAATTACTACAACTAATACTTTAATTTCAATGTGATTAATGCAAACATAGTATTAGCACAATAAATTAATACATTTCATAGACAAGACAATTCGTTCTATGATAACCCCCAAAGATGGTATATAGGCTGGAAACTCGTGATGCAGCTCCCGTGAGGCTTATCGGTGAAATATTCCACGAGCCTAGAAGTCACAGCGAGAACTTATTTTCTTGATTCACAGGTGTAAATAATGCCACGTACCATAGTTTTGAAATCAATTGTAGGTGATTAATTAAATTGGTTAATACTTAGGGGATGCGTAAAGTTTAGATGTTCTGTAAATTTTGGGGTGCCATGAAGGATACCAACTATGGAATCACTGATTTAAATTAATAGTTTTGCAGAAATGAACAATGTTGATAGATCTTGGATGTATAGAAGATTATCACGTGATGGTTTCATTAATCCTGAATTTGTTGAGGGAGTTGAAGCTTTTATTCATTATATATGTTCTCAACTTGCATATATGGATGGGCCAAAGATCAGATGTCTGTGTAAAAAATGCAAACACATTCGTTACCTTCCTATTGATGAAATGAATAGGTATTTGTTGAGAAGAGGGTTTTGTCCCCAATTATTTTCAGTTGACACGACATAGGGAACCGTTGATTTGTAACACATCAAGGAGTAATGAAGCACAATTGTCAATTAGCTTCAATGAGTTTCAAAGGGGGATTGGATTTAGAACAAATAATGTGGATGCAAATGAAAATCCTTACATGCAAATGGTTTATGATGCAAGAGGTTATAGCTTTCAGGAAAATATAGAAAATCTTGAAGAAGAACTCAACCCTCAATCCAAACAGTTTTTTGACTTACTAGACTCAGCTGACCAAAAACTATGGCCAAATTGTGAGACAATGACTCAATTGTCTTCAATTGCTCGTATCTTGAACATAAAGTTTGAAGGGCATATTTCTGATCGTAGTTTTGATAAAATTCTTGGATGGTATAATGAATCATTACCTCCTGATCACACAATGGTTGATAGTTTTTACAATATGAAGAAACTTATTAGGGGTCTTGGTTTACCTGTTGAAAAGATTGATTGTTGCAAATTGGGATGTATGTTGTATTGGGATGATGATGTGGAATTACAAGAGTGTAAATTTTGTGGTCAATTTAGGTTTAAGCCTAGAAAGCATTCTATGAAAGAAAAGTTAGTACTCTAGAAGCGGATGTATTATTTCCCGCTAACTCCGAGACTTCAAAGACTATATGCTTCTGATGTTACTGCCTCTCATATGAGATGGCATAATGAACACGAACAGAAAGATGGAATAATGAGTCATCCATCAGATGCATTGGCATGGAAACATTTCAATGACACCTATTATGAGTTTGCAGCTGAAAGTCAAAATGTTAGGTTAGGAATTTCGACCGATAGATTTCAACCTTTTAGTCAATCCGGCCAGCAATATTCATCATGGTCAGTCATAATTACTCCTTATAATGTGCCTCCATGGATGTGTATGAAAGAGGCATATATGTTCTTGACAGTGATTGTGCCCTACAAATCCAAAGCATAAATTTTATGTTTTCTTACAACCATTGATATCTGAATTGCAGCATCTTTGGGAATATGATGTTCAGATATGGGATGCGTATCTGAAACAAAATGTTGTGTTGAGAGCAACTTTGATGTGGACAATTAGTGATTCTCCGACATATGTCATGTCATCTGTATGGAGCACAACAGAAAATTGGCTTGTCCTTATTGTGGCAATGATTCTGATACATTTTATCTACCAAATGGGGGCAAAATATGTTGGTTTGACAACCACAAAAAATTTCTTACTCCAGATCATCTATTTAGGCGTCATAAACAAAAGTTCCTTAAGAATAGGATGTTAAAAACACCTCCTCCCCCTGACAAATCTGGTGAAGAGATATTGCAGAAGATTGAGGAATTAGGCTTGCTGAAAGTTACAGAATTTGAAGCTGATGAAATTAATACAAGCATTATTAGAAACTTTGGCTGGAGAAAACAAAACATCTTTTGGGATATGTCATATTAGAAAACTAATTTGATACGTCATAATCTAGATGTGATGCATATTGAAAAAAATATTTTTGACAATTTGTTTAATACCATAATAAACATTGAAGGGAGGACAAAAGACAATGCAAAATCACGAGCTGATTTGAAGCTTTTTTATAGAAGGAATGAGCTACATAAAGATCTTTGGACTGGTAAATATCTGAAAGCATGTTACACTTTGGACAAAAAGCAGAAGGAAATATTGTGTGAATGGTTGAAAAGTCTAAAGTTTCTTGATGGTTATGTTTCAAACTTGGCAAGGGGTGTGGACATGTGGAAGTACAAATTATTTGGGATGAAAAGTCATGAATGACATATGTTTATGCAAAGGCTAATTCCAATTGCATTTTGAGAGTTGCTACCGAATAAGATTTGTGAAATAATAACATAATTAAGTTTGCTTTTCAAAAGCTTAACATCATCAGAAATTAAGTTGGCTGAAATGAAAAAATTGGAAAGGAAAATTCTAGTAATTTTGTGCAAGTTAGAAGAGATATTTCCTCCAAGCTTTTTTGACTGTATAGAGCGTCTACCTATCCATTTAACACACGAGGCTAAACTAGCCAGTCCAGTCCAATATCGTTGATATGTATCCATTTGAGAGATACGTAATTCAACAAAAATGATTGTAATTAAAGTCATATTATCATGCTTTCATAACTAAATTCGTATAACCCTATTCGCTCATATAGGTATTTGCATCACTTGAAGAAAAATATGAAGAACAAGGCCAGAGTTGAATGTTTGATATGTAATGCTTATTTAGTGAAGGAAGCTAGTACATTTTGTTCACATTATTTTGAGCCGCATATTCACACAAGAGAAAGAAAAGTTCCTCGTAATGGCGATGGGGGAGGAACTAGTGATGCTGATGGTAACTTATCCATTTTCACATATCCTAGACGGTCATATGGACGTTCAACAAGAAGAATATTAACAGAGGAAGAAATTGAGGCTGCCTATGGTTACATTTGATTGAACTGTGAAGAGACTCAACCTTTCATGCAGTAAGTATCAAGTGATTATTTCGGTTTTGAAATTTAGTGTTATTCATAATTGGAATATATAATAATGTTTTTAGATTATACGAGGAATTGTTACATGAGCTCATGCCTGACAAATCACAGGATGATATCAATAAAGAAGTTGAAAGATACTTTTCTCGATGGTTTGAGCAATATGTAAGTTTTTACTTACAAATATTGAAGTGATTTAATTACAAGTGTTTAAATGACATAGTATACTGTTTAATATGATATTTTCTTTTTTGTAAGCCTTAGAAAATTCAATAGAGAACAAGTTCATATGTGATCTTGCGAAGGGAACTTTGCAAACTGTTAAATCATATTCGATGTATTTCGTTAATGGATACAAATATCATACAGAATATCGTGGTCATAGTATGGCAATAATAAATAGTAGAGTTTGCATACCTCTAGAATTGATTGATTACTATGGCAAAATTATTGAGATATTTAAAATTGAGTACCCTGCATTGTCAATAAAGCGAACTGTGATATTTAAGTGTGAGTGATTTGATCCAACTCCAAATGTTGGTACAAAAGTGCATAGACGATACAATGTAGTTGAAATAAAAAAGCGAAGAAGATTTCGACATTTTGAACCTTTCGTGTTGATAATGCAAACGATCCAGGTGTATTATGTCCCTTTTCTCAGCTTACGACAAAATAAGTCAAATTAGTTGACTATTTGCAAAGTTAAACCTAGAGATATTTTTAAATCACGTGGAAACGGAGAACAGAGAATTGAAAGTGAAGCGTTTCAAAAGGAGACTTATGAAATAAATACACCTGTTGTATATGAGGATAATGAACCTTTGAACGATCCATGTAATGAATATGTTGAAATTTTATTTGGAGAGGATGAGGAGGACCAGAGATCTGAAGAAGAGCCTGAGTTTGATTCAAATTCTTCGAACAAGAAGATGATTTTGATTTACAATTAAATGATGATAGCGATTAATTTGTATTTGTAATTGAATATTATATGAACAAATCAATTATTTCCTTTTCAATATATTGTATAAATCATTGAAATGAAATTATAATATTTTTACAAACTTCAATTAAATATTAATTTCAGGTTGAAATATGGCACCAAAGAGAAGACAGGATATTCCGCGATCAAGATTCAGACCACGATTCGGAGGTATTTACTGTATAGGTGAAGGACCTTATGGTGTAGCAACTGGAGATAAAATACCTCCTCCCCCTCTACCTACTGCACTGGTAGATGAGACTACATCATCCACCACTTCTACATCATTTACTACCCTTATACCGACAGAGATATCAAGGGTAAACAATTTGGATGAAGGAGATGACCGCTAGCCTAGAGCTGAGGGACTCGATGGACGAAAATACATCACAATTGTCAATAATATGTAAGTGAAAATACATGAACCATTATATGTTTATAATTAAGTTTAAATTTTAAAAATGGTATAAATTTATCTGTTTTTATATTAGGTTATTTCCATCTGGATCTTGTTCAAGAAATATGACATCGAAATTCAAAGAGAAGATTGATCCTAAGAGTTATGTATGGAAGAATATCTCTCAAGCGACAAAGAAATTTTACAATCACGAGTTTGAGGTACGACAAAAATTATTATTTTCTTTTTTAATTAACATTTTAATACATTAATTTGATAAATATTATTACATCAAAAGTATTATCAAATATTTTTCCTTTTGTTACGGAAAGAATTTTTTTGGGATTTTCAATTTGACGGAATCATCTATAGAGTATGGGAGAGATGAGCGGATACACGTTGTCGCGACTTTGTTGCTACGATACATAGGGCGAGTATACGAATGCCTTACATTTCTGAAGAAATATGGAGTCGTTGGCTGCAGTATTGGACATCACTTGAGGCCATGTCTGTTTCACAGTGTAATTCAGCCAACAGATATGAAGGACCGAAGGGAGAGAGTCTTCTCGTACATACGGGAGGATCTATTACCTACTAAGAGCATGCAGAGAGACTTGTAAGTATCTACAATTTACAGTTATATTCTCATTTCTTCCCTTTACTATATTTTGATTGAATTTGATGTGTTAAAATTTGAAATGAAAATATGTGTTTCTTGCTGAGAATGATAGTGTTATAAATGTTTGGTGCCATATATGGCTGTATTTTTTAGTTTTTTTCTTTGTTCAACAGGGGATAGATATCATAAAAATAGACGAAACTCTGCCGAAATTTTTATAAATGCTAATTCACTTATAATTAACATTTTATTCTTATGCAGGAAAAGTCTATGGGCATGAGGCCTACAACTCGTCAGCTATTTCTATACACTCATACTAAGAAGCATGACGATGTAACATTCATCAACAATCGTTGTAGAGACCTCAATGTATGTGAAATTTATGGTTTAATATTAATAATGCTTAATAATTATTACTTACTAAAATAAACACTGCTTTCTGATAGGATCAAATACAAGAAAGTATTAAACGACGGTCTCAGCAATCTGAAGATGTTGATGAGACTAAAACTTATCTTCATATAGTGGGTGGTAGGGATCGTCGTGGGAAGATATTCAGCTTAGATTCATTTGCGAACACATGTTATTCGCAATCCTCCATGTCCAGTACAGCAACATCTAGTAGACAGTCCACCACCAATGAAGTGCAAGAGCTTCGGGGCACAGTGCAGACATTGATGACTCAGTTGCAACAGTCGATACAGTACATCACTCAGCTTCGTCAGGAGATGGATGAGTTGAAGGATAAGGGTAGCACCTCATCGCACCAACCAAAGGATCCGCCATCTCTAAATTAATAGTGTACTTTCGGTCATTTAATTTGTATTACAAATACTTATTATGTACAATGTAATGCTTATATTATCAATTAAGATATTTTAACTTTTAATCATCAATAAAAATTTCTATTTAAGCAAATTTAATGTATACTATAAATTTATAACTATTAAAATTATGCATTAACCATATTTAAATATACTGCCGTTATACATTACATATTTTAAAAAAAATTTTGTTGTTCATTTACCGACAGAAACAATATCCGTCGGTAAAGTGATCTTCGTTTACTGACGGTCTATTCACAAATTCGTTGGTAATCACAGAGGGAATAAGCAATTCCCTCGCAATTTTTACCGACGGAATAACATATCCGTCGATAACCTCTTAGCAAATTTACCAACAAAATATTTCATACCATCGATAGATATTACGATAGAATATAACTGATCATTGCTAACCTTTGCTGACGGTCAACCAAAATATAAACCGTAGGTATATTTATTGACGGTAAGAAATATTATGTCAGTATATTTACCGACGGAAAAACGTTTTTGTCAGTAATTATTAGCTACAGTTGTTTTTACGACACTTTATCTGTCGGTAATATATCTTACCAACGGAATATTTACGTGTTCCGTCGATAATGTCCGTCGCAAAATGACATTTTTCTTGTTGTGAAAGGTAAGGATAAATTTTCTTTCCTCCATCAGGATTTCAATTTAGAGAAGAACTTTCTTAAGAGTTACTTGAAAATGCTCGTAAACTGGCCTAAACTAATGAACACAGTATTGGAAAACATGTGCATTCAGATGACAACTAAATGCGGAGCTCGTACCTGAACTTTTTCTAATTTCTCCAATGCGAGTTTCAACGGTGGCGAAATTTTACAGTATTTATCAAGAAATGAACTTGCAGCCGCTTTATCTCCCTTTGCTTGTATGGTAAGTAACTGTGTACTCAGGCTTTAAACTGCCCCTTAAGTCTTTCAAATGAGAACAACTTTTGGTATCAACAGTAGGTTTAAAGAATATGTAAAAGGTTGAATCTGGACCAAATATATACCTTTTCAAAATTAACAGAAAATGTCTGGTCAGGAAGCAAAACAAAGACTTCTTTCTCATATAACCAATTAACAGTGTTGTTACCGACGTTTTATAGGCCCTGGGCGAGATAAAAAAAAGGGCCTTATTAAATCGATAATATATAAATATAAAGATGACAATGGCTTAGCCTATGAGTTCATATTTTGTTGTTTTTAATGGGTTGGCCTATGAGTCAGACTCAAGCCTAGACCGATCATTTTGTTTAAAAGAATTGGACTTCGAACAGGCCTGAGCCTAGGTAGCCTAAGCCAAGCCTGGGCCTGGGTAGCCTAAGCCCGGATCCATTTTAAAAAATACAATGTGTTACATTTTTAATTTTAAAATTTATTTTAAAAATTTGGAGGGGTTGGCAGAATTGGACTTCGAACAGGCCTGAGCCTAGGTAGCCTAAGCCAAGCCTGGGCCTGGGTAGCCTAAGCCCGGATCCATTTTAAAAAATACAATGTGTTACATTTTTAATTTTAAAATTTATTTTAAAAATTTGGAGGGGTTGGCCCATTGTCATCTCTATATAAATATGTAAACTTTAAAAGCATATTTTTACTATTAAAATTTAATATCTACACATAAGTTACTCAATTTATAAATCCACATATTCAAATAATTTTTATTATATTTTATTAAAACTTTAAGTAAATTTAATATTATGTTAGTTTAAATATAAATAAATAAAATAAAAGGATAAATTTTGTAGCATTTAAATAATAATATACAAATAAATAATAATTTTTTTAGAATACAATAACTAAAATAACAAAGTAAATAACTAATTTATTTAATTATATATTTTTCGAAGTGAGTTATTCTTTTAGTGTAATTTATTCAAGGACCTAGAAAGTAATAAAATGTAAATTAAATAAAGTTCAATTATATATATAATAAATTTAGAGATTTATTGAGCTAAAAAAAGAGTTGCAGCGTTGCAATGAATTAATCATATATTCAAATATTTACTAAGATAAAAATATATAAAAATAAGTCAAAGATTTTATCTTTAAATTAAGAAGTCAGAGATGTGAAAATCTTTTACTACTAATGTTTAAGTTGAATATTTTAGATTCATATATTGATGGAAATAAAAAAATTAAGAGTTGGAAATACAACAAAAGAATTTATAAACACAAGAAGTTAACAGTAATTTGGAAAGTTAATGTTAACTTTGAACATAGAAGCTAAAAAAAAGTCAAAAAGATCGGTTAACATTAAATGAAATTTGTAGAATGTTGAAGAGATTGAGAGTGGTCCATGGCACGAGAGGCCAAAAATATTGAAAAGAGATTGAGTGTCCCACGGTAAGAGAGACGTAAAAAAATTTATATGCTATTCAAATAAATGAAATTATGGAATAAGATTGAGAGGGCCCTCAGTGAAGATAAGATAGGCCCTGGGCAGGTGCCTGCCTACCCATGGGCAAGAATACCAGTTAAACTGCAATGCTTGTAGAACAGGCAAAACAATAGCAGAAATAGAATAGATATTCTATTGCAACATGTATAACTTAACTGAAGAAGGAAGGAGGATGATCTCACCTAGGAGCTTCTTGTAAACCAAATTTTAGTGTTGCGGAAGCAATCGGTTAGGAAAGAAACATACAAAGACTTTTCCATATTCTTAGGAATAAGACCCTGAAAACCTCCATTGTAAAAATAACTTATACTTTCACATTGTAAATCTCAAGTTTATAGCTAAACCATATGAAACATCTACAAAGAACATTTCATAATAACATCATATGAAAACTAGGCCCTATTGCCATTAGCTACCGACCTGTTTAATTAGAAACTCGAGTGCCCAAAGACCAATTATATCAGCCTTTGCTTCCTCGAGAGCTAGGCCACGATCGTTCAAATGAGGGCACGGTCGTGATAGAGAGCTTACATCCAGGCCACGATCATAACAGAAAGGTTAAGGAGCTGGCGACGATCATAGCCTGCGTCGAGTTGAAAGAAAAACTCAAGTTTTATAAGATTTTTGGACCGTTTCGACCGAGACTTTGACCTAGAGCCTCAAAAGTATAAATAGAACATTACAAATCAGAGGTAGTAGTCTTTTGAGAGCCTTGGAGAGTCTAAAAAAGAGAGCACTCACATGATCCAATCCCCAAAAAACCTAGAGAGAAGTCGAGAGATTGAGGAAGGAGACAAAGGAAGAGAGACATAGAGAATGGCTTGACGCGACGTACTTCTTCGAACAGGTTGATTCCCGCTGTCACCGACCCCATATCTCCGTTCCCGACGTATTTTCCATTTATTTCAGTTTTATTTATGTATAGAATTGAAATAGGTGTTGAGAATGTATTGTGTTGAATGTTGAGATTGTATCTATACTCACCTTTGGGTCTTTAGTTCTTGAGATTAATAAAGTTTATTTGATTACGTTTTCTTTCGATTCAATTGTGATTTAATTCTTGTTCTTGGTAACTTGGTAATAAATTGAGAGGGTGAGTTAAGTGAAAATAATCAATTTAGACTAACGCGAGTTATGTGAATTGATAGATAAATGATTAAATCAAACTGGTAGAATCGTGTAACAAGAGATCGAGCATCGGTTCCCGGTAGGTTAGTAGACAATTTTAGAACTAATTTAAGTTTTGGTTCAATTGCGAATCGAGAGATCACAATTTTATAATTTAAATTAAGGATTATCAATTAGAGTTAAGAATTATAACTTGAGAGAGTAATTTACTCTAGGACCGTCTAGACCCGTTAAGTCGAAAATTGCATAATTATCTAGATTTTTGTTAATTTTGAAGTAAATCCCCCTTTCTCTCACTTGGTGATTTCTAGGTTGATTCGGATTGGTTTGTGTGAATTGCTATCTTATTTAAATTTCTACAACTCAATTATTGAATTAATTGTTGATTGATTTATTTTTTGCATTAGTTTGCTTAATTTGAATTATTGCAATTTTAGTATGACCTTAGATTTTAGGACTAAATTAAGCTTCATTGTCGGATCGGCACCTTAGGTACTACACGAATGACCCGTGTGCTTGTAAAATTTACCAAGGTTATAAATAGTAAAACTTAGCGCATGTAATCTTGTGAACAATGTGCGACGAAGTGAGTTGAAGCTTAGGGCTTGTAAAAATTTGTTAGATGTTGTGTTAGGTATGGAGGTATAAATGCACGTGAGCTTGGATGTAAGGTTTTTTAGTATGATCCTTATGATTAGTGTTACTTGTTGTCTTTGTGCAGTTATTGGATTAGGTAATGAAGACACGTCCAGTTCTTCATAGTTTAGAGGAAACTATCCAGTTTTAATTCACAACGATCAACAGTAAAAACTGAATGAAAAACCAGTTTAGTTCGTGCTTAACCTGGGCAAATCGAATTAGTTAGTTTCGTTTTTACATTATTGGTTTAGTGACATAATTATTTAAAAACATTAGTTATCTTATACATGTTTAGATATATATGATTAAAATCTATGGGATAAATACACATTGTAAATAAATGATTATGAAAAAATAACTATAAGATTTATATTGTATTTATGTATTATCGTTAAATTATACCTATTTATTGTTCTATTGAGATTAGACTAATAAAGCGTAAAAAGACTAGTACACATTATACTTCTTCCTTATAAAGAAAGTAATCGATCTTATAGACTAAAGTATAGAGACACTTAAATAAAGATATGAGTGCTTATTTAAGAATAAGTTTATTGAATTAACTTGATATGAGATTTTCATTGGAAACATCACTTATATATTTATGAAAATTCTCATCGTCATAATTATATAAATGATCTTTTGACTTAATATTTTCAAAATATATCATATGTGGATTCTTATGTTTTGACACTACTTATAACCTATCGTAATCAAAGTTAGCTCAATCAATGGTCATTAGATATAACACGAACTATATGGAGAAATTTGAGCACTCAATATAAGATTCATCACTCTAAAGTGATTAGGGATAATATTATGTTTATTCTCAATTAATATTGATTTAGGAGGATCCTTGGAAAAGGTAGAACTACACTTTAAAAATAGATCTTCAAATGTTGTTAATTGAATCTTTACTAACATTGGAGAATTAATATGATTTAGCTCAAGTAGAACAGACATTTTTTCTAGGTCCTATGTCTAATTAAAACATTGTATAATGAAAAGATTGAATTATATGAAAAAAATTATATACAAAAAGGTTAATCAAAACTAATTTGACATTCCTAATATATAGGTAGTCATAATGTATTGTTAGACGTCAATCTTAATTTATGAATGTAAATTATTTAATCAAATAATTAAAAATAAATGAAGGGAGTTTAATTTATATAATACTAAATATGATTTAAGGTTATAATTAATATCTATTACTGACATATTTTAAAACCTAATGGGTCATACATAAAGAACGGTTAAAGAGAGAAGAAATGTATAATAATCAAGTTAGACTTGATCGTAAAGTTTGAAAAATTTTATTATTAAATATAAAATATCTAATAAATAAGGATCAATAGATCTTATATGGGTCCAATTTATATTTAATTACTTTTAATTCAAATTAAAAAATTTAATTAAATTACTAAAAGGTCTAAATCTATTATAGATAAGCTTAAGTTCTGAAGGAGCTAACTCTTCTTATCTGATCATCTCTATACTATTTGTAAAATTCTCTCAATTTGTTCACGTGAATATTGTCAAAGATGAAATATGTCTATGATTACAATATTTGCGGTGAGCTAATTTCAAAAATAGTTTAAGGAAAATGATAAAAAGAATCAAACTTTATAATAAGGTATGAATTCTGATCTATATATAGTTTATTATATTTTTTGCATTAATCTTATTATAATATTATAACATTTAAGTGATTTTGAATTTTGAATTTTGAATTTTTTTCCAAAAAAATCTGCATTTATTAATCAAATCCTACTCAAATTTCTCAAATAATCACATCTGTGAACTATTGCTCCAGGACACAGCAACAACCAAAGCTCTTGTGTTGCCGTTTAGCGCCGAACAGAGAAAGTTCATCACTTTGTTTTATGTCGAAAAGCTTTTAAGCTTTTGATCTGTCTATTAGTATTACTGATTATCTTTTTTTTTTTCCCCTTTCTATTATTAGTTTGCACAAACGCCATTAATTTATCTCTCGGCTGCGACTGATTATTAAAAACAATCCTGCAGCTTATTGTATAACATTCATTATAATTCAACATTTCGAAAATGCCACCGAACTATTTTTCGAAGCTAAAAGAGTAAAGTTCATTATACTTTAATGAATGCAATAAAACTTGGCGGAACAAACTTTCATTTTTCCTCCTCCATCGTAAAACTGATGCATAAACAAATTTATCTATTACTTGAAGGAATTTCGTGGGATTAAACTATTAGTTACGTACAGATTCGAACTTCAAAGCTACTCTACTATGTAACATTAACTATAATGTAAAACTTTATCATTATAAAATTCATAAACCAATACAATCCAAAATTGAGCGTTCAAGTGGTTATAAAATAATCAATTTGAGTATGTGTAATTTTATTATCCTTCTTGAATTTACATGTAGGAACAATTCTTGAATTCTGTCCCAAAAAGAACGCTAATAATTCTTGATTGTATTGCATTTTATTTGATACAACAACAACAGCACCTATTAGAAATCCCGCTGAGACGCGAAGTTTGGAGAGGTCCAATAGTACGTAACTTTACCCTTAACTTGTAGAGAGACTGCTTCCAAAATTAGAATATAGATCCATAATGAGTATATTCCAATATTCTTAGATGTAACTTGGGGCTGTTAATTTAATTTGAGGTTTATTAACAATGAGAGTTACTAATCGTCACAGTATGATTTGAGGCTTTTAAATTTAAATTGGGACTAAAGATGTCCTAAGCTTTTCCTTACTTCTATTTGTCACATACAGTTTTTAGTTATTTATAGGCAACTTTTCATCCGTAAACACTATTTTAATATAACCTTTAATAATCTAGATGTAATATTTTTGTCATAAGTATTATTTTAATATAATTTCTGATTTTTTAAATATAGTTTTTCAATCATAAGTAGTACTAATTCAATATAATTTTTATTCATTCAAAAAACAACTTTTGAACCACAAGCATTACTTTGATGCAGTATAATTTCTACACATAAGTATTGTTTGATATAATTTCTAATTATTTATATTTTAAATTTTCTAGTCAAATTCTATTTAACGCCAACTTTCAATCATTAAGATGCAATTGTCAATTATCCAAGGATAACTTCCAATCCATAATGCAACTTTAATACAAGTTTTCAGTTATAAAAAATATTTTATTGCTTCTTTGTAATCAATTTCTGACTAAAATGTAGGTTTTTTAGTTATATATACAATGTTGTGATTGTTGAGCAAGTTTTACTTGTAATAAAACTCTCAATATTTGTAAGTATACAAATAGTAAACTTGTAGTATTGAAAGGTATCGATCTCACGAGGAACTAAATAAAATAATTGAACATAACTTTGTCTAAGGTAATAAAAGATTATTTGAGTGAAATAATAATATAAAATTAAAACAATTAAATAAAAGCAATCAAATAACAAATATCAAGTGAGCTGTCAAAATTAATTAAGGATGATCAAGAATGAATACATAGGATTTATTCTTTCATTATTTTTCTCCTCTAACGATTATTGATTCAATTATGTGTTGATTAGAGATTCTCTAATGGTTTGATTACTCTCTCTTAAGACTAACCAATTAACCCTAATTGAATATGAAAATTTTAGAATTGCAATATCTTAATTCACAACTCTTTCCCTAACGTTTTCAATTAGTTCTAAAGCTACCTATTGAATAATCAAGTTCTCAAACAATATCTCTCTTCGAATGATAATTGATTTATTGATCACGTGACATATTAAATCACCAACGCTCATTACACAATTTAATCATATTACTTTTGACTCACTCTCTCGATTTATTGTCAAAATATATGCATGCACAATTAACACAACACCAGAATATTGTCTTGAATCAACAAAGATTAAAAACATAAAATAACTAGGAAATAAACCCTAATATGAAAATTAAAACATCATGAACGTAATAGACATTCGGAAATTCAGTTCACAAATCAAGTATGAAGAAAATAATAAAGGATAAAGAAAGAAAAATTCTATTCAGAGCTTGATAAGGAAAAACTAAAAATTTGGATATCTTTCTCGATCTTCCTTGTTTGATCCACTTTTTACAAGATGGTGGCTATATTTTTTAGGCTTTATAAAGTTCTTAAATAGTAAGGTCTTGGGCGTGTAATTGGAATTTTCACCCTTTTATCAATTCCAAAAATACCCCCAAACCTAAAACAAATGGAAAAAGTCATGCCTGGGAAGCCTCTGTCACGATTGTGACATTGGCGTCACAATTGTGACTCTAGGTAATTCTCTTCTGCATGGGAGTCACGATCGTGACCTTGCTCATGTAGCTCCATGGACATCCAAATCTCCTATTCTTCACCTATCTAATTTCCAACACTAAAAAATACATCAAACATCTCAAGAAATATACCATTAAGATTGAAAACATGCTTTAAACCACACGAACACTTAGAATATAAATAAACACCCACATTAACATAATTTTAGGCCTATACATGCAACAATAATCTAATAAACACCTATAAACACACTAAAATACTTATCAAAACATAGTATAAACTATATCTATCAACATCCTCATACGTAAACTTTTGTTTATCCTCAAACAAAGACAAAACACAAACTCAATAAACTAAACATAAACACATGCATTTATGCGGCATGCAATAGGAAGGCAATGACATCTAACTTTATGGAATCAATTTATCTGGAAACATCAATCATTCAAGTTGTGCCAACATACTAAACTATACATTTCATGGCTAATAACTTTGAATTTAATATACATATTAATTAAAACATTAACATCGTATTCATTCATCTATAACACTTATACACATACATTTATAATTAGTATTCAATCAAAATTGCAATTATCACTAAGTCTCTTCTTATGAAAATTTTTGCTATTTTCAAATATCAGTAGGATTTATTTATCGAAACACTATTTTTTATTTTCTTTAATGTTAACCTAGTCTTTTGATGTGAAGGCAAACACCTTGTCATGAATGTCTCTCGGTTACTCAACTAGGCCATATTTTATTAATTAGCTTGATTGGAATGTCATTCTAGCTTTTTGATGCAAAGACAAACATTTTTGTTGTGAATGCCCCCAGTTGCTCAACTATATCGTATTCTCAACTAGCTGTTAGCTCTATTCATAACCCAATATTTGTTTCAAAAGGGCCACGGGAATAGTTATTTATTTAAGACATTTTTAAATCAATTTCATATAGCCTACCTCATTTCTTTTTAGTCAATCATCTTCATGAAAGAATACAAAATGATGCTAAATCATTTAATTAACTTATAATTATAAATGTATATAACAAATTTTCTAAGGTGAACAAACTGATGTCATATCCTAATTGACATGCATATTCAACCAAAGATACTTAAAACATAAAATTCACAGTCAATATGCCTTTATAAATTCAATGACTATGTTCAAAGATAAACTACTTTCATCAAGTTATTGCAATTGGCACATTCACACATATGCAACATATGTTCACACTATGTTAACCTAATAAAAACTAACACAATATAATATAGAAAATTCACACGCATATGACATTTCAATACACAATCCTCCCCACACTTGGACAAAACATCATGAGAAAAGCAAATAACACATACTTGAAAATAAAAAGACAAGAAATAACAAAAAGAAAAGGTTATGAGCATGAAACCACTTATGGAGATCGAGGTGGTGATGGTATGACGATGGAATTTGAAGACACTTTATTCTATAAAATTCTAACACTTCATTCCCTATAAAATAAACATAAAAGTAAACAAATAACAAATACTAACAAAATAAATTGAAAAAAAATAAAATAAAAATATCCTAATTCTTGAGTTACCTAACTTCATTAGCTTAATGTGCTCTTCATGTTTATGCTCAGCCTGGGTCTATTATGAGTGACTTACGTCCACCTGTGTCACCTAATTTTAGTTTTGTAGCCTATATATAAGCTACATATTGTAAGATAATGAGAAGGAAAAAATGATAAAATTAAGAAAACCTAGTAAGTTCAATAATGTCTTTTTTTGTATAAGCTATCAATAAAATAGGGAATGATGAAACTTCCTGAATTGTCTATCGAATCTAGCAACTTGTCCTATGAGTAGGGGAAATGCTCTTTTTCATCCGCAATCACCCTTGTTCACTCTTTTTTTTCCTCTTCGTGAACAGAGACCTTTGTATCTTCTTCTGTCACGACCCGGATCACATTGATCTTAATTTGTACCTCGATCTTGTCCTATATAATTTTGATTAGTTTTTGGTGTGTAGGAGTGTCTATAGTCTCAATTAGTTATCATATACTCCTAGTTAACATATATTCATCATTGACTTTTCTCACCATGTCCATTTTTATCACCTTAAAGTCTATGTTAAGTGTAAGAGAACCAAATGTCAAATTCATGACGTTATCATATACAATCAAATTTCTATGATAACTCGATTAGCAGATGTCCTAGAAAATAGCTTATATTCATTGTTTTTCCATATTATTTAAGTATATTGTAAAGAAAAATCTAAGGTTTCATAATGGTTTCACCATAATATGCTTTAGATATAATAGATCACGAGGTATAACCATGCCATTCTTTTTAAATCTCCTTATAATGGAATATATGATGACATAGTGCAAGTAACGAACAACAACATATCTGATTTCCCTATTTATGGACCCGGTAGGAGAATAGATGAATTTATCCTACAATATCCTATTATATTTTAGTATTTACCTCAGGGAGATCATTTAATCATAGTTGATCCTTAGATGGAACAACTTTGGTTTGGTATAAAGATCAAAACCCATATATATTTTAGTATTTACCTCAGGGAGATCATTTAATCATAGTTTATCCTTAAATGGAACAACTTTGGTTTGGTATAAAGATCAAAACCCATACTTCACTAAAAACTCATTAAATGACATGTTATAGTATTTGTTTCATAGCAAAAAGCTAATGACACGTTTATCATTCAAGCCTAAATTTTTATGGACTTAATTAATAAAACTTCTAAAGCAATTTTATTATAACACAACTCTTCCATTCTAAAGAATTTAGTCCTTCCTTTTGCTTAACCATCATAATGAAATAGCACATATTTTAAGGAAAAATGGATGGAGAACATTTAAAGGAAAAAAATTGAACATTTAATACAAAATTGTGGGTATTTGAAAATACATGGGATAAGAAAGCTTGAACACAAGAGATTACTAAGAAGGGCAAAGGTGGGTGAGTTTTTATCACACTAAAAAGAAAAGAAAATTTATTAAATATTTTGTATAAAAATAAATGGTAAAAGATAACTCATTAAAATACCATAGATGTATAAAAACGTGTATCACCTTTACTTTAATATCCAATTACCACAATTAAGTACAAACAATACCATGACTTCATCAAAACAAAACAAAAAAAACCCTAATTGATAGTTGTTTTTAAGTAATACAAAATAATATCTATTATCCCAACTTTTTAAGTAATATTTAAAGTTGTTAACTATTTTAACCGTGAATTAACTTCCTTAATAGTTGATTAACCAAGTCTCACCAATATTCCTAAGAGACATTTCTCATTTTTAGAAAAACAAGATATGATATCTTTAAGAGACATTTCATTGAGCAATTCATAGGCAACCTGAATTCATCTCCACTTAACAACAAAACCATTATATTTTTTCATTATTCACCAACATAACACGTTCAAACAAATAATGAATCAACTACAGTTACAAAAATGCAGAATATTGCCACAAAAATGAGCCAAGCGACGTCTATATAACTTTTAACAACAAAATTTCTAACAAAAAAAACCCAACAGCTACTAGATGGATGACTAACCTCGACTTAACTGAAGACGATGGAAGATGGACGAGAGCAAAGCATGGACATCAGATGCTAGACGGTGGAAGGGAGAAGACAAACAGTGATAAAGAAGAAATCAACGAAAAAACGACGTAGGGGAGAGGGAAGGGGGTCTTCGAGTGGGTTTAGATTTTTACGAAAATACCAAACGATGTCGTTTCTATTTTATTAAAAACGTTGAGACCGAAGACCCAACGATGAGGTTTAACTTTAATTTTTACCGACGGAATGTACTTTCCGTTGGTAATTTATTGACTGATATTATTCTATCGGTACACCTCGACGCTTATTTTGTCACAAACTATTGTGGCCTATTTTTCTGATGGCCTTCACAATTCCATAGCTATATTCCATCGGCTAAATAGCAGGGATAATTTTCCTCCTCTTTTATCAACAAATATTTTGTTCGTCAAAAAATGTCATTTTTTCCAGCAACTTTACCGATTAATAATCAAATTTCGTCGCTAATTTACTACGATAATTTTTCCGTCGATAAGTTTTAATTTTCTTGTAGTGATTCTAAGCCTGTCATCTAGTAAACACCTATAAACACACTAAAATATTTATCAAATTATAGTATAAACTACACCTACTAGTGATACAACTTTTAATAGTTTAAATGCAACTTTTAAATCGCAACTTTTCAGGTTTAATAATTTAATGTTTTATAAATAATTTAGTTGTTTGTATACAACTTTTTATTTATAAATACTCTTTTGAACAATTTGTAATTATTCAAATACAAATTTTCAATCACAAATACCTTTTGATATGATTTTCATTTGATAAAATTATTTTTAATATGATTTATATATAAGTTTTAGTTATATAAATATAATTTTTAATTGTTTAGTATTTCAAAAGTTCAACTTTTAATAATTCAGACGCAGCATCTCAATTACAAGCATCGTTTGGATACAAATTCTAACTTTCCAAATTAAGCATATGAGTAGCCTTTTTAATGAATTAGATAAAGATTAGGGACCCCATTCTACAGTATCCCATTTAACTTTCCAAATTACTATTATCTTTCTTTTGTTCTAATATTAAAAATAAAAAATTAAATGATTGTAATAAAATAAGGGTAATATATTCTAAAATGCTAATATTTTTTTAGATTTTTTCAGTTCAGTGTCAAATATTTTAAAATTTTCAATTAAATGATCAACCTTTTAAAACTCTAATAATTCAATTTTAAAAATAATCACCTTTGTCCATGGAAGCTTTTATGCAAAAAAGATTAATAGACAAGTAAGCAAATACGTGCCTAACTCATAACTCATACATTATAATTCCTACCCTATAACTCACACTTATAGCTTATAGCGTATAACCAATTTAAGGTCAAAACAATCTATACCATTTTGATGTACCTATTATTCTCTACATGAATGATTTTCTTACCTTTTGTTTTCCGGTTCATTTGTGTCAACAGGAATTGATCTTCGTTAGGCTTCTGTTAATTGTGAAATCTCAAACTTATCATGAATGGAAATAGATTTGGGAAAAGTGTTATTTGGAATGGATTTCTATCTATTACAGCCCACCACCTTGTGTCTGCTACTCTTCACCCTCAACTGTTTCTGTTTCTTTCCCTTATCATCACTTCACCCATCTTATTGTTTACTTTCAAATATCACTACTCTTCTGGTTTGTCTTCGTCGCCTTTTCTTATTTTGGTCCTTCTACTTTTTGGTTGATACTTTTTGCCATTTGAAATTATGACTAAGACAAGATGTGTATCACTGTAGCGGATAATAGGTAGATGAAGATAAAAGTGAGTCATCTTAAAATAAAAAAAGTTACAGAATACGAGGATAATAGGTAGATGAAGATAAAGTGACCCCTCTTAAAATAAAATAAGTTATAGAATATATATCTTTTACATGTCATGAATTGGGCTGTTGGAATTCTTAAATTTTGATTATTTAATTAAAAATTTTAAGAAGTTTGACATTAGAATATACTTTTACTGTTTTCAATTTTATGAAAAATATTAGAAAACAGATGAGATGAGAAAATGAAGACATCTCACATCTGCCGACGTTTACTCTATTTGGCTTTGTCTCTATCTGTCCAGATCTGTGTACATCGACAGATATTTAATTATATATAAACAATAAAAGCTGCTAATTTAAGATCCCTAGAACGATATTAAAAAAAAAAACCATTTTTTCTTCAAAAGAAATTGGACTCGACAGACTGATTTTGCAGATTTTATTATGGCGGGAGAGAAGAATTACGTCCAACACTGTAAGGGTGTTAACGGCCTCGACAAAGTCGTCCTCCGCGAGGTTCGCGGTTGCTCCGCCGAGGTATATATATGTCTCTCTGTGTGATTTTGATTCAATCTATAATGGGTCGTCGGAAATTTTTTATTTTGATCAGGGGAAATTGTGCTTTTAATTATGTGGCTTTTTTCCGTTGTTCTGTTTCTGTTTAGAATTATTGGATCTGTAAATTTATGTGGGTTTTTGTTTGTTTTTTTGTTAATTTCTGTGATTGTGGGCATATTTATGATGCTGAATCCAAGATGAGAGTGTTTGATATTTCAAGCTTCTTACTTCTATCAAGTTTGCAAATTTGTTAACTTGGTGGTGGTTATTGATGTTTTGAATTTTCTGGCTCTGCAATTTTTACCCATTCTGTTGATCTCGAGTTCAAACACTCTCCCGTGCACTTCTCCATTGTTGCTCTCGCACAGGTGTATTTGTATGGAGGTCAAGTGACATCTTGGAAGAACGAGCATGGTGAAGAATTGTTGTTTCTCAGTAGCAAGGTATTTAGTGCAGCCGCCTGCACATTCTATATTATAAAGCAAATCAATTGATTGGAATGGTAGTTTTCTTTCTTCAAGTTAGAATGCCACAAACCAGGTTTGATTGATTTCTCGTTGGATATATTTTCCAGTAGAATAGTGTAACTTTACAAACTATAGAATGGGAAATCTGTGACAATGTGATTCTTGTAGGAATACTTGTGTAAAAACTATTGTGTCTAAATCTTTTGCACCTTTGCTAATGTGATTGGAATCAGGAGAGTTTTTTGTCATATATATTCAGCATTATTGGAGAGCATTTCTTTGTTCATAAATTGAACTTTTATCATCTAATATAATCAGTCCTTCATGCAGGCCATATTTAAACCTCCAAAAGATTCAGCATTATTGGAGAGCATTTCTTTGTTCATAAATTGAACTTTTATCATCTAATATAATCAGTCCTTCATGCAGGCCATATTTAAACCTCCAAAAGCCATTCGTGGAGGTATTCCAATCAGCTTTCCTCAAGTATGTATTTCACTTATTTGTATTAATTGTGATTTTCAATCTCATTTCTTTCATTTTGAAGATGAAGTCTTTGGCATATGCAGTTTGGAAGTCATGGCACTCTTGAACAACATGGATTTGCAAGGAACAAATTATGGACCATTGATACAGATCCCCCACCTTTTCCAACTAACAATTCCAGCAAGGCATTTGTTGATTTACTGCTCAAGCCCTCTGAAGAAGATGTGAAGATATGGCCTCATAGGTACATAATTTATATTTCATGGTTGAATTTAATAAAGTTCAACTATCCCTGCATAGTTTAGGCAACAGTATCTTAATCGACATTGTGAGCAACTGGCTTAGCATTTTTGTGCCCTGTGTGTGCTTTTAAAGGTTTAAAGTTCTAATAAAGAATTAGGTATCGTGTAATATTTTCTGTGAGGTTAGAGATTAGTTTAATTTTAGTGGAGTTAGAAAGGGGCTTGTATAATATGCTACGGATCATATATGTTTGACACTGTAGGATCCATGTATTGGAGGGGATTGTCTATTCTATTCAAGGCACATAATGCATTACATTCATTTGCAGATATGAGTTTCGTGTAAGAATAACTCTGGGCCCAGCAGGAGATTTGATGTTGACCTCCCGCATTCGCAACACAAACACTGATGGGAAGGCATTTACATTCACATTTGCCTACAACACCTATTTTTATGTGACTGATATCAGGTTCTTTCTTTGATTAGCTTATATTGTATGAAAAATTTAGATTGTGTGGAAACAGCACCAAAGCAAGCAGTTGAATATCTGTGTAATTATGGGACACATGAAGCTGGTTAGCTTGGATAATTTAATTTCAGATATGTTAATCGGTAGAAGTCCATGTTGGCAAGTTTTCAGTTTAAATATTAAGGTAAATGTAATTGGTTCAGAGGGTGCAAGTGGTGGCTGTGCACTGGTAGTAGAATTGCTAGACATAATTAATTTGAAAATGTGAAATGAATTATCTTTATTTATCTGAATTGCGATGCTAACCATATCATCTAGATGGATTTAGCAGGGGATCATGTTTTCAAGTTTCCTTTGGATGATTGGTTTCTTGAAATTTGCATTAGAAGTTCTTAATTGTGTAATAGTACCATGCTGTTTGTGTCTAGTGAAGTGCGGGTAGAAGGACTTGAGACATTGGATTATCTGGATAACCTGAAGGATAAAGAACGGTTCACCGAACAAGGAGATGCAATAACATTTGAATCAGAAGTTAGTATCATATTTCTTGGGGATTCTGATGCCATTTTCCTCTCCCTATCGATTCCACTAGTTAATATCTTTTTTCTATTTGCATGCTTTTTTATTGTTAAGGTGGATAAAGTATATCTGCGAACTCCAACTAAAATTGCTATTCTGGACCATGAAAGGAAAAGAACATTTGTATTGCGAAAAGATGGGCTTCCTGATGCAGGTAAGTAAGTCACTTGTCATGTTAGACACCATTATGATGGCAGTAGTATAACGTTATCTTGGACTTGAGTAGTGCTTTTCTTGTTCATGTTTAATTAACTTGTAGCTTTTTTCTGTTATTCCTGCACATGATTGATTCTGCACATTGTGGAAACTTGAATGCAACAAGTGGTTATTTTCATGTTACTTTGCTATGCAGTTGTCTGGAATCCATGGGATAAGAAAGCAAAAGCAATTCCTGATTTAGGCGATGAAGATTACAAACATATGCTGTGCATAGAGGCTGCTTGTATTGAAAAGCCCATTACCCTGAAACCTGGTGAAGAGTGGAGAGGAAGGCAGGAGATCTCTGCTGTTCCTTCCAGTTACTGCAGTGGACAACTTGATCCTGAAAGAGTATTCCTAAGCTACTAGCAATAGGTAGTTATGGTGATGAATTCTGGAGGTAAACATTTGAATTGAAAAGTGAATGTGGCAAGTATTGCTTTTTGAAGAAACAATAGTAATAACTAATAATGATTTTATTTGGAATTTTGAATCAACGAAACACTTATTGCTATTAGGTATTGTTCTGCAACTGTTAAATTTTAAGTCTGGCGGTGCAATTAAAAATTGGAAGAGATATGGCCTGACTTGCTAAATATGTTCTTGGTTTCTTATTTAGTTGTGCTTGATGCATGTTTGATTACCCTCTTTAAGTTAGTTGTCTGTACTCAGATCTGTTCTGGTTTTATTTACGTACTATGAAGCCTTTTCCCGAAAATGAAAGGTGAAAGCATGGATTTGTGCCGTTCTTAACCATTTTTATCACATTTTAGTGAGTATTAACATTGTGATAGCTAGTTTTGTGTCCGGTAATTTTTGCATGAATTGTATCAATAAAAATTGTGGCAGGTGCTCTTTTGACGTTGAGCATGTACTGTTGCAAGTGGATTCCTTGCCGTGATTTTTAGAGGCAGGGTTCAATAGTGGAAAATCACAACCGATGTAAAGAGATCCATCTGTTTTGTATTAACTTCTTGAGTTTCCACTGAACTGAAAAGAATTGAAGGGAATACAAGGAGGAAAGCATTTCACTGGGGGAAGGTTTTCGAAAATATTAGGGAATATTTCATTCTAGGTTGTAGGGAATTGCGAGTTGTTTATGTGATTTCAATGTATTTCATTTTGTTGTTTATGTGATTTCAATGTCTTTTCATTTTTTTGTTATGTTCTTTAATCTTTGAGGACCTATTGCTTCCGGGAGTTGTAAAAGACAGCCCGTTGGATGAATTGAAGCAGAATTGTAAGATTGTCGTGCTTTTCCTTCAGAAGAAATGATTTGTTCTTTAGCTTTTTGGGACCATGTTTTTGAATTTGCTTAATCTTTGAAATCACGTTCTTAATTTCTTTGCAATTTCAGTCACTGTCGAGCTTTACTGCCTCCACGTGACCCTGACAGACAAATTCCTTAGCATTTGGAATAACTCTCGATATTAATTTGTGTTCAAAGCACCCAAGGTAGCTTCTTTATCAACATATCAAATGGTCATGGTGCCTAGTGATTTGATGACTGAAACATTGTGTTCTTAGCAATGAGTATTACCAAATAATTCAAATTAGTCATGATCAAGATAATGTGTTTCACATTTTAATCTTTGTCTTGCAATCTATAACCTTCAATTATGAATTTATTTACTATTTTATATCTGAAACTTGAAATTCTGAAACTGATAAATTTATTTTATGAAGAAAAATTGCCCTTCAGGATAACTTCAATAATAAACCAATATTTATTGTTTTCCTGTATGCATCATGTATCCAACCATCCTAATATTACAATTCTGTCAGTTAATTAATGAGATAATATTTCATATTTTATAACTGTAGACAAAGCTACATAGAAATAGAAATCGACCTAAAGTTTATTCCATATTTCCAGTCAATCAACCAATACATCTTAAATAAGAAAAACAATAATTTGCAGCCTCCTAACCACTTAAGTGTTGGTTTTTTCTGTCCTTAATCTAGGATTCGATTATTCCATTTTATTAGAATCATCAACTTCCAAATATTAGCTTCCCTCATTTACTTGACGCTTCCCTTCAAGTAGGTACAAATGTCTATCATGCCCAACTTCTTAACTTGAAGTTCAAATGTTTGCCTTAAACAATCCTTTGGTGAATTCATTTGCAGCTTGCTGCGTGGTTGAAATGAATGGAATACAATTCATTCTTGCTTCAAATTTCTCCTTTATAAAGTGTCTATCAATTTCAACATGTTTTGTCTTATCATGACGAATTGGATTATAGGTGATATTGATGGCTACCTTATTATCATAGTACAATTTCATAGGAAAGCTCACATACTCAAGCCATTGATCTAAATTCTACTTCAGTACTACTCCTAGCAACCACAACCCATTTCTTACGTCTCCATGTAAATAAATTGTCCCAAACGAATGTACAATATCCAAAAGTTAATCTCCTATCAAAACTTAAACTTGACCAGTCTACATCAATATAGACCTCAACTCCTCTCTTATTTGTTCTTCTTAAAAAAAGGCCTTTTTCAAGAGTGCCCTTTAAATATGGAAGTATTTTGTACACAAACTCAAGATGCTCCTTATATGGAGAATGCATAAACTGGCTAACGATACTTACAACGAAAGCAATATCAGGTTATGTATGGGACAAGTAAAGTCAATCACCCCATCAGTGTCTAATAACTAATTGTATCTACTGGAATCCCATCTTTAACATCTCCAATTTTGGAATCAAACTCTACCGAAGTGTTTAAAGGCTTCCATCCACTCATTCCAATCTCTTTTAAGAGATTATAATATACTTTTTTTATGAGATCACAATCCCCCCTTTTGATTTTGCTACTTTCATTCCAAGAAATATCTTAGCTGGCCTAAGTCCTTAGATAGGCTTAGCTTTAGTTTCCCGATCTCTTCTATATGATCTTCAGTCAAAATTTTATCATCCGTATAGACAATCAAAATCGAAATCTTATCTTTGGTCCCTAACAAACTTTGTGAATCTTTCAAATAAGACTTTAGGAGACTGCTTAAGGCCATAGGAATTTTTAATTTGCATACCTTGATTCCAAACTTTTTAGAGAAGCCAGGGGAAGGCTTCATGTATACTTCTTCATCCAAATCTCTATTCAAGAAGGATTTCTTTGCATCTAACTGATTTAGAGACCGATCAAGATTAACAACAATTGATAAAAGGATTTGAATCGTGTTTAACTTTGCCACTAGTGAACAAGTTAAAAGGCTATACCGTATGTTTGGGTAAATCTTTTAGTAACTAGTTGAGCCTTGTACCTTTCTAAGGATCCAACATAATTGAATTTTAAAGTAAACATCCATTTACACCCAAAAACTTTTTTTCCCCAATGGTAGATTAACTTCTTCCCAAGTGGCATTCTTTTCCAAAACTCTCATTTCCTTAAGAGTAGCTTCTTTCCACTTAGGAACATTTAGAGCCTCCTAAAGATGGTAGTTACTAAACAAACTCTAACCTAAGACCGAACCATCTTCACTAATGTTTTTCTCCCCCTAAAGATGGTAGTTACTATAGTATGAAGTACCTTCAAAGAAGGTAAAATCCATAAACACAAACATCCTTTTTGAGATTGGATTAAAACACTTGTACCTCTTTGATTAGTAAGATAACCTACAAATATCAATGATTAAAAACTCTAACCAACAGTTCTGGAATATTATTGGGAATAAGGTGTCAGAGTTCTGTATTTCGAATCTTGTGAGAGGTACAATCCCAAGTCACCTTAATGACACACTGTTGATTTTGATTCTAAAGAAAGCTCATCCGAAGACAATGATGGACTTTCGACCAATAGCACTTTGTCAAGTTCTATACAAGGTTATGTCGAAGATGTTGACGAACAGGTTAAAACCTTTGTTGTCCCATATTATCTCATCGGAGCAGTGTGCTTTTGTCTCTGGTCGACATATACAGGACAATTCAGTGATTGCGTATGAAGTTCTTCATTCTATAAAAGGAAGAAAGCATGGTAATACTGGCATGGAAGCATTGAAAATTGACATAAGCAAGGCTTATGATAGACTTAAGTGGCATTTCCTTGCGGAGATTATGGTTCGGTTGGGATTTTGTATGTCTTGGGTAGTTGATTATGCGTTGTGTTTCAACTGTTAGTTATACGGTATTGCAGTAAGGGAATTTCTTGGGTCCAATCTTGCCTTCGAGGGGTCTTCGTCAAGGGGATCCTTTAAGTCCTTATCTATTTATCCTGTGTGCCGAGGCACTGTCACGACTGATTAAGGCTCGTGTGAAGTCGAGAGACCTTCATAGTTGTGAGGTTAGGAGAGGTGCGCCAATGATCTCTCATTTGTTCTTCGCCGATGATAGTGTGTTGTTCTTTAAGGCGAGTATTAGAGAGGCGGGGATTGTTAAATCCATTTTAGCAACATATGAAAGAGCATCAGGGCAGAAAATTAACTTTGCAAAGTCTTTAGTTTACTTCAGCCCCAATATGATATGTTGTGTGAAGGAGTCCATCTGTGGTATTCTAGAGGTTATTGAACATGTTGATCTTGTGCATTACTTGGGGTTGCCAACAACCATTGGGCGAAACAAGAGGGAGGTTTTCAGTTTTGTTAAGGATAAGGTGTGGAAGAGGTTGAGTTCTTGGAAGAACAGGCTCCTCTCAAAGGCGGGCAAAGAAGTACTGATTAAAACGATTCTTTAAGCCATTCCGAATTATGTAATGTCATTGTTTCTGTTACCGAAGGGCATTTGTGAGGAATTGGAGAAGGTCTTTGCAGATTTCTAGTGTGGAAGGAATGCTAGTGGGAAGGCCAATTTTCATTGGATGTCTTGGCAACGACTATATCGTCATAAATCAAATGGAGGCCTGCAATTTCTGCAAGTCAGGGATTTCAACTTGGCTATGTTAGGCAGATTAGCGTGGAGGATCTTTACTCAGCCTAACTCGTTGATGGCACGGGTACTTAAGGCTCGATACTTTTCTGGTACAGACTTCTTGCAGGCTCATCTGGGTTCCAATCTGAGTTATGTGTGGAGAGGAATTCTGGCAAGTCAGAAGGTGATACAAAGAGGTTTATGTTGGAGAATCAGAGATGGGAAGGAGGTTTCAATTTGGATGGATCCATGGATTCCAGATAAGGAGAACCAGTTTGTGACGACTCAGTTTCGAGTGGATTATAATGTGTTTTTTGTAAGTGATTTGATTATTGGAGGAAGGTGGAATAGCGAACTGGTTCGGTCTTGTTTTAATGAGAGGGATGTGTAACTTATTCTTTCCATTCATTTGAGTTCCATGGCTGAAGATAAGAGATTCTGGCTATGGGATAAGAAAGGACACTATACGGTAAAGTCAGCATACCAAAGCCTGCTCTATACTTTTGATAGGCTTGCTAGCAGGAATTTGAGTTCTATGTGGAAGAGGCTTTGGCGGCTTCCTCTATCGCCTCAGGTCAGAAACTTTATATGGCATGCAGTGAGCAATGTTCTGCCAACAAGAGAGTCATTACTACAACGACGAGTAATGGTACCTGATATTTGTCTGCACTGTAACTTGGAGAGGGAGACTACTTTGCATCTTTTGGTTCAATGTTCTTATGCCCAGTAGATTTGGAATTCATCTTTTCTTGGTTGGTATAAACCAAATGCTGAATCTTTTATTGATTGGATGAGAGCTGTATTATTGTTGTTTAATGATACTGATGCATGTATAGCTATGTGGGTGTGTTGGGCAATTTGGAAGTCGAGGATCTCAATTATTTGGGAAAGGAGGGGGTAGGAGCAAGGAGGGGGTAGGAGCAAAAAGTGGCAGAGATCGAATATTGGGTGGGTTAAGGCTAATGTTGATGCTACAATAAATGTTGGAGATTTTACTGGGATGGGATGTGTGGTTCGAGATAAGCTTGGTAACTTCTTGGCAACAAAGAATCTATTAATTCAAGGGGTTTATGATCCACGGACTGCTGAAGCTTTGGCACTAAGAGAAGCTGTGCAGTGGCTTGTTGACAAGGGCTGGCAACAGATTGTTTTTGAGGTGGATTGCCAGGAAGTCTTCCTCTCAGTTTCGGATAACATGAGTCAAGATTTGAGTCCTTATGGGGCAATTGTTGTAGATATATTACAATATCATAATCAATTTGCTTCATGCAGTTGGAGTTTTGTTCCCAGGTCTGGTAACAATGTAGCACATGATCTTGCACAGGCAACAAGATTTGCTGAGAATGTTGGGGAGTGGTTTGTTCGACCTCCCAATTTTGTATTAAGTTCTTTATTAAGTGATATGAGTTAATAAAATATAACTTTTACTTAAAAAAAAACTCTAACCAATTAGAGGCAGTTTAACTGTAAAACTTTAAATTTTCCAAATTTTTGGTTCCATTTTTAACTTTTCGGTCGATTTATTTTAATAAATTTTGTTGTTAAAAATCAACCAATTTATTAATTAATCGGTCAATTTTCGTAAATTAATAAATCCTTATAAACAAAAATAAATCAATTAGTTTTTACTTATCAATCTCTTTTTTTAATTAAACTTCAAATTCTTATATAGGTAATGACAATCTCTTTTAATCATATTTTAAAATCTTTAATTTTATTTAATCTTTAATCATTTTTATGATCGTTTAATATTGGTTGAATTCTTTAAATTTTAAACTTTTTATCTTATCTGTTTAACTTCTAATCTAATTTTAAAACATTAATAAATATGCATTTATGTACTCTTAGATCTAGTTTTAAAAGTTTAGGATCACGATTATGCAAAAAAGCCCAGCGACCAAAATTTTTTAGGGAATTTCATTTGTAGGTCTAGTGGTTGGGAAACATTCACCCCGTTATATTGTGGTTCATTTTTTTTGAAAGATAAAAGAATTCATTCATTAAGCCATAAAAGGAATCAATGTCTTTAAAATCCTAGTTTAAGCAAGAATAAAAACAAGGCTTTTACAACATTTCTACGAAAAAACTTAATTTCAAAGATTCCATTGTCTTATATAGAAAGAGCTAAGTTGTTCTTACATTTGATGAGCTGCCAATATTTCTCGTATCCAGCATTGTATCTTATGAGCTAAGACATGCTTATATTGTTGGATCGAAAACAAAAAATATGCTTAATTTGGCGAAAAAATAGGTTTCAAAAACCTTTTCTGAAATCAAAATATAGTAGAAGCATAAACACTAAATCAACATGATTTAATCCATACATGATATGGTATTGAGAAAATAAATAACATAAGAACTAAATCGGAATATTACCGAATCCTTGTTATAGCTTTGACTCTTCGCTGCTATATCCTCAACCAATCTTGTCTACTACTTGTTCTCTTTGAATAGCGTGATTATCAAGATTCTTTGGTGAGAAAAGAGAAGAAAAATTGGATAGCAAACTTTTCGCTATATTCAGTTAGTTGAAAGAACCAAAAAATTGAGACTCTCTTTTGCTATGGCCGAATGTGTGGAGAGCTTAGAGAGATCACCTCTCCCATCTTCATTTTTTTATTAAAGCTAAAAATGAATTGCACAAAACCGAAATCACAAACTCTTGGATATTTTTTGAGAGAATGAAGAGACAAATGGAGACAAATGGAGAGCTGCCAAAAACGTGAATTGAGAGCTACAAAAACCGCACTCCCTCGTTCGCTTTTTAATAAATGAAAGTGCTGTCCATTTATGCTTTTAAAACAAGCATGAAAACCATTTAAAAATGAACATCACTGAATTCATTGGAAGGACCGAGTGAGTGTTTAAAAGTCATACACGTTTCTTTTAGCATCACATGCTAAACGACATGCATGCAAAATGAGCTGTAAACGTATTCTTTGTAAAAGGACGTTAGCTTATGAGAGAGTGGAGAGAGCAAACAATAAAGAACTCATTCATTTCCAAAGAAACTCAAAGAGCTATAACTCCACTTATATCTTCGGTACATGCATCATCAAATGAGCATTTGATCAAAGCTAATAGAAAAGAGTCCTTCCATAGCCAACACTTGTACGTTACCTTTCATGTTTAAAGACCATCCATTAACCTTTTAATGATGAGAAAACGCACACTTCATTCTTTAATAAAAAAAATGGCTGCACATTTTCTATCCGCTATCACACTTCATTCTTTAATTAACCATTAAACCATTTCATGATTTAGATTTTAATTCATTTAATCTAATTAATTAAATCAAAATTCAACCCTATATTAAAAGTTCCTTTGGGCTTATAATTAACAATTAATTAGTATAAGCCCAACATTTAATTATAGGCTTAAGACCCAATTTAAGTAACTCTTAATTAAATTGTTCTGGTTTTATTGGCCCGAATCAATTCGTCCAATTCTCTCCAAACTGTCTCATTTTTTTTCGAACACCTCCGTTTATTTTTCTTACTTTCCTTAATAATCTTCCCCGAAGTCAAGTGGGGAATCAAATTAGACTTAAATAATTTAAGCTCCAATAAGCTCGCAATTGATTTAATCTCATTATAATTAATTTCAACTTACTAACCAAATGTCATTTAACTAAAGACAATTGATTGAACTCTTGAATTACTTAAATTATGAGAAACTGTGTTTCAAAATTATTAATTCGATATCCAATCGCAAATTCTATTATGAACCATATTATAGCCATCCACACAATAAAGAGTAAAATTACCGTTTTGCCCTTATGTTGATTTTTTCTTTTAGATCTCTTGTTTCACTGTACACAGTGATTAACACAAATCTTGTTGTTAAGACTTGATGGGTAGCTAGTCCATCAAACTACTGGCGGTAGTTTAATCACAAATCTCCGTAAAATATCTAGAAGTGGTGATATCACTATAAACTCTTTATTTAGTGAATGTTCCCTGATGCATTTTTCAATTAATAATTCCAATATGCGGACACTGGATTGATAACCTGTAAAAATCCATTCCGATCATATCAAGAGTTATAATGAAACACACATAAGTTTACCACTCATCAAGATTGTGGCTTGTAATAAACGAATGCTAAAGTGTATATTTTAAGATTAAAGTAACGACCTACTTTATTCTTTAAAACATACGCAATTTCAACTACTATCATGATTTGAAACTCATCATTCTTTTGAAGTAAACTCTTTTACTTACATGGAGGTAAATCACAACACTACAGTCTAATCCGTAATCAAGTGACCAACTTGATAATTCGACTGTGAATTAATTAATTTAGATTCTAATAATATACATATTTCCCATACATCTCCATGTATATGTATATTACTTACAAAAGAATCTTGGTACCTTATGACTAGTTATATTATGCTCATACAAATAAAACCAAACTCCTTTGTTTTATTAATAATAAATATTTTTATTACAATATTGTAACAGGAAGAAAATTAAGTTATATGTAAATGCACTTACTTTCCAAGGCACTATATTTACATAACCCTAACATATATGTGCTGATTTTATTAAAACTCTCTATTTTCTTTCTATACAAATGGAATAGACTATACTGTTGAAGTTGAGACTTAAGCAAACTCTATCTTTCCCTATGAATCTAAATTTATGATCAGTCCATTTCAATATTTTGTTCTACTCTAATTCATGACAGTAGAGGATAAGAGTGTTGGCCCCAGGTCTCGGTTCTTAATTCGTGGCGATTAAGCGTCAAAATTAAGAACCAAGACCTAGAGCCAGCAAAGAGTATACTGGATACTGGCCCAAATGGAAGTTGAATAACCACACTTAAAAGAAAAAGTGGTTAATGCTTTTAAGCTCACTGCAACATAGTCCACATAATTTGTCTTCAAAACTCATAATTTTTTCTTTAGTTTTCAACCTCTTTATAGTTGCAAGCCAAGTAGTGAAAGGAGCTTTTGGCTTTAAGGACCTTTTCCAAAAAATATTATACCAAGGAATAAGAGCGTGAGATGGCTTGAGGGCTTTGATGCATGCAGAGTTTAAAAAGTCTCCATTTCGGCTTAGTGACCATAAAGGTATGTTTGGAGTATCTAAGTTGGGCTTATAGCTAGGAAAATAGTTATGTAGTCTCTTAGTGCCTTTGCCTTGAAAATGTCAAAAGTTGTTCATAATTACTTTACTAACTCTTACTTAAGAAGGGATTTTAGTGTGAAGAGAGTAGATATCCTCTCTAAGGTATAAACGGCTAAGTGAAGTCCAATTGTCATACCAAAATCATGTTCCTTTCTCATTCCCTATTTAAAGTTTGATATGTTGATAGGCACTGGACCTGTTCCTCAGAATCTGTATAAAGGGCCAGGAGAATTCATTCCTTTTAGCTATTTTCCATAAGCTAGTTTTCTTTAGATATAACTCATGAATCCACTTACTCCAAAGAGATTTCCTGTCATTGAAAAGTTTTTGAGTTCTTTTGGTTACCTTCATGGATTGAAAAGTATTAATGGCATTGAGACCTAGTCTCCCTTCCTATTTTCTCTAGCATAGATGCTCTCACTTGACTTTGACACCTTTAGGGTTGTCATTCTTGCTTAACCAGAGGAAATTCCTTATACAATTTTCAATCTCCTTAATAATCCTCTTAAGGAGCAGAAGATGAGAACTCTAATGAGTGTGAAGATTATTCAACACAAAGATTATAAACTACACTATACCAACCTGAAATAGTGCTTTATTCTGCCAACCATTAATGATTTTCTTGTATTTCTTTATAATCTTCAAACAATCCCGATATTTTAACCTTTTAGCTAAGATGGAACTCCCAAGTAAGTGAAAGGCATACCCTGGATGTTGAGATTAAAGATCTGCTAAAGTCTCTCAGTATTGTTTAAGTTTGAGAGATGAAAATTCTATCTTTTCCATGATTGACTTTAAGACCTAAAATCTTATAGAAGCTCATGAGAAATTGATGTAATATGGAAATGGATCCTTGCTGAGCGTCATAGAGTAGTAGCAAATAATCTGCAAAATAGATATTAGAGAGAGAAAATTCCTTGCATTTATGATAAAACTTGAAATCAGATCTTCTGGATATGTAATAACAAATTATTCTATTCAAAACCTCCATAGCAATGATAAAAAAAAGGAGAAAGAGGGTCTCCTTGTCTTAAGCCATTATACCCTTTTGCTTAGTGGGAGCTCCATTAATAAGGATACTGTATGAAGTTATGGAAATGTAGGCATGAATCCATTTAATGAATTGATTTGGGACTCCAAACCATTTCAAACATATAGTAATGAAGTTCCATTAAAGTCTATCAAAAGTTTTTGAGAGGTCAATTTTGATGGAACAACTTTTGATGTGTCTTTCAGAGTTGTATTCTCTCTTTAATTCTTGCACTAATAGAATATTATTAGAGATATTTCTGCTAAGGATAAAAGCATCATGAGATTCATGAACGAACATTTTCAAACTCTCCTTGAGTCTATTTGCAAGAAGTTTTGAAATCACCTTGTAAATGGTGTTGCAACATGAGATAGGTCGAAAATCATTAAGACTGCGTTTGGATCTGCGGTGCGGTGGGAATAAGTACTTATCTACCGCAGTTTTCAAACGCAATCATACGTTTGAATTTGTGACTGACAACCGCAGGTTAGAGAAAACTGCAGTATCACCGCAGAAATAGATAAGCAAAAAGGGGGCTGCGGTAGGAAACTACTTATGTGGTAAAAATTTTTCCTTCCAATAATAACCTCATGATATTTTAGTATTTTCCATTATACCCTTATTTAATTAATAGAAGGAAGTTTTTGCCAATAGTATTTAAGTAAGATGAAATATTTTATTTACTAAATTTATTTTATTTATATTTTCTTATTTTAATTTAATAATTTAATA
>JANQBM010000001.1:15064862-15094865 GCA_025594535.1 Erythroxylum domingense | reverse complement strand
TTTTAATTATTTATACAACAATTAATAGTTTATTAAATCAGTGGACTTTGTAGTCATTTTATCTCTTTTCAGCAACCGCAACCGCACTTGCCAAAGACCTATTTTTACGTTTTAGCAGTTACCAAAATAGCAATCCCAAACACATAAGTATTTATTGAAAATAAGTACTTATCATTTCAGCAGGTTAATTTCAGCAAATTATCAACCGCCACCGCTACTCCAAACCAAGCCTAAGACTACTTGCATTGGGAATCTTAGGAATCAAACATATGTTAGTTACATTGATTTCAATCAATAATTTGCTAGAATTCAAAAACTCCATGACAATTTCTACAACTAACTTGCTTGTAATCTACCAAATTTTCTGAAAAAAGTATGCGTTGAATCCATCTAGGCCTAGTACTTTAGTATGATTTAAATTGAAAAGAACAAATTGAATCTCTTGCAAGGTAAATTGTTGTTGAACCTTCAGTAGTGTATCCTGTAGGAACACAGATGGAGCCCCTATAAGATTTACCATCTATTGCAGCTCTGATGGGCCTGATATAGAAGTATCACCTAGCAAGGAATTAATGAAGTTAAATATCAAACTCCTTATGGATTCTTTATCAGTAATCATTGGTTATTAGAAACTAAGAGAGAAGTTATCTGATTGATATTTCTTCTTGTCAAAACAAAGTTATGAAAGAATTTAGTATTGAAATCTCCTTCTCTCATCTAAGTAATCCTTGCTTTCTGTATAAGAATTGAATTATGAACCTGAAGAGCTTTCATGTATTTCCCAAGCTTCAGGTATTCAGTTTTTTTAGAGCAGTATTGTTTGGGTTTTTATAACAATCTTCTTATACAATTCTTTACTCTCTTTTATCTTCATGCAGTTTGATATTAGAAAGGGGCTAAGTTTATTATTACACAAACTTTGATGAACTATCCCTCCCTTAATAAAAAAATTTCCCATTACATTTTTAATAAATTCTTTTCTATTATCACTTCGAAATATTTAAATATTTATTTGAAATTGTGTTTGAATCATGTTATGGAAATTTTTGAGAACAATTTCAATATCAAAATTTTCTTTTAAGAGGAAGACCCAAGTGACTTTAGTAAGATCATCAATAAAAGTAATGAATCAATGTTCTCAAACAAGGTAGCAACTCTAAATGGCCCCCAAAACTTCACTATGGATTATAGTTAATGGTTGTGAATTTTTGTAAGGTTGAGGTGACAAAACCACACAATGATGTTTTGTTAATTCACAAGATTCACACTAAAGTATTGAGGGATTTTTATTTATGAATAACTAGGAAACAAATGCTGCACATAATGAAAATTAGAATGACTTAATCGATAATGCCATAAAAAATTTCGTTATTACTAAGGGTGTGCTTATTTAGTGGGTATGAAAAAAGGAAAATAGGTATAGAATGAAAGGTTGAGTTTGGTAACGGAGTATGATTATAGAGTTATTATTTTGATTACCCATTTTTGGATAATACCCCATTCCTCTCATAATCTAGAGGAATGGGTATCATTGTTTTGTAAAGTACCCCATTATGTATAACTTAGTAGTTCTTTTTAAATTTTTTTTAATACTAATTAAATAAATACAATTAATTAATTAAAATATAGTTAATTAAAATAATATAATTAATTACATTATAATTAATTAAAATATAATTAATTAATTAAAATATAATTAATCAAAATATAATTCATTCATTAATTTAAATATAATTAATTCATTAATTACAATATAATTAATTTAAATATAATTAATTTATTAATTAAAATATTGTAATTAATTAACTAAAATATAATTAATCACAATATAATTAATTAAAATATATTAATTAATTAATTAATTACATTATAATTAATTAAAATATAATTAATTAATTAGTTAAAATATAATATTTTTTCTCAATATTTTTTACAACCCAACCACTACCAATAGTAATGATAATCATTCCTTCCTCTTAACCAACCATCATAATTATATTATAATATCCATTTCCATTCTTCACTATATTCATTCATATTCTTATTACCATTCCTTTGTATGAACCAACCATCCCCTAAAAATTGAAATAAAATTGAAATAAGTATATTGGTCTTACCTTACAAAGGTTCGTCTTTTGTGAAGAACGTACGTACAAGTCCCTATTCTATTTAACATCCCCAATCATCCTCTTCGAGGTTAAATTTTGAAATTCAGAATGAGAAAATCAAAAAATTATTTGACAATTATGATTAAGAGTGATTTTGGAGATTATATGATAAGTTAGGAATTTGAAGAACATCTTTGAGTTTTAGGGAAAAGGAGAAATGGACATTGTTCTTTTCGAACATAGAATCAAAGGAGCCATCAGCAAATTTGACCTTTTGATTACTTGCATATAGAGTATATGATGAAAATAATAATAAAATGCCAGTCATATCATTAGTGGGGCCTGAATCTAATATCCGAGACCATTAATGTTGGTAAAGGCCAAGGATACAAGAAAAGAGGTTACTTAACTGAACCAGAGAATAAGACGAATTGGGATTATTTAAAGATGGAGATGAAAACATTTTGTATAGATGCTCTATTTGTTCCTTAGTGAATAGAAGGGATTTTGAAGAAGATTGTTGCCCCGGATCGTAATTGCTCACTTGGAATGCTCGAAGTATCATTACCCTTTTTTTTTTTCCCCAATTGGTCAATTTCCTGTTTAACTTCCAACAGGTCTCCCGAGTATGCCACGACATTTTACAATGGTCACATTAAGACCTTTGTTTTCCACTGCATTTATCTCCTTCGCAGTATGCTTTTTGAGTCATAAAAGCCAACCCTTAATTCTTTGTTCATGTTTCCCCAACATTCCTTGACATCACTTGTCTCTGTGCTTCTTCTCCTTGTACTTCTAAGAAGACTTCTCGTGTGGTCGATATGAGATCTTTTCCTAAAATACGACCCCCTAACTTCATCTGACTCTCTATTTAACCTGGCCCAAAAAGCAAATATTAGTCCTCTTTTAACCTCTTCTTATACCGAGCACTGTCACTTGGATTTATTCAATTCTCTTCATCAAACAAATCTAATTCCTACCATACAAACATCATCTCGTTATAATATATTGTTACGTTCCTCTCACCTTGCTTCATCTTCCATATTCGGGTGTTTAATTCAAACAATTGTGAATGATTATTCAGATTCGAATGTGTCCCTAACAGCTTCCCATACGTCGTGATCTGTTGGCATGAACATGAAAGATTTCCCGATAGTTGGCTCCATAGAATTGATTAACCAAACGATAACAATTAAGTTCTGCCTATATTGAAGGTCCTTTGCAGTTGATTGTTTCGACCTCACCATTTAAATATCTAAGCTTCCCCTTGTCGTCGATCACCAAACATAAGAATTGAGACCATTCAAGGTAGTTCTTGCCATTCAATTTGTAAATGGTAATATGGATAGAATTTTCTGACAGAGAAATCAGTGCAAGTGTGCCACTTCCCCCAAATGTCGTCACACTGCTGCTATCATCCAAAAAGTTCAAACCAAAATCAACCATGGTTGCCTTAAAATTCATGATAAAATCCTATAGCTTAATTTGATACCATGCAGACAAAACTAAATCAATACCCTAACTAATTAGGTGCTGATTTTTTCTATCCGAATCTAGGATTTGATTTTTCTTATTTTATTGTAATCAACTACGAAATATTAACATCCCTAATATACCAACAATAACTTATTAATTACTCTAAACTCAAGGGCATAAAAGATGGATCATAGGAAAGATTTTTGTAAAATTTCCCTACTTTGACTTAAGGATAGCAAATATGGTCCGACCAGCTTTTGGTCTGAGTTGATCGGGCCATGGGCCGCCATTGTTGACCCGACTGGACTATGGACCTCGCTCGAGCCAAGGTTGAAGGCACAAAATGACATCGTTTTTTTATATAAAATATAAGGTCGAGCCGGGTTGGGTCGGCCGATTCGTGGCCCATCGGGCCACTACCCAAGGCACGGGCCACAAACAGGACCACTGGCCTACCAACTGGCCTGGACCATTGTCATCCTACTTTGGCTTAACATTTACATTTTTTCCTCCTAACTCTCATTAAAAGATACACAATCCAAAGGAAAAAAAAAAAAAGAAACGATCCGGATTTCAAATTATAGACAAATTGCATCTGGGGATACACATAATTAAATATATAATAATGTTTCTTGTAGCAAATTAACTTCACAATAATAATAATCATGTCATGTGATTAAGCTACCTTTCACAGACATAGTAGGTTGTGTAAAACAATCATTAGAAAAATTTTAGTTTCCCCTTGACCGTTGAAGCCTTTGGTAGCTCTATATGACACAATGCCTTATCTTTTCCAGTTAAGCTAGCACATGAATCTGTAGGTCCTAAAGTAACTGCAAAGTAGAGATAGATGGTGCATAGGCATGTCAGCAGTGCCAAAGCTGTTAAAAGGAAACGGTGTCTCTGAACAAGTTGTGACCAGCCACCCAATTCATCCCTTGGAAATGTCCTTCGAAAAGACGGAGACCTCCAATGAGGGGAAGATAAAACGCTATCAAGGACCATTGATAATGTGATAACTACCTTAGCCACCAGAAAATTTTGACCAAAGATCTGTTAAAAGAAGCACAGGAAGCAGAATGTAAGGAAAATGCCGCAACATCATTGAAATAGAATTGACTCTATCACACAAGCTTGACTGAAATATAATTAACTACAGGTTGAAACCAAATATCCTGGATTTGGATAGATGGTTCATCAAAAATAGAGCGTAGGGTACACTTGCTCAATATCTCATGAAAGTCTATGACGTGGAAATGCATATAGTAAACTGGATAATAGACAGTCTATACCTTAAGAAATTATATACGCTTAACAGTACGGTGATGATTTGTATATGCTTAAGAAAGCAATTGATGGAACTTGCCAAAACCCATCAAAGTATGTTTAATAAGTAAATTAACAGGTTGAGCAGGTCAAAGTATGTTTAATAAGTAAATTAACAGGTTGAGCAGGCCACAACCATTCTAGCAATTAATCCTTTCTCAGTACCAGATTTCAAGCAAGAAGAGTGATATTCATACAGACTGTACACAGTGTTAGGATTGGCAATATTATTTGAGACTTGAACATTATCCTTCAAGTCACAGATGTTCATTGAACGAAGGAACCACCACAAAAGAAAAAACAAAAGGTATTGATATCCTTTCAGAAAAGAAAATTACGTAGTGCATCACTAAGTCAAGATTACAGAATTTGTTACTCCAAAAGATACAAGACTTTAAGGAGCCTAAGTTTAAAAATCCAGAAATGTTTAATAAAAGAAAATGATTAAATCCAGTCTCAGAAAAGGTCTCTATCAGAAAAGTTTCCATGTAGATGTTTTTACATGTCATCTTAAAGCAAAATAAACCAGACTTCATGATTCACCTAGCACAAAACTATAAGGTTGCAACAAAGCTCCTTATCCAATAAACAATGAACTTGTTCTATACAAAAATTTCGGAATAAGTTCAGAGAACTCCTTGTTAAGTAAATTATCGACAGAACTATCTTAATTATGTCATTTTTAGAAAAAGAAAATCCAGAACACCAAGCTACTAAAACTAAAATCATTAACGCTACGAAAGAGACAGGATTTATGAAGGCAACAAAAAGCTTGTACCAGTTAGGAACGTCAACCAATCAGCCAAGATCAAAGCAACAAAAGGATTCACCAAAGTTAACATTGTGACAAAAAAAAAAAGGCTTCACGAGCACACATAGAAACTTCTATTGTTTCAGCACTTTTAAGTTCCAAAATATGTTCTCTCATTCTCATTAGTGATCTAATATTTTCACATTTTCGGGCGATCTCAATTAACTCTTCCCTTGTCGAGGAGTTCCAAGAAATATCCAACATCCAAAACCACAAAACAAGAACACAAATGACCAAAAGGGACGGTCTTTCAAGTTTAATCAACACTACAAAAAGCCTCAAACAATTTATATGGTTGAACATAACAAATCCAGATGAAAGTTAAGTTCCTCGACACAAACATAGATGTAAACAAAAGTATCTTGATCCTTTAGGGAAATATCGTCACTTTGAACTGGATTCCTTTCATATTTCAATTCTTCATCATCCAAGACAACCACCATTATCGAAAAGGTCATATAAATCACAACAGAAAAAAGGAACAAATATGAAGGACATTGCCACGACCTGAAGGAAACAAAAAAGATAAAAGAAAAGTGAGAGACACTTACGGGCAGACAAAGGGTATTATTAAGAAGAGAAAGAAGATAAAAGGACTAGCCCTTTAGCTCTCTCTTATTTCTTCTTCTTCGGTATGTGCTTTTGTGCAAGTTCTGTTTTTTTGCTAATTATATCAAAAAGATGCCGTCTTCTCCGTGAAGTTGTGGACACCGGATTTTGATGTGAAACATGTATTTTCTTGTACGTATATATATAGATAGAACATATTTTAATGTAATTTTCAATAATAAAAATATTTTTTTAACAATTGTAATTTCACAACTTTTAGTAAATATGTCTAATATTTATAATAACTTCTTCCATGGTATAAGCAAATCCAACTTAAGATTTTTTAACAACATGAAATTAGAAATATAATCAGCATTAAGGAGGAAATTGACAATAGTATATTAGTCTTAGATTGTATGTACTTATGAGCACAAAGATGTTAATTGTACCTTAATGTTTCACAAAAAAAAGTTTGAATAAATCTCTATTATTATTATTATTTATTTCACTTTGTACTATATGTTATTAAAATAGTACTTGTTGCACCATAATATGACTAAAATAGTATTCAATTTACACATTAAAAATAGTAATAGAAACAATGGTAGAGACTTATTTAGACCTATTGCTAAACGTTACAGTGCAAATCACACCTTTAGTAAGTGTTAAAAGAAGTTATTTTTAAGATCACATCAACGTTTGGTAGGTCTAAATTGCCTAATTATGGCATGATATAGGCTAAATTTCTGACTCATTGAAAATATGTTATTTGGTTATATTAATTAGAATTATCTTTTTGTTTTGACTATATTTTGATGCTTAAATAAGAAAATTAATATTTTTTTATGAGATGACAACTGGATATTACATTAAATTAGAGCATTTTTGGTCAAAATCACGAATTTTGGCAAAAGTGAACAAATTACTACGGTGAATAAGTCGAGATTATGCCTAATGCCAGATTAACTTCAAGAGTTGAAATTCAATTAGGAAATTTATTTCTATCCCTATTATGTAAGAATTTGAATTTGTTTTAGATAGAAATATTTGCCAGATAGAAGAAGACCAGGTTTTGAGTAGGAAAATAAGACAAAAAACACATCTAACACTTCTCCATATCATTCTCTTTCATTTCTTTGTAATTTTCTCTTCATCTTTCAACTTTTCTTCTATTTTTGGTGTTGGAACTAAAGCTATATATGGTTAAATTCAAATATTCTTATTTAAGGGGATTCAAAACTCTAGTAGTGACCTTGTGAGGTTTTATCTAAACTTAGATTTATGTTTTAATTCAAGTATTTCTTGTTTTGTGCTCTTATATTTCATGAATAATTATTATTGATTGACCTGACAAATTAATTTAATATAGATTATTCTTTAGCTATCCATTAATTCAGCAATCCATAATTGTTATAAAAGATTAGTACAAGTAGCAAATAGCTTATTTATAAAGTTGCATATTTAACTTATGAAAAAAAAACTAAATTTAATAGTTATAGCTATCTTAATTATTTAATTTATGGTCTAGTCTTTGTCACTAAGCTTACCGCTATTATTTAATTGATATGAAATGCTATCATACCTAATTAATTGATGGTAAGTTTTGATTTGAATCTTAGGTTTGAACAAATTAATTTAGGAAAATTTGAGACTTATTATGGCTATTCTAATATATTTCAAACTAACTGCTTGAATTGTACAAATTATTCTTTTTAGACTAATAATCAATGTTACAATTAGATGAGATCTTTTCCTTGAATTAGAATTAAGTACCAATGAATTTCTCACTTTTATATGTAGTTAATTTATTTTGATTCCTTATTAAGTTTAGTTTATTAGTTAATTAATCATAAACCTCCACTTTGTTTTGTTAATTGAATTAAGAAACTAATTTTTCGTTATCTTAGGATTCAACCTAGTTTCACGACTACTATAAGTTAATTTAAAGAATCAGAATTAATTTTGAGGGCTTTAACAACCTGTTAAAAATTTTAACACCATTGTTTGGAAACTATTTTAATTTCTTAGTTTCTTTGCATTATTTTACATTTTACTACTAATCCCTTATCTTTTGTTACTCATTGTTCTCAAGCAGGTGAATTTCAACATAATCCAGAACTTAAGAAGACAATGCGTCGTTTAAGGAAAAAAAAACTAAGAAAAGAAGCAGTTATTCACCTTCAAAAGTGAAAGTTGAGATAGATATAACAATTGGTAAAGAATCTAATTTCCAAAAAGTTGAAGAAAAGATTGTAAATCCTAACACTAGAACATTAAGGGAGTTAGCGGCGCCAAATTTAAATCAACAACACTTATGCATACAATTTCTAAATGTTAAGGTACATTTCAAATTGAAATCTAGTTTGATTCACTTACTCCCTTTTTTCGCGATCTTAGTGAAGATCTGCATAAACACTTGAAAGAATTCATGTTTTTTGCTCTTGAGTGAGGCCATAAGGAGTAACCAAAGAACATATTAATCTCAAAGCCCTTCCATTCTCATTGAATGATAAGGCAAAAGATTGGCTATGTTATCTTCCCTTTAGCTCAGTGACAACATGGAATGAGATGAAAAGGTTTTTCCTAGAGAAATTCTTTCATACATCATGAGCAACCAATATCAGAAAGGAGATTTATAGGATAAGACAATTTACTAGAAAAATATTTTATAAATATTAGGAGAGGTTTGAGAAGTTATATGCTAGCTGCCCACATCATCAGATTCTTGAGAAACTGTTGATTCAGTACTTTTACATAGGACTATTGCTAATGTATAGAAGTATGGTAGATGCAGCTAGTGGAGACGCTTTGGCAGAAGCAGCTAGACAATTGATATCAAATATGGCTAGAAATTCTCAACAGTTTGGATAGAGCTGTTAAGCGCGAGAATGAGGTAACTAATGCGAACCTTGATAAAATTTCAGATTTAACTGCTCTAGTTCGTCAAATGGTTGTAGGTTAATTGCAAGTGACATGAGTGTGAGAATATGCTCATTCTCTAGACATCATATAGATATATGCCCTAAATTACAGCAAGATTCCCTTCAAGAAACTAACGCATTAAGGGAATTTCTTAGTCAACCTCAATGAAAATATGACCCTTAAACTAATCACTATAATCTAGGATAGAGGGATGACTAAAATTTAGCAACGAAAATTAAGAAAGGCAATAAAAATATCAACCTCACAATTTTAATAGACAACCTCAAGCCCCTATATATACTTAATCTCAATCTTTAATTCAGGTATATCTTTGGATGAAATTGTTAAGGCACTTGCTAATAATATTCAACAATTTCAATAGGAAATAAGAGCAAGGCTTTAGAACTTAGGAATTCAGATCACTTAATTAGCTACCTCTATTACTAAATAGGAAGCGTAAGCATTAGGAAAATTTACCATCCCAAACGGTGGTGAATCTTAAGGAGAATGTGAGTGCAATGACATCAAGAAGTGATAAGGAAATTCAATTTAGATCTTCTTTACCAATAGAGATAGAACATCGTTGATAAGTGTGATTTGCATCATGTTTTAGGGTTTAATTTATTATGTATTAAGTGTTAATTTGAGTGTTTAGGTTAAAATTGTGTTAGTTTATGTGCTCAAGTGTTTTTATAGGTTAATATAAGTCTTTGAGCTTAAATATTATGTTTTTTAGGTACCTTGATGTGTTTGTTAATGTTTCAGGAGCATCGTCGAAGAAAGGAGAACTTTTGGAGACTTTCGGGCTGAAACCACAACCCACTATTGTCGCACAATGACAAAAACATGTGAGACAACCCACGATTGTGATAGAAGACTTTACCCCTAGCCCACCTAGTCCAATTCCCCCACACCTAGTCCAACATTGTCCTCAATGTTATAACATAAGAATAAAGAAACAAAAATATAAAAGAAGAGGGAAAAGAATGCTTTTCTATTTTTTTTTTGAATTTCGAAGTCATGGAGTTGGCGGGTGAGGAGGCTGGAACCCTTGATCTGTCTAATATGTCATTAAATTTTGCTCCATTTTTTGCATTCAACGTTCAAGTGAGGCTAAACGAGTGTCCAAATTGGTTTGGTGGGGCTGGTTATGGCCTTTCGGTGCATCAGTGATGACCTGACTTATGGTTAGGGGTGGGTGAAAAGAAATAGTTGATCCTAGGTTAGTGAGAGATATTCTTCCACGACTCATATCGACAATTTCCATCCTGCATAAACAATCCAAATCCAAAGGCTCTATGGCACAAGCCACCATCATATCAATATTATTAAGGTCTAATACATTCAAATTAACTGCTAATTGAGTGATATAAGACTCTAATATCAATGGTTTGGATTTTTTGTTTAGTACAGATTGAAATTGAGTTAAAAACCAAAAACTCAAATTAACAAGAATATGTCTTTCTATACACCATAAAAAATAAAATTCAACCTTAGCAAGAGTACCCGGAGAATCCCTACGCACTGAAAAATTATATGCTAAGAGTCTATGAATGATTTTGAAAATAAGATTTTGTAAATATGAACTCTTAGATGTACTAGAGCTATATGGATGAGAAACAGACCACTGACTCTATAGTTCATATGCATTAAAGTTACTACAATAATCACAACAAAAGCTTAAAAATGGTTCATTCTTAACATCATCAGTAGAAATAAAACCCATGGCCACATTGAACTCAACAAAAAATAATGTCATCTCTTTACCTATAAGCCTAAATTCAACAATTCCTTCAGTGAATAAGTCAAATTCTTCATGGGCATTAAACTGAAAGTTACTATAAAATTCTCTAGTTAACTCAACAAATGCAGGACAATTAATTCTAGCAAACATACTCCAGCATATTGGTCCCAACATCTGTTCAAAAGAATTATAAATTTCTAATGCTTGAGGAGTATCTGGAAGAACACACTTATATGGGTAAATTTTTCGTTCACTGAGTTTCTGAAATTTGTCTTCATCTTCTGAAAGTATAAAGGACGTGCATCCTCCACTGCTGGATGTCCATCTAGTACGATGTTCAACTTGCTTTCCTTTCCTTGTTCGACTTCTTGTGGATGGCCTTGGTGTTGGTGCCGTCAGTGGAGGAATGGATGGAGTCGGGGCTGCAGCTATGGCATCATCTGGAGGTGGTGCGTCAACAAATGAGGTTATTGGTGTAGCTATCCTCCTTGAATCATTCTTCTTCCGTGGCATGATTCCAATGTGTATTTTGGCAATTGAAAAACCAAAAATGGAGATAGAAAACCAGTAAAAATGTAGACTGCAAAAGAAGTGATTACGGTGATTTAGGGTTAGGTTTCGGTAGACTAGAAATAAAAAGATTGGGGATTTGGGAAGAAGATATGGGAATAGTGGTTTTATGTGGGTGTTACGAAATTGCAAAGTGATGGAAATAAAAGTGAGAAGTAAGTGAAGGGAGGGGGGGCGGGGGGATAAATTTTGGGTGTAGCAGCGGGAAGAAGAAAATTTCATTTTTTAATTAAAAGATAAAAATTAAAATTGTAGAATTGAGAATGCTAAATTAAATTCCTAACTAAAATGAAATAAACCTAATAAAAATGAAAATAAAAGCTGCTGAAAAATAAAAAGCATAAACAAACCTAAAAATTTTATGGGTTTCCCTGTGTTCGCTCAAAGTTACACACTCTAAGTTTCAATATTTTTAACCTTGGTAATTACCGCATGCGCACGGGTCGTTCACGTAGTACCTAAGGTGTTGATCCCACGAGGAAGGAAAATAGTCCTAAGTCTAATGGAAGCTAAGAAACAAACCTAACAACTACTACAGAAAAGTAAATCAATTGATAATCGGATGTAAGAATTGAAAGTGTTAAAAGTAACAGAAAAGCAATCACATAACCAAATCCAAAATCAACCTAGAAATCACCAAGTGAGAGAAAGGGGATTTTAATTCGAAATTAAAGAAGCTCAACTAATTATGCAATTATTGACTCAACGGGACTAGACAGTCCTAGGGTGAATTACTCTCTTTCGAGTTATAATTCTTAACCCTAATTCAATTTATGGGAATTCCGATCCCTCGATTCGTAATCGACCCAAAAATTAAATTAGATCTAAAGTTGTCTACTAACCTATCGGGAACCTATGCTTGATCTTTCGTTACACTATTCTACCTATTTGATTTAATCCTTAACCTATCAATTCACCCAACTCTCGTTGGCCCAAATTGATTATTTTCACTTAGCTCACCCTCTCAGTCTATCGCTAAGTTATTAAGAACATGACTTAAATCACAATCCAATCAATAAAAAACACAATCGAATAAACTTCATTAATCATGAAAAATCAAATCTAAAGGTGAGTTTATATATGAACTCAACATTTAACCAAACAAAATAATGGAAATACTATAAGGAACAGAATTCGGGATGGCGACAGTGGGAAACCTCTTATTTTGAGAAGTACTTCGCGTCAAGCTCTTCACTGTGTCTCTCTTCCTTTGTCTCCTTCCTCAATCTCTTGGTGTTACCCTAGGTTTTCTCTCAGAATCGACAGAATGGAAACTTTTTCGTTAAACTTTTGGCTATCTTTCTTATCCTTCTCTCGCTGTCACATCATATTCTATTTTTATCTTCGAAGCTTTAGGTCAAAGTCGGGGTCGAAATGGTCCAAAAATTCATCCGAAACTTGAGTTTTTCTGTCAGCTCGCCCTGCCTACCACAATCGTGGCCTGAATTAACTCTTTCTGTCACGATCGTGGCCTGGCTACTGCTGCCTCCTCCTCTTCTCTCATGATCATGGCCACTGTGCACGATTGTGACCTATGTCTTTTAGCCCGAAACTTTTTAAATCTTCACCGTTCTTCCCTTTTTACCCTGCAACACTAGCACACATATCAAGGTACCTAAAAAATATACAATTTAAGCTAAAAGATTCAGACTAACCTATAAAAACACTTAAACACAAAAACTAATCTAATTAAACCATAAATGCCTGCTCAACAGTCAATTTAACACAAAATGCATAACAAATTAAACCATAAAACATCATACAGAGCACTACTATCACCTCGAATGTGCTTCTTTAAAGTCTTTAGCTGGACATGTTTCCTTACTTACCTGATTAGAAATAGGTTGGGGATACTAACTCTATTTCTTCCACTCGCTCAATTGAAAAATTCTCATAATATGGCTTCAAGTGGTGTCTGTTAACTTTAAATAGTTTAGAGGTATCTAAACTTTGAATTTCTAATGCACTATGAGAAAAAACGTTAGTAACAATAAACGGTCCAAGCCAACGAGATCGTAATTTTCTAGGAAATTATTTAAGCTTCAATTGATAAAGAAGAATTTTTTGTCCAATTGAAAATTGTTTCCTAGAAATCATTTTATCATAAAAAGCTTTAGTTTTATCCTTATAAATTTTCGCATTTTCATATGCTTCATTACAAATCTGCTCTAACTCTTGTAGTTGCAGTTTCCTATTGTTACCAACTTCCATCTGATCCATGTTCAACTGTTTCACAGCCCAATAAGCTTTATGCTCTATTTCCACAGGTAAATGCAAGGCTTACCGAAAACTAACCTATAAGGCGGCATGTCTATTGATGTTTTGTAAGCAGTCTGGTACGCCTATAAGACATCATCTTCAAATCAGTAACATAAATACACATTTCAATAATTCATGATTAATCATAAACCCCAAAACAGTACCTATTCCATATTTTTCCATATCACATGTTCTGCAATCTTTTTCCAGATTTTCTTAAGCAGATGTCGGGTCAGTTTTGTATGACTATTTTAACCTAGATTTTGTATGACTTGAACCTCTCGTGACTCTTATGTTCATGAAAAAGCACAATTTCTGGAATAAAACGAAAGAATGGAAACAAAAATAAAAAACTAAACTAAACGCCTTAAACTATAGAACTAAATTAATTGCTTCTTGGCAACAACACCAAAAAAATTTATCAAAGGTTTCGATATGACAAAGTTTTAATATTTTTAACCTCGATATTACTACAAGCGAACAGTTCGTATAGTACCTAAACTGTCGATCCCATGAGGAGGTTAATCTAATCATAGAATCTAAGGCTGAACTCAGTTAACAAAATTAAAAAAATAACTAAACTAAACAAGAAAATATTCAATCACGCAATTAATTCCAATAATCAAATTTGGGAAATATAAACAAGATAACAATTGCACACGAAATCACAAAACAACTTGAAAACTACTAATTGAGAGAAAGGAAATTTTCATCCGACTTTAATGAAAACATAATTGAATATGAAATTATTGAATTACCGATTCTAGATGGTCTTAGGGTTGATTACTCTTTCTCGAGTTATAATCATTAACCCTAATCAAATTATGAGAAATTGCAACCTCTCAATTCATAAGTTATCCCAAAACCTAAATTAGATCTTAAGTTGTCCACTAAACTACCGAAACTTATGTAAGATCTCTCGTTACACAAATTTACCGATTTGATTCAATTCTGAATCGATTAAATTATCTAACTCTTGTTAACCCAATTTAATGATTTTTACTCGATTCACCCTCTCAGTTTGTTACCGAATTATAAAGTGCAGAAACTTAATCACAAATAATTCAATAAAAACGTAATAAATCAAATTTCATTAATATCAAAGACAAAATTCTCAAAGGTGAGTTTAGATAAGTACTCAACATTCAATAAATATATCATCTATGGCTATCTCAAATTCTATACAATCATAAAAAACGAAATAAAACCAGAAATAGACTCAAAATGGAATGACAGAGGCAACAATGACAGGAAACCTCCTGTTCTGGGAAGTACTTCGCGTAGGCTTCGTCTCCACGTCTCTCTTCATTCGTTTCCTTCCTCAATCTCTAGATAAAGCTCTTTAGGGTTTCGGGAATTAGCTAATGCAAAAGCTCTCATCTTCTGTTCTTTACGTTCTTTAAATACCTTAGCAGTCCTAGGATTTTTTTGGTGTCCAAATGGTCCGAAAAATCTATCAAAACTTGATGTTTTCTCCTGTTTACTCGTCTACTCCATGCAGGCCATGATCATGGCCCTGCATGCCACGATTGTGGCCAGCATCAAACTTCTCTATCACGATCATGGCCTAAATGCCATGATCGTGGCTTATGGCAGAGTCTTTATGTCATGATCGTGTCCCTTATGCCACGATCGTGGGCTGGCACACGTGATTCTATCACGACCATGATTGTGGGCTGTGATTTTGACCCGAAAGTCTCCGAAACTCCTCCGTTCTTTGATGTTGACTCTGAAACACTAACAAACACATTCAGGTACCTCAAAAATATAATATTTAAGCTCAAAAACTTATACTAACCCATAAAAACACGTAAACACATAAACTAACATAATTCTATCATAAACACATACTAAACACTCAAATTAACACCTAAACATAATATATTAAACCTTAAAACATGATGCAAATCACACCTATCAATTCCTTAAAATGTAATAAAGCCATGAGATCTGAAATAGAATCTATGTATATTAACCAAGTATGGACTTTGGTGGATGCACCTAATGGTGTTATACCTAGTGGATGCAAATGGGTTTTTAAAAGAAAACTAGCATGGATGGTAATGTATATACGTACAAAGCAAGGTTAGTGGCTAAAGGTTATAAACAAAAATAAGGAATTGATTTTGATAAAACCTTTTTGCTAGTAGCTATGCTTAAATCAATAAGGATTTTATTGGGTATAGTCACATATCATGATTATAAAATATGGCAAATGGATATCAAAACATCATTTCTCAATGGGAATTTACTGGAAGATGTGTGCATAATACAACCTGCGAGTTTTGAATCCAAGAGATTTCCTAATCAAGTATGCAAGCTGTAAAAGTCTATTTATGGACTCAAGCAAGAGTCACGTAGCTAGAATATCCATTTTACTAACATAATCAAAGCATTTGATTTTATCAAAAATGTGGATGAACCATGTGTCTATAAAAACGTTAGTGGGAGTGTGGTCATTTTCTTAGTACTATTATATGCCAATGCTCCAGTTTGTAAATATTTATTTATCCAAGAACTTCTCCATGAAAAATATGGGAGAAGCAGCCTATATTTTGGAAATAAAGGTCTATAAAGATAGATCAAAGAGGTTACTTGGGTTATCTCAATCCATATGCATAGACGAAGTGCTAAGAGGTTTAACATGGAGAATTCCAAGAGGGGATTCTTACCCTTGTCACATGGGATTTCTCTCTTATAGAATATTATGTCCTAAAAGACAAGAAGAGAGATATAAAACTGATTGTGTTCCACATACGTCAGTAATTGGATCAATCATGTATGTGATGCTATGTACTGTAATAGATGTCTTTTATGCTTTAACCATAACGAGCAGTTTTCAAGCCAATCTAGATGAGTGTAACTAGACAGCTGAAAAAATCACCTTCAAGTACTTAAGAAGGACTAAAGATGCTTTTCCTGGTCTATGAAGGAGTTAAATTAAGAGTTCGGGAGTATTTGGATATTAGTTTTCAGTCAGACCACAAATGATAATAGATCACAGTAAGGGAACATCTTCACTTTCAATGATGGTGTTATAAGTTGGAAGAGTTCCAAACAACTAACCATTGCAAATATAATGACCGAGACAGAGTACATTTCACTGTCAAATGTGGAAAAGGAAGTGGTTTGGATTAAAAAATTCATCACTAAATTTGGAGTGGTTCTTAGCATTTTTTAGCCTATAGTATTGTACACAATGGCATCATTGCACAGGAAAAGGATCCAAGGTCTTATCAGCTGTCCAAATATATACTCAGGAAGTTTCATATGATCAGAGAGATAATGGAGCGAAAACACATAGCATAGGAGTAAGTTCCCACTGAAGAGAATCTTTCATATCCTCTAATAAAGCCATTGTCTTAGAAGAGACATGATTGACATATGGAAGGATATGGTATTAGATATATAGGCAATTGGATTTAGTGCAAGTGATAGATTGCTAGTTTATGCCTTTGTAGTCAATCAGTTGGTTGTAATGCTAATATATTCCATTATTATTTAATTAAAAATGGCATTATTTATCTTTATGTATTATGTTAATTACATTTGATATTTTAATACTAAAGGTAAAATTTCTGGAATAATTACTATGTAATTGAAATTGTGATAAGATTATAATTATGAAATTTAATTTACATTTATGAATTATTCCCAAATGTTTCTAGTTGTAGTTTCATCAAGACAGAATATTGATGAAATGATGTATTGATGAAACGGTAAAAATATCACACGTTATGTTTCTTTCTTATAAAGAAAATAATTGATCTCATAAATTAAAGTATGCAGATGCTTAAACTAATGTGCCGGTGCTTATTAGAGAATAAGTTCATTGAACTGACCCAATTATAAGGATCCCAAATAGGATATTACTTATATGTCTTTGGATATCCTCATTATGATGTATGATTGATCCTTAGGTTTGATATTACCAAGGTATCTCATGTGAGAATTACTGTGTTTTAATGCTACTTATGAAATGTCTTATTTAGGATAATTTAGTCGGTAATGCTGATCGTATGGAGATAATTGAGTATGTTAATAAAGGATTTGTCACTCTAAAGTAATTAGAGAGAATGTTCTACTACTTTTGATTAGTAGTAATTTAAGGAATTATATGGCCAAAATGAATTGATATTTAAAAACACCTTTTTAAATATCAATTTAAATCAATTACGAGTTAACAAGAACAAGCAAGATTCGATTCGAAAGAGTAGACAATATCCACACTCTATCTAATTAGAATATTGGATGATGAAAGTATTAAATTATATCTCATAACTATACATGGACAAATTAAGTCAAACCACTTTGACATTCTTCATAATTGGATGGTCATGACATGTTGCTAAATGTCAATCTTGTATTATGATTATAAATTGTTTAATTAGAAAATTAAAGATAAACTAAAAGGAGTTTTAATTTATCTAATTTTAATTATAAGTTAAAATTATAATTTATAACCATTATCAATATATCTAATGGGTCACACATAAAGAGCGGTTTAAAAGAGAAAAATCACTTCTCAAAAGTATTGGCCTAGGATTTACTAAATCATTCAGAGTAGAAGCGATTGGATTTTCCAGTGGAATATAAATTATATGGCAAGAATTCATTAAAATACATATCATTCAATACGATTGGCAATTTATCCATATGCATGCAACCTTTCACAATCTTTTTAATTTCCATATCTCCGTTGTCTATGGAAGCCCCAATCCTCAAGTAAGAAGGACCTTATAGGGGAAACTAACCACCATTCCAGGTGCAATATTTGACCCCTAGTTATGTCTAGGTGACTTCAACACCTACCTAAATAAAGAAGACAAATATGGGGGACGACCATCACTAGGCTGCAAATTCTTTAATTCTTGGTTCACTAATGCTGGAATGCGAGATTTTGGATATATTGGATCTAGGTTCACATGGGTGCGCGGAGGATTACACGAAAGACTTGATTGGGCTTTGTGCAACGACAGTATGACAACACTCTTTGAAAGTACAAGCATCAGGCACTTACCTCGAGTAGCATCAGACCACTCTCCTGTGTTGGTCGAACTTATATACAAAGGTCAATCAGCCCACAAAGTGTCAACTTTTCGGTACTTGAATGTCTAGGAATCACATACCCAATGGAAGCAGTGGTTGACGTAAGTATGGTGTCCGAATCTGCCCCTTAATGAAGCCCTCACCAACCTAGAACACGCTTTGGAAATTTGGAAAAACGTTACGTTTTTGGTGATGTCTACAAAAACCAAAGAAAGATGTTAGCAAGATTACAAGGCTTACAAAAACAAATGGCTAACTCTCCTTCTTCATACTTAAGGAAACTAGAGGAGAAACTAAGATTGGAGTTAGAGTAAACTTTTGTCCAAGAAGAAATGCTGCATTCACAAAATCAGAAATTAGCTTGGTTAAAGTTTGGAGATAGGAATACTACACAGTTTCATTCAAAGCACAGACAAAGGGCAAGGAAAACATACGAGGTCGCTCTAACTCGATAACCTACAATGGTGCAATGATGACAAGATCATCCTCCAAACTTTCACAAAGTATTACAAAGACTTATTTCAAGCTATTGATCAGGAGACTAGGTACCCTCTACCAGATTATCCTCTCAAAGGTTTCTTCCCACAATTACAACAAAATCAGCCAATTTCTCTTGCAAGACCAGTGGATGAGAATGAAATCAAGGCAACACTCTATGAAATGGACCCGAACAAAGCATATGGTCCTGATGGTTTCTTAGCTGGCTTTTACCAACGCAATTGGGGGATCATCCAGAACACAGTGTGCTCTTCGATCAAGGACATCTTCCAAACTGGAATTATGCCCTCCTCTTTGAACAGTGGAATGATTACCTTTATACCCAAGGTGGACAAACCAGAGAGGATTGAACAGTTCCGCCCCATTAGCCTAATAAATATCAGTGCCGATTGTTACAAAGATTATAGCAAATAGACTCAAGATGGTTATGCCCAAGCTGACTCTACACACACAATCAAGTTTCATCAAAGAAAGGAACATCACAGAAAATATTGTGTGTGCATAGGAAGCGCTACATACCATGTGACTTCAAAAGGGGAAGAAGGGTTGGTTAGCCATCAAAATCGACTTGACCAAGGCATTTGATCTAATTGACTAGAACTTTATTCTTAACACTCTACAGGATGTCGGGATTCTGAACTACCTATTAAGGATCATCATGAGTACACTAGACTCCAGCCAAATGCAAATATCATGGAACGGTCATCGAGGGGATACTTTCAAGCCTCGACGTGGAGTAAGACAAGGTGATCCTATATCACCTTACATCTTTGTGCTATGTATGGAGAGATTATCACACGCGATCAACGAAGCTACAAGGAAAGGGGAATGGAAGCCTTTATTCTTTGAAAAAAACAAATTCCCACTGTCACACTTATTAGTCATTGATGACTTGATTCTTTTTGGGGAAGCGAGTGATTCACAAGTGGTTGTTATGTTATAAACGATGAAGCTATTTGTAGATTCGTCGGGGCAGCTGATAAATAAGAGGAAGTCAGTATTGTACATCTCTCCAAATATTCCTAAACTAAGGGCTGAGAGGATTGAGCAGATTTTAGGAATTAAATTGGTTAGTGATCTTGGAACCTATCTTGGGGTTCCAATTACACAGGGCAGAGTCTCTAAAATCACCTACAAAGACATTCTACTAAAAGTCGAGAAAAGAGCAAAGGCTTGGATCCCCCGGAGAATATCAATGGTAGGCAGACTGACGCTTTGTAAATTAGTTCTAGGGGTGATTCCATTCTACCCTATGCAATCGACTTCCTTGCCCAAAGGAATTTGTGCAGATATGGATATAATAAGCCGAGAGGAAAATATCTCTATTAAAATGGGACCGTGTATGCTAGCCCAAAACTAGGGGAGGGCTCGGATTGAGGAAGCTAAGCGACACAAATATTGCTCTCATTATGAAGCTCTCTTAGGACCTCATCTCAGACTCATCAAAACTCTGGAAGGATATTTTCTTTGCAAAGTATAATTTAAATCAACACGAGATCCTACACTTCTACCCTAAGAATTCAGGCTCGCACCTATAGAGGCACATTCAAAAAACCTTGGATTTTATTCAAAGGAGCGTAAGCTGGGTAATTGGGGATGGAAAGCGAGTATCATTCTGGAAACACCTCTGGACCCCAACAAATTCTCCTCTCTATCTTTCTCTTTTGCAACCTATTTCAAATTTAGAGGCTAACAGGAAAGTTTCTTTTTATCTTTCTTCTTCAGGTGATTGGAATTTAGAGTTACTACAAACGCTCCTACCCAGAGAAAAGATTGAAGAAATTAAGGTTGCACCTCCACCAAATCTGAATGTTGGGGAAGACAAAATAAAATTGAGGTGGATAGCATCGGGGCGATTCACATGTTCATTTGCATACAAAGCTAAATTCAGTGATGTATGGAACCCGATTGACCCCAAATGGAAGCTTATTTGGGGTTTGAAGTGTCAAGAAAAAGTCAAGCTATTTATGTGGAAAGTGGCTAAAGAAATACTATGGACAAACACAGAATGTGCTCGAAGGGGAATAACAGATACATCGACCTGTGTTTTGTGTGGAGCTGTTGAAACAACACTACACTTGCTACGTGACTGCCTGAGGAGCTCTCAAATTTGGAAACGTTTACAGCCGGACCTGTATTCAAGCTTCTGGACAGAAAACGTGCTATATAAGTGGCTTTTTACTAATCTAAATTGTTTAACTTTTCAGGGAATACTCAATGGAACATTTGTGTGCCAATCACATCCTAGAAGCTGTGGACAGCTAGGAATCTAGAAGCCATTCAAGATCAAGCAACCACAGAACAAAGCCTATTCTTCTCTATACTAGCATCAATTAAGGAAAATCAAAGAGCTTTTTTCACTGAAGGGATACAGCACACAAAATACCATCGAATAGGGAACATTCCTAATCCAATTCAGTTACTAGAATCAAGAGGCTTACCAGATATCGAAGCTCTTCACCATGAGCAACGGAGTTCCATTTTCACATTAAGATTGGATGGCGCTGCTTGTCGAAGCACTGGTTTGGTTGTCGTTGTCGGAACTGTAACAGATGAAGACGGTCGTTAGTTGACAAGCTTCTTGAAAAAGTGGGTAGAACAACCCCTCTGATGACGAAGCTCTGGGCAATTCTATTAGGTTGCAAACTAGCCTGGGAAAAAGGGGTTCAAAGAATGAAAGTCTTTTCTGATTGTAAAGAAGCTATTACCCTATTATCTACAAGCATCGGGGACCTACCGATTCCAGTGCTGGCTCAACGAATCCATCAGCTTTCATCAGATTGGGATGAACTATAGTTTTTCTTCATTCCCAGATCTGAAAATACCTAGGCATATTGTTTGGCAAAAGAAGGGCTTTCCAACTCCAACTTTGCAAGGCATGTCTTTGATTCCCCACCGTCCTTTCTCTCCCACAACCAATTGCATACCGATCGGACTTCCCAGCAAGACATCATTCCTAGCTCAATGTCTCCGATAAGACAGAATGAGAAACACGTTTGTCGTTTTGTTGATAGAAGGGAAATCATATTTGATAGAGATGTCCCAGTACTCTTTAGAGGGCCTGTTTGGTAATTTACCCTAGTGGAGCCTCACCTTCCACTGTATCAAAAAAAATAATTAGAGTTAGACGTTAATTATAATTGATTTATTTAATTTTAATAGAAATTAGAAAACTTTAATGTTTTTTCTATAAATATGAATAAGTATAAGGGAGCCAACACTCCTGCTACTCAAAGAGTTGAGTGACTACTCTATGGATATTGTTCAAGGTTGGTCACATAAACAACTCTTAGTTGATTCTTCAAAAAAGTTTCGAAAGGATTACAATAGGAATATCGAATAAGGTATGATTTCATATTTTATGATATGAGTTTAACTTTTCAAGTTATTCAATTATTGGAATTCGATTGGAAACTGTAAAAAAAAAATTTGTTCCGCCTGTGATTCGATCATGATTGGTTTCCTAATATAATCAATTGGGATATATAGATTTAACTATGGATTGCTAAAGTTATTTTAAGGATTACACTTGAACTGCTTGTTAAACTTTACATTCTTGATTTAGTTTAGAAATACCTTGTGGAGTGAGGAAGAGTTTTTATGGATCGAAAGGTTGCAATTCAATTCTTATCTATTTTAGTTATGATTATTTGGTTAGATTTTAAGAGGACGTAATCATAACTATTGGGTATTTAGGGTCGAGAAGGTGAAGTGAAACAAAACAAGGATAGAAGTAATTCCTAAGTTTTCATAATTGATTAATCAACATATTCACTACTCCTTGCTTAATTATTCAATTATCCATTTTATTTAGTTTAGTTTATTTTCTAATTATTCTATCATATTGTTGACTTTAAATAAAGTATTACAAGAATTGTTATGTGACTAATACAATCCTCGTAGGAACGATAAGTATTTATACCATAAATTATGATCCATATACTTGCAGTATAGATAAGTTCAGTTTTGCGCTAACAAAACCCTAAGCGAACTTGTCGTAACGATTCCACTTGGGGCACTTTTGGCATATAGAACTCTTTTTTCTTCCTTTCAATCGAGTGCTTTTATTTTTTTTCACAACGATAGGTGGCCCACCCTTTCTTTGATCCTTGTCATTGATTGAATAATAAGTAATCTTCACGAACTATATCCCAATCAATTTTCCTTATTACAACAAGTATACAACTAAAAATTCCTCTTACTCACACCAACTGACAATGGCCTAATATGTGTTATAAAATGCACACATACACTATCTAGCCCCTTAAGGCTCTTAGCAACTCTTTTCTTTGCCCAAAAAACTTGTCATAACTCACATGCGGCCCATTTTATTCTCAAAAATGAAGATTTGTTAGAAAAATTAACTATTACAGTGACTAGTAATAGTGAGATTAGTCAATCAATTTGGTATATTGATTGACGAACATATCGAATAATATGACACACAAACTCATGATATATGATTTTTAACTTCTTCTGATGCATTGGTCGATCACACCTAAACATTAATCAACAAATGTTTATAGAAATAACACATTAGTCAACAAGTGTGTTTGAAAACATGTTTCCAACAACTTTTTTTAAGATCAAAACACATTCCTCCACATTCCTTTAACTAAATTTTGATCTAGAATTATTTGCAAAGTTCCCTAAAATTTATTTTAAGGATCAAAACAAAATTTCACTTGATTATAAAAGCATTTATGCATCATATTCTATATGCAAATGATTTTACAATGATTGAACCCTTAATTTTTTGAAATGACCAAAATAAAGTAACAAAAAAGATTACAATAATTTGATTAAGCCTTGATATTCCTGATTGATCTTATTCTTGGTTATTCACTTGATTTGCATATATGCCCCAATTTGCTCATCTTCTCTGATCATTTGACTATTCAATTTAGTCAATTGACGGTTTTCTTAATTTGTCTTTTTATTGAACTTCATCATTTGCATATTTCCATAAATAAAACTACTAATATTATCAAAAGTAAGTTTTATTATCATCAAAATTATGGGCTTAAGACCTCACTTGATCAACAAAATATCTAGGAAATAATTAAGACATTGCTCTACCTAGACATGTTAGCACCATATATTGAATTAATAAGCCAACAAATACAACTGGTACCGTAGATCAGAAAACAAACCCCAAAGTTGACGACTTTCAAATCATAGCACCAGACGCCAAATTGGAACACGGACCAAACCACCCCACAAGACTTATGATGGAGGTTTAAGCTCTAATGAAATTGGGGGGAAGAAACATTTTGCGAAATCAATTAATTACATATTTAACGTGCATGTACAACATAAAGAAGCTGTTACACAAATTATTATAGAAAAAGTATTGCTTTGTATGCTGATCCAAGGACCACTAATGAAGTTAATAGCAGCATCTAAAATTTTGGTGACGTGAAAAGTTCCTATCAAATTAGATTAGTGACCTTTGCTGCAAAGGTTAAGACGATTCTATAACTGGAACATTTGTGTAGGTACAAGTGTAGCTCTCCCCTTTGATGCGGTTTCCTTTGATCCTTGTCCAATAAATCTTCCATGTCTTGAGCAAACTTACCCTGCTCATGGAACAAATTTACTTGCATGATGACAGGAGAAAGAAAAAGCTAATATGGTGAATTAACTTATAATTAAAGTTGCAGGAAATCATTTGGCAACCGAGACAGTAAAAAGCTAGCATTTTTTGATAGAGAGAAACTGAAGATATTTCTTTTAATCGGGGAACCAAATATAGAACATTTTATCTTTCTCTGTCTGTAATCGTTAGATTCCTTGAGAGCTTTTATCATCTGAATGACTACTATAACCCAAGAAAATTGGAAAAACAAACCAACAGTAAACCAAACATTATGTGGAAATTATTCCCTGCACAAGACAATATTTAGGAGAAATAATTGCGGAAAATATAAAACAGTTCTACGAGCATGTATGCGCATTTAATGCGTGTGCAGAGTGAGTTGACTCTGGCTAAGGTTCTTTGCCTGCTAAATACTTCTATGTGCCCTACAAAACATACAAATCTATTAACCAATTAAATACTAGGTAGAAACAATCTCATTCACAAGAGGGGTGTATAATACTTTAGCAAATTGCAATGAATGGTTTAAGAGGGAGCAATGGACATTTTTCAACACTCCAATCCGCCCTTCAGATGAGGGACACCAGATAAACTAAAGCATCTAGTCTACCTCTTAAGTTTTAGAATAAGAACGAAAATCAAAGGAAGGTAATGGAGTCGTAATTGAACTATTCATAATCAGGTGAAAAACCAGCTATTCTCATATATATCTCAGTAAACAGTTGATTTAACAAAGAGATCTAGAAAGATACCTATCTGTTTGAATGCTCCTCTTTGCTAGCATAAGCGTCAAGAAGACAGGAACCATTGCAGCGCATAGATGCTTGAGAGTGTGCCCACTGACAATATGATGAGTCCATTTGTATATTGGTTTGTCTGCTGCTTCTTCCACCTTAGCTAACAAATAGAAGCCTGCATACATAGAAATGATCAACATAACTTGAGAAGATAGCTTAGGCATCCCAGAGAACCACTTTATTATGAAATCACAAACCTGCTGCCCAAAGCCAATATGTGGAATGTGTGTACATTGGAGGCAACAAGATTGCCACCAATGGAATTGCAATGCAGGGAACAAACTGTACTAGGGCATATGGACGAAGGTCGTCGAAGAATCTATAAAACTCCAGAGAAAAGAAAATATCATGCGGAATACCAAACTAATTTTCATGTGGAAGGGTTCTACTCAAAATGATCCTCATCATTCTGTTACTCCATTACAGACTCATCTTCATAATGTAAAATATAATCCCAAAGAATATGACACAAAGATGTGAAAGAGAACATATACCTCCAATATAGAATGCTAATAATACCGGCCAAAAGAAGAGGTATAATGGACGCTGTTCCTTTATGCTCATCAATTCTTTCAATGATAAAAATTGCTATAATTGAAGTGAATGCAACAGTCATCTGCAACAATCATGAAAAAAAAGTAGGAAATTCAGATGTAACTATAATCAGTTCACAAACTGATCAAAGTTGGATTCCCTTCCATTGTTGGAAATAACCAAACTCACTGGCAAGCGATCCCAAACAAGACGAGCATCGTTAGGCTTGAGATGGTAATAGCCAGAGCCAAAAGCAACGGCGGTTACACCAATGAAGAAACACGTCCAACCCCAAAGCTCACCTCGCAAACTTTAAAAGTTGGCAAAAAAGGACTTGAACTATATGCAATCGACTAGTTCAAAATAGCTAAATTTGGTATATATATCACAAAATGTATGAAATCGCCGGTGCGATCAAGATACCTACCTGAGTTTGAAGTAATTCCCGTGATAAAGAAGCACGAAACCAATCACACCAACGACAAAGAACGGGAAATTAGAAATAACGTTAAGCGTATTTGGTATGCCTGAAATTAAAAATCAAGAAAAAATCCAAAAGATAGATCAAAGCTGGAGACTTGATTGAACCGAGAAACAAACTTTGAGCAAAGATCACGAAATACTATCATAAAGTGCTATAGTTCCTCTTTATTTGTTAAGTAGAAAACGTGGAGATTTGCTGAAAACAGGGCGAGAAACAATCAATAGAATAGAGAAGAAAAGGGGGGAGGGGTTTTTTGATTACCCAAAAATTCGCGTTGGTCAGCGAAGTCGTGGTAAGCTTCGGACTGAGGAATGGCAGGAGTGACAATCATCAACACCACGAAGCAGAGAATTGCTGCTAGCCATGCGTAAATGGTCCTTTTCTCCATTTTGTGGTAGACTGAGAGACAGAGAGAAAGCTGGACACTAGGCACTAGGCAGCTTTCCCTTCTTGAAACTTGCAGATTCTGTATTATGACTTTGCCCCCGTTCCTATTGGATGGCTATTTTAACTGAGAAACACGGAAAAATAAATTAAAAAATAGAAAGCTCGTTTCTTGTGCATATTAGCTTTTTATTTTCATAAAACTAATTTGATGTCCAAAAAAAGGTTACATTATTACATGTAAAATAAATGGTTGATCGTTCTACATTGAAAATTAAGGTTTAGTTATTTTCTTATTTTATCCCAATTCATCGTAGTCTTAAGAAGCATTAGATTTCAATTTAAATGTACCTTCATTTTTCCAAGTTTAATTTTTATATTATTTTTTAGATTTCAAAAGTAAGTATTAAATTTCAACTTTAAAACTACATTTTTACCAATAACTATTTTAATGTGAAAATTTTTAAATTAATAAAAGGAATTTTCCAAAAGGAATCAATAAAAGGAGTATTTAAACATGTGAATCTCTTATGAATATTTAGAGAGTAGTGTTAAACATCATATTTATAAGGGCTAATTAAAAAAAGTATCTCAAACTTTACTCAATTTTTTAGTTATACCTCAAACTTAAAAAATGACAATTAAATATTTAAATTTTCAATTCGTTTCAATTCTAGCCCGACGCTAATATTTTGGTTAACATTGCTAACGTGACTTGCCACATAAGATAGAAATCCTAAACTTTTATACACGTTAGACTTAATTAAATTAACTAATTAAGTTTCATTAAGTTGTTTAAATAAATTGTGTCATTTTGGAATCAAAAACTCTAACGTACTATTTGGAACATGATGAATTGAATTCAATCACAAGATTGAATTCAATTTCGCCTGTTTGGAACAATAAAAAGGCATGAATTGAATTCATACATGGGTTTAAACCTCACATCCTTTGTTAATTGAATTCACGCAATAAATCACGTGAATTCAACTCCAACAGCGCAGGTCTTCTTTTATAATCCTGAAACCCAATAATACCCTTCTCACACTACAACACAATAACCCTTCTCAATCTCACGCCACTCTTCTCTCTTCTCCCAACAGCAGACCCACGCACCTCCCAATAGCAGCACTCTTCTCTCTTCTCCCAACAGCAAGCCTACCAGCAGAAAACGCCAAAGTAGACGATGCAGTCTTCTGTCTAGTTTTTTATTGGAGGTATTATTCTTTGCTTCAGCTTTAACAACATATTCTTCTGTCTTGTTTTTTGCTGGAGTTCAATTAAAGTTTGAATTTTATACTTTAATGCTTTATCCCCTATCATCACAGTAAGGAATAAAAGAGACGTGAAATGGGATCATGGACCTTAGACTAGATCTCTATCTTTAACTTATGGCGGCCATAGGCTTATGTTTATTCATAGGTTGGCAAATTTGGATATGCATTTATAGTCAATAGAAGAGATTCAAGGCTAATTTCCTTACGCATTTATGGACAGTATTGTAAGTCTATATATAATTTGCTTTTGAGCTAAGATTCGGTCTTTAAAACCTTTCTTTTTACAACTGCAATACCAAACAGAGTAACTCCACCCAACATGAAAGTCTACAATCCCAACTGAAACCTCGTTCAGCCTTCTCCATTTCCTATTCAACGGACATTCCCATGTGGCACTCTATGTCACTAGGGACCATTGCCAACTGCTCTTGTTTATGGTCTACATTCCTCTGTGTATTCCTTTATTAAGATGAATACCATTCTCTTATGTATTTATGCAATTCTTGGTTTCATTGAAAATTTGAAGTTGTACTGTTCCCTTTCTTTCTTTTTGAAGATGTGAACGTGTCATAGGAGTAGGAACTGATATGTCAATATTTTTTTTCTACTTGTGTTGTGACAATAAATAAAATTTAAATGCAGGCGATATGAGAGGATTTGAAAGAAATGCTCTACTTGCTATGGTAGCTTATGCGGGTTATTTGGTTTGCTTGAAACGTAGATATCAATATATGTGTCGAGCTAATAAACAACTAGTGCATCCAAACAGAGGTCATAGAGAAATTGTACGTCAAGAATTACTAACTGCAATAGAGACACATTATAATGCACGTAGCATTTTACGCATGAGTTATGATGCATTTATTTGCTTATGTTCAATTTTTGGTGGGAGCGTACTATTAAGAGATAACCAATATAGTTTGGTTGAGGAACAAGTTGGAACATTTTTACATATTTTAAGTGGTAGAGCTAGCACTCGTTCACAAAGTTTCTTTTTCCGACGATCTACTGAAACAATTAGTCGTCACTTCCACCAAGTACTCAGAGCAATAATTACCCTCGAGGATCAATTTTTGGTTCAACCAAATGGTTTGGTTGTCCCTCCCGAAATAATCAATAGCGGAGGAAGATTTTATCCATATTTTCAGGTATTTTTAAAAACAATTTATATACAAAAGCATATTTTTTTATATTAATACAAAATTGTAATACATGTTATGGACTTTTTAGAATTGTATTGGTGCTCTTGATGGAACACATATCAAAGTAAAAGTTTCAAAGGAAAATATATCAAGGTACAGAGGAAAGAAGAGTTATCCTACCATGAATGTCTTGGTTGCATGCACTTTTGACTTGAAATTTACATATGTCCTACCTGGATGGGAAGGTTCAACCTCAGATTCAAGAATTTTAGATAATGCATTAGCTAGAGAAGATAAGCTCATTGTTCCTCAAGGTATCTTTTAGTTGAAGATTATTAAATTCCATATTATATACAAAAAGTGTTATTGTCAATAAGCATCTAGTAAATGGTTTTACTTTTATTTATAGGTAAATTCTATTTAGTTGATGCTGGATATATGCTGAGGTCCGGATTTATTGCTCCTTATAGAAGC
>JANQBM010000001.1:14908244-14919635 GCA_025594535.1 Erythroxylum domingense | reverse complement strand
TATTATAATAATTTTTAATAACGTTATGTTTCTTTAATTATTCTTATTAATTTAATTGTTTTAAATTATGATAATTACAATTTCCTTACAATTTGTTAATTTAGAAATTATTTCACGAATTTTTATAAGTTGTGCTAATTTTATATTCCTTATTATTATTCACCATTGTATTATTATTATTATTAATTATGTTTCTTTAATTATTATTATTATTTTAATTGTTAAAAATTTTGGTAATAATAAATTCTGTACTTACTATTATTCTTATTATTATTTAATTATTTAGTTATTGATTATACTATATAATATGATTAAATTCCTCATTAATGTAAATTTTGTGCTTGATAATAATAAAGAAAAAATTATATGCTTATTTTTCCTAATTCCTTATAATAAGTTTTAATTTATAAATTAATTTAAGAATTATTATTATTTTTCGTAATTTTATATTCATTATTATTATTATAAATAATATTATAATTATTTATAATAACGTTAGGTTTCTTTAATTATTCTTATTATTAATTAATTATTTATTAATTAATTATATTAAATAATATCATTTAATTCTTGTTTAATTTTAATTTTGTTCTTAATAAGAATAAGGATAAAAATATTTGTTTATTTTTGGCATCATCCAAATAAAAAGAATTAAACACACAAACAAAAATTATTTGCCTTTTAGAATAAAGAGAAATAAATAATAATGTAAGTTTTTTATTATAATTAATAAAAATTAAAATTTAATTATATAAAATCATTTTCGTTATTGTTAAACATGTAATGTTTTTAAGTGGCTTTATATAAAAACACTGACTTTGGCTTAAGCTAAAAAATGGGGTCAGTTGGTGGGTCTGACAGGCAACTCTGCAAACTTGAGTGAAAACGATGCCGTTTTGCAATTAGATAGAGAGTAAGATAGGCTAACATTGGACAGAAGATTAGGACTCGTTTAAAATAAGCTGAAATGAAGCAGTTGAAAGGCTTGGAGTGGGACACCTGGAGAATCAAGTTCCAAGTAGTCTATTTTTGGAGGGACAAAAAGTCACTTGAAACCAGCATTTGGCTCTACAAAATCATAGGAACCAAGCCAATATCAAATCAAAAGAACTGAATCTTCACGTTAAACTCGGCGAATTAGACTTGCTCCTCATACAAATATAGACCCTTTTTCTTGTCCACTAGTTTGCATATAAAAGTAGCTTCAACTGCACTTCTTTTCATCATCTCACAAACAGTTGAAGCAAAGCAACAGGAAAACATAACCAAAATGTCTCTCATTAACTTGTCCTCTCTTCTTGCCCTGTGCGCTATATACTTTGGTCTGTTCTCTGTCGGAACAGCCTTTAACATCACCACAATCCTGGATAAGCAACCAGATTTCAGCTCATTTAATCAGTTCTTAACCCAAACCCATGTAGCGAATGCCATTAACAGCCGCCAAACCATCACAGTTCTAGCTGTCGACAATGGCAACGCTGCATCACTCTCTGGACAATCCGCTGACAAGATAAAGGCTGTCATGAGCTTGCATGTTATACTAGACTACTATGATACGGAAAAGCTTAAAAACTTACCGAACAGGGGTGGACATCTCACCACCCTGTACCAGGCCAGCGGCTCAGCGAGAGGCCAAGAAGGTTTCTTGAATGTCAGCAAGAGCAATGGAGGAATTGCATTTGGATCAGCTGCTCCAGGATCCAATCCCACTTCGTCTCTCATTAAAACCCTGGCTTCTCAACCTTATAACATTTCAGTTTTGCAGGTTAGCAGTCTGATAATTCCATCGACGAACTCCACCAACTCACCACCTTCACCACCTCCACCACCATCAAGTGCTCCAAGCAAGTCCCCGTCAGGAGCTCCTCCGGCGAAGCCTCCATCTGGTAAGGCACCAGCACCATCGAAAGGGAAGGCTCCAGCTCCAAGCCCACCAAATGGAGAAGCTCCCGCACCAGACACGGCGGATACACCAACGGCAGACACTCCAACGGCGTCTCCTCCGGCTTCTGACACTCCATCACCGAATGCCGATGGTCCTGGTTCGGATTCTGCAGCTCCAACAGCTGATAAGGCTGGTGCACCTGCCCCGTATGCAAATAGGCTTTGCGTCTTGGTAATGGCTTCATTGGCTATGGCTTTGAATTGATGATCTAAGCCGATTTAGTAGAATAAAGGATAGAAATCTTTAGCTTCTTTGGAATTCGCAAGCACACAGTGAGTGAGCCATGCAGCTCTTCATAATTGTATCAGCGCCTGTTGTTGGTCTGAAATGCAATTGTTTTGCTTACATAGTTCTTCACATTTTATTTTAGCAGTCTATCCATAGCATATATACAACACCAAATAGTTAATAACTGCAACATGATTAAAAAAAATTCTATACAAATCGATCAAGGCTTCAAAAAATTTTCATAAAATATGTTTAAATTCCTTATTAACTTATTTTTGGTGGTATGTTTGCCTTTCTGCGTTGTATTTCATCATTCTTAATCAAAGGCAAAAAGGTACTGCATTAGTTATCTTTGGCTGAGGTCGTGGAAGGGTAGGGAGAAACTGGATCCGCCAAATATTTCAATTCTTCGATGATGTATTTCTTCCACCTAACATTGTGAGATGATTGAACAAATGACAATTCCTGGATACCCAAATACGAATTTACAAGTTTTTAGGGTGCATGAAAAGCACTTATCCAGTTAGACATAATATGAAATTTATAAGATGAATCATTAATTTGTATAAATTGAGATAATGCGAAAATATATTTTTTGCTACTCATCATTGTTTAAGTTGATAAAGATTTTGAGTAAACTCATGACTTTTGAATAAATTGTTGAAATTCTTATTCATCTTTAACAAAAATTATTGATATGAATACTAACAAGATTTCTAGCGTAATAGCTATTTATAATAATTTTATTAGACCTACTTATCACAGGTTTGATAAGAACCCTACCCATATTAATAAGGTGTCATTTTTTCAATAGATTTTGGCCGACTAAATTAGATCATTTATTAAGTCACTTATTATTTTTATACTAGATCAACTTTTAATTTTCTTAACTTTAATTTTGAAAATAGCAGTCAATATCCAATGTTAATAAATTTTCAGTATTTTTCACCTTGGATCAATATTAATCACTATATTTATAATAAAAGTAATAAAAACTAAGAGAATAAAAAGAATATTTAATTAGTTATCCTTTATAAAATATTTGACCTAAAGATAATTGTAGATTATCATTTGATCTCGTAAGGTTTTTAATATTGGAAGGTATCAGAAACTTGTATCATATGTGACATAGATCTAATCTAATAAATATCAAAAATTTGTATCATATGCTACATAGGTCTAATATAATCATATATATCTAATAATCTTACTGAAATGGATGAGAAAATAGAGTAGACAAATAATAATAGTACACGTACGATATATAATATACCATATTTTGTTTATTGATCTCATTTTGTCTAAACTTTATGCTAAAAGTGCAATAAAGAAATATGTTTTCTCTTACTATATGCCAACTATATTAGAGAAAATATTTATAGGATTTAAAACTTATACCCCCTTATATCTTATGATCCTGCTAGCATCTCGAAATACCATAATGTGTCCAAAGACATAGGATCAAGTTCAAATCATGTATATACCTAATAAACTGTAGTGTGCTTAATATTGATAAATACATTAAGATTTTCACCTGCATTATAAATGTAAAATGATTTGTACGATAGAGAGTTTCACATTTTATTATATATATATATAATAAAACATGAAAACAAAACTATATCTAGAGAAAATATATGATCATTCTAATTAATAGTGTCGAAAGACTTCAATACACCAATACTATATACATATCTATCAAAAATGGTTGGGGAAGTCCATTAGTCAGACAACTAACATATGCACAATCAAAATGTGCTATACTTTTGTACAAATTTTTTTATGGTCAAATATTTACACTTTAAATGCTTAAATTCTATGATATTCTCGTTGTTATTACTGAATAATACTATAAAAAGATTACCACAGTATAACTAGATAGATATAATAACTAAATCAACCACATATAAGTCATAAATCAAATTTCTCAACCAAAACATAGGTGAAGCAATCGTATAAAATGCAACAAACTTTACATGCATAGTTGAAGACATCATAAGTTTCTATTAAACACTTTTCAATGAAATGGCACTATTTGCTAATATAAAGATGTAAACTAGTGTGAAATTTTTGTCATCTAGCACATAATAAAGTTAGGATTTTAATCTTAGCTAGATATAATATGTCAATCTTCTTATAGGTCAATGTATAATCCTTCGTCTCAATGCTCACTTAATTGCATTCCGATTGTCTATATTTAAGTTAGATAAATATCTACCTAACAGTCTAACAACAAATGCAATGTTCATTCTAATACAAACCTGATACAAATCCAACTAGCAACTGAACTAGAATAAGGAACATTCATCATGGTCTCTCTTTCTATTTTGTTCTTTTGACACTGAGCCAAAGATAATTTCTCTCTATGATAGATCGATGATCATAAGGTTTATAAGTTTTCATATGAAATATTTGCATCATATACTTAATGTATGCTCTTTAAAAATAAGTTTCAAGATCTATTATGATGAACATGAATACCTAAGACAAAAGATGTTTCACCAATATAATTTCCACATTTAAAAAGGTTCTTTTGATACTAATTTGCTTGAGACTCTGTTAAGAATATACAAGGCAGTCTTAATGCCCTTTCCTTAAAGATAATTTGGATGGTTAGTCCCACTTTGGATACTCCTCATCAGATCCTTCAAAGTGTGATTTCGATTATACCAATCTATCCAGGACTATTGGATATAGTAACACAGCAACTATTCCACATTAGAAAATAGACCTTTTCTGCCATAATACTCACCTCCTTGATTAGACCTGACAATCTTGATTGATTTTTCTAAATAATTCTTAACTTCAGTTTTAAAGATTTTGAACGTTTTAAGAACTTTAGTTTTTTTTTTCTTAAGAACACATATCCATAATAAGAGTAATTATTAATTAAAGTAAAAAATATATAGAATTACAAATAGTAGGTGAATGGGGATCTCATAAATCTGTATGAATTTTTTTAAAAGATAAAAAAAGTTAATTGACTTCTTTTTCTTTATTTTGGTCAACTTGCCTCTGAAACAATCAATATATTTCTCTAGATAATCAAAATTAAGAGTTAAAATAATATTTTCCTTTATAAATCTTTAAACTATTTCTGTAAATATGTAACTTAATCTCCCATGCCATAACATGAATGAATTTTCCTTTACTAGAGGTTTTTTACTTACAATCTTTTCAGCAATATATGAAGAAACATATATTCATTAAATTTTAAATAAATTGTATATAAAACATACAACAAAAATGTTGTACCATTATGTTTGCATCGAAAGAAAACTATACAATAGAGTTCTCAATTACAAAAATATAGCCTTTTTTTTCAAAACAAATATAGAGATCAAGTTTTGTCTAAAAGATAGTATATAGAATATGTTGTACAAAACAAGTTTAAAACCATTATTAAGGTTTGAACAAGTAATTCTTACAAAATCTATATTAACTTCTTTGTTATTACTAACCATCAGGTTAGACTCATCTTAGTCGATTGTCTCCTTGATATGAATGCTTGCATTATCGAAGCGATATAATTAAAAGCTCCACTATCTAGCCATCAAATAGGAGAAGAGAAGAGAAAGTATTCTGTTGCAAGATCCCACGATCGTGGGAATCATGCCAATTCCCACGATTGTGGGATGTTTTATCCGAGAACATATGTAGGGTTTGATATAATTTTAGGTTTTCTATACTATATAAGATATTAAACTCCTATGGAAGAGGGAGGACGTGAACCCTCTGTAGAGAAGAGCCTCCTTGAGTGAAAAATCCAAGTTTTGAGTCTTGAGGAAGGTGGAGATTCAAGGATCATCAATCAAAATTGGGACAATAGGACATCAACACCAGAATTTCTAGATTTTGGCAAAGAAGAGGAGTTTTTTTAATTCAATTTTCTGTCATGTCTATCTCTTCTAGTCATTGTAAGATGGAATATTTGAATGATTGTGATGTTATAGAGACCATGAGTGGCTGATTTGTTTTTAAGGATTACTTTTGAACTATCTTGTTAAACTCCTATTGTTTTGAATTGAATTAAAGATGTCTTTGATGATTATTGATTATATCCGTATACCTTATAATAAATTGATAGATTGAGTTAGGATGTTTGTGCAGGATTTTACAGTGAGCGTTGGCAACCTATAAACTTACATTCGCCATGTTAATTGATTAGTTAGAAGGGAGATCTCGACTAATTCAATTGATCACCCATAAGAGAGCTTAATAACTAGTTAAAATGGTGGAGTGATTTGGTAGATTGAGAGATTGTTTAATTAACTTCATTTAATTTGATTAGGGACAATTAACTACACCTTGAGAGAGGGTAGTTAATACAATTAGACATCTTAGGTGAGACACAATTCAATTAATAAAATAGGAGGAGACAAGATAGGGAGAAAGTGATCTCTAGTCATTAAAACCTTGAATTCTAATTTTCTGCATATTGGTATTGTCAATTGTTCATTGTTAGTCATTTACTTTAATTTAATTTTCTAGTTTATTTTCATTAGACAATTTCGTTTCTTAAACAAAGTGTAATCTGAATTAAATGGTGCCTAAGCATCAATCCTTGTGGGATCGATATCTGCTTTCTAACTACAAGTCACGACCCGTATACTTGTGATTTTTTAGCGTAAAATGAGTAGACTATTTTGCAAATTCATTCAATAGTCGCATTAAGTATTAGGTGACTAAATAGTGGAGCATCTGATCAAGGTGCTTCTACGATGCAAGGGTTCATATCTATGATAAAACCAAATAAAGAGAAGGAAGAACTGATGATTGACACCAATGAAGAAGTGATGAAATATCTGTAGGGGAATGTATAAGCTGAACCTTGCTGTAAGGTTCATTTTGGTTTTTAAACGACACATTTTATATGTGATCTTGTGAATAATTTTGGACAAAGAAGGTTGACGTTTTGTATTTAATACTTCTGTTGTATAGTTGTGTTTAATGCAAACATAATGGTATAACTTTCTTGTCATATGGTTTGTATAGAATGTGTCTTACTCAGAATTAGATATATGCTTCTTTGTATCTTGCTAAACAAGTCATAAAATGGACCCCGATGATTGAAAAGTCATACATGGTGTGACATAAAAGTTTAAACTACATTTCTAGAGCTAGGGTTGAGAGATTGATTAAGGAAAGTGTTCTCTTAATTTTAGATTATGATGATCTGGGAACATGTGTTGACTATTGCAGCTAAGTTGACTAATAAGGATATTAAGGTCAACTCATTATTTTGACTTGTTAAGTTTGATACATAAAGATATCAGTAGACCTTATACAGTTGCATTGTACAATTCCAAATGTATTTTGACATTTGTTAATGATTATTCCCATTACAGTCATATGTTTTTGCTTAAAAATTGAAGGCTAAGAACCAATTGGAAAAATCCATTCAGAGTGTCAGATCCGACCGTGGAGAATATAATGGCAAACATGGTGTTTTAGGACTTTAAAAGACCTGTCTGCTAAATATATGGAATCAATTGGGATAGTGACTTGATTTACTATATCGGGTAGTCTTGAGCAAAATGGTGTGTTGTTGAAAGGCCTAACCGTACCCTAAAGGACTTGTAAAAGTCAATGCAGAACTAATATACCTAATTATCTAGAAGTGTGAAAATCCAGCCTTGCACACATTCGTGTATAAGGCTGCCTTACCGAGGCATTATAATCCTTATAAAGGAAAATTGCATACTCATAATGCTCATTTCTATTTAGTAAGATATCCTGACCACTCTAAAAGCTACAGATCTTGTGGTAGAGAAGGAGGGACCAGAATATTGGAATCACAAACAGCTAAGTTTTTAGAATACGTTGTCTATGATGATGGTGGGCCCTTTGACCCTTCGGATGATAGCAGGGTGGATACTACTATTATTATGAATCTGTCACTCATACAGTTAGACCCGGTGGATCTAGGTCTTTGTACCGTGCCTGTACGGAAACAGGAATCCATGCCTGAACACATAGAGGTTCCTAGAGGTACAAGATCTAATGCAGTTATGAAGATCCGCCAGAGTGAGATAACATGTTATTCCATCTGATTATCATAGTCTATTAGGTGAACAGGACTATGATATTAGACATGTTACGAATCCAGTTACTTTTATAGAAACTATTTCTGAACCCAATGCAAAATTATGATGAGTTGCAATAATTGATGAGATGCAAGCCATGAAGCATAGTAAGGTCTGGGAGCTAGTTGATTTTGCAGCAGAACTATAAACTCGTCAGTTGTAAATAAAGTTTTAAAACCTAAAGGATTTTAGGATAAAGTTCAGTAGTTTATAGACTCACTCAGTTACGTGGTGGTTCACTCAGGGAGAAATGTTGACTTTAATGTTATTTTTCTCTTGTATCCTCTAAGGATACCTTTTGAGTGACTATGGCAATTGTAGCTCATGATGATATAGAGTTATATCAGATAGTTATCAAAATCGCTTTCCTGACCTTTATAAAGTGGTCTATATGGTACAACCTGAAGGATTTCAGGATCTAGATGGAACTGACATGGTTTTCGCGTTTTGCAGATCAATATATGATTTACATCAAACTTCCCAAGAGTGATACCTTACAGTTAACGAGGTTATGATCTCTTTTGGCTTCATGGAAAATAAAATTAAAAAGATGCTTATACTATGAAGTCAAGGGTAGCAAAGTTATCTTCCTATTACTGCACGAGGATGATAAATTGCTCACGTCAAATTACTTGACCATGTTGTATAAGGTTAAGTAACGTTTGGTCAAGAACTTTGACATAAAGGACCTTAGCGTAGCATCTTCTGTCCTAAGTATTTGGATTCACCGAGACAAATCTTAACACTCATCATACCTCTCACAGAGTGCATACATTGAGTATATATTACAAAGGTTTAGTACGATTAACCGTAAACATGTCGTAACACCCATCTCTCGTAGTGAGAGATAATCTTTGGCAGAGTATCCAAAGAATAAAGTAAAGAGAGGTTATGAGGAATGTTGCATATACTAGAACGGTTGATAGCCTGATATATGTTTGGCTATGTTCTAGGCAGGAAATTGCGTTTACCGTTTGACTTTTAGTCAGTATCTGGTTAACCCAGATGTAGACCATTGAAATTCAGTCAAGCAAGTATTGAGATAATTAAAGAGAATCAAGGATTATATGTTGACATATAGAAAAGTCAACAGACTAAACCTCGTAGGGAATTCAGATTCAAATTAAGTTATGTGTCTGGATGATCGAAAGTTCACTTAAGGTTACATTTTTTTAAGGTTGCAGATGATACAATGTCATGGAAGAGTGTCAAGTGGACATGGGTAATTTCCTTGACCATATATACAGAGTGCATGCTATAAGGCTACTTCACAGACGGTTTAGCTTAGAAATATGATTTCTGAGTTATTTGTGGTTGATTCAGTGGCTAGATCCATTTGGTTATAATGTGAAAATCAAACTGCTATGTTGTTTAATATCAACATTGAATATCACAAGGTCTTAGTATTTTGAGGTCAAATATTTGACCATGAAGTAGTTGATAATGACATTAAGGTTTGGAGCATTTAAGGACTGAGGAACTATAAGTCGATTATTTAACTAAAGGACTTTACCCACTTATGTTTAGAAGATAAGTATACAGTATGGGTGTTTTGAAGTCTTTAGACACTGTTAGTTAAGGGATCATTATGCTTTCTCCAAGTACATTGTACATTTTGATGTATTATGATGGTATGATGGTTCATCAAATAAGGATGATCATTGTTTGTACTCAGTAATACGTGTTATTATACATTGTCATAATACGTATGACAGTCTTAAGATTTGTGTCAATCTTAAGCATTTAAAGGTTATTGGGCATATATACAGATTGACTTTGAGCCCATGTCATTTAGACACATACAGTTTTATACGGATATCCTTAAAGTTTTACATGATATAGGGGGATATAAGTTTTTAATCCCATAAAGATTCTCTAATACAGTTTAGCATTTAGTTGGAGAACATAAAGTTTTCTCCAATGCAATTTAGCATTTGGTGAGAGGAAACAAGTTTTTTCTAATGCTGTTTAGCATTCGGTGAGAGAAAGCAGGATTTCTCTAGTATAGTTTAATGTATGCGGTGTAGTATAAAGTTGGAGAAATCGAGATCTACAAACAAAGATGATATAATTTAGATCATACAAGTATCGTCTTAGTTTGCCACATTCTATTTTCCCATTTTTGTTAGTGAGGTATTAAATATGCGTGATTGTATTGGATCTGTGTCGCACATGACACATATATTTGATACTTTTCAGTATCGAAAGCCTTGGAGGACGGAGTGATGGACTTTCGTTATCTTTAGATCAAATGTTTTGTTTTTTAAACTTAGTCGACTAATATAACAGCGTAACTTAACGGAGTTTTTAAAACTGTTTTAAACTTGAGACAAAACTGCAATTAAGTATTGTTCAAGGGGGAGAATGCTGGACATTTTCGTCCTTTCCCATAAAGTTGGACAACGTTTAATTGCATTTTTTAGTTTTTAAATGAATTATTAGTTAAGTTACGTAATTTGATCTAGACAAAGATAATAAAGTGGCCCAATAAATGATTTAAACCAATGGGTTAAAGTTTGAATGAAAAATGGATCCTGATTAGTGTAGACCGGACCCATATCGGTCTTGTGATGGGAAGTCCGATATGGAAGCTATATATAAAAATTAAGGTCTACTGTAGTTGCTCGTATCAATCGTAAGTATAAGGATTTTCTGACCCATTAAGAGAGCTTACGTTTTGAGAAAACTATAGAAAGACATTAACCACGTTCCGGTGATGGATTCTCAAGAAGATGGCGGTAAATTTGAGCTCGTTTTGACTTCGAAAAGCTCGTTTGAAGTTGTGGAATCGAAATTAGGTATTTTTCGCATTTATTCGTTTATTGCCCTTTCACGTTCGATCCGAAATACGTAACTAAGGTATCTTTACATATTATACAGTCCATATCATCTACGTTTCACTGGTTTAACATGCTTCATGCGCTTGTCTTTTTGCATGTGATAACTCATTTTACTTTCTTTTAGCAGATACTGTAAGAAAGGAATTAGCACTTTAGCATTGAAATAGCATTCATAACTTCTTCTTTTTTTGTACACAAAAGGAAAACAAAACTACATCACGGGCCGTCGTGTTATGGTCCCGTCCAGATCATGATAAAGGAGCTCGGTAACCAGTCTCGGAGGCTCTGGTAA
>JANQBM010000001.1:14880063-14902055 GCA_025594535.1 Erythroxylum domingense | reverse complement strand
GAGAGCACGAGGCCCACCCCTGATTCGCCCGTAATGTGCGTAATATCACCCTCATCGAGTTCCACTGGGTCCTCTTCTGGCCATATATCCTCATCCGGTGGAGTATCGGACCGGTTGGTCCCCTGCACAGCGGCACTGTAAGACAGTGGAGTAGTCTGTGGGTTATCGTCGTCCCTTGTCCGACTGCGTTTAGCTTGTTGGCCCTCGTAGGAGAGGGTCTCCATATCGTGCATGCGATTGCGCCCTGAGGAGCAGTGCAATAAAGTTCGTCGTAGTGCAAGTTCGTCGGAGTTTTCGCAAACAGATTCTTGGTGGCAAAAAATGATTAACCTCTTTTTTTATGCATTCATAACTTTGTTTGCTATAATGCAGACATCACTTAAGTTTTTTACATCACTTAAACAGTAAGCTTTAGGGGAATTTTGGTATCATGGACTTAGAATTCGAATTGTAACTTTAATATAAAACGTGAAATAGTTTAAGCAATAATAAATTACTTGGACTTGGCAATTCTTCCTTCTTATTTTCTGGATTAATTTTTTAAATTCATTTAAATTATCACTGAATTCATTGAGATTCCACCAGACAAGCATAACTAAAGTTGTAAGATTCCCAATTGCAGCAAGATGACGAGGGAAATTTTGGCATTCTATTTGGAAATCGTAAAGCATTGTTCAAAGTGGCACATTTTTTCCCCACATCGGAGTGTAAACATTTACAAGCATCCTTCATCCTTGTGCACTTACCTGAGTTCCTACATGATACATACTCGTACATTTCAGGCTCTGCTATCATAAAGCTATTTTACTTAACTAAATTTGCAGGCTTCTTCTTTTAGAGCTTTCAGATACGGGAAAATAAGAAATAAATGTGAACCATAATACTTCCTAAATATCAACTCCAGCCGGTTAATGCTGTCTGCAACGGAGATGTCATTCATGCAGAGCAGAATGGTTGAAAGCTTGAGCAATTCATGTCCGACGACAATGTGATCAGCACCATACAGCATTTCAAGAATCTGAATTTTTATCAAAACCAAGGCTTATCTCTTTCGCTGGATAGAATAAATAAAAATGTAACATGAAAAAAATAATTGACTCAAATCTAAAATCAAGAGGGTACTATTCTTATATTATCCAAGAACTCGAGCAATTTACAGGATAAAACTTGTGTAAACAGTCTGTTGATGTTTTGAAGTTGCATACTTTAAAATATTGTATTGGAAATTAGAGGGATACTTTAGGGAAATATGTGGGACCTAAATTGATATCCATATATTACAATAGGTCAAAGCGTAACAACAAGAAGTCAATAAAAATCCCTCTCAAACGTGAGACCTGGAGAGGTCCAATAGTATACAACCTTACCCTTTAATTAGTACAGAAACTATTTCAAAACAATAAGTCAAAGCATGTGGCACCAAAAAATTTGTTTACCTTGATTGATGCTTCACAATGCTCCCTCGCAGATTCCATGTCTCCAGCCAAACAAAATGCTTTTGCAAGATTATCTTCCATCTGCAAATGTTTATTCATAGATACTAATGACGCAATCAAAATTCATGCCAAATATAGAAGAGGACCTAAATTGGACTAAATATAGAGGTTAAGTTCCTTCTTTACTTTTCCTGGGATGATACAGAGAACTGAATAATAGAATAGTAGGTTAAGCTGCAGTATGGAAAATGATAAGAGAGGAATGATGAAAAAAGTAAGACGCATCCTTTAAAGTTAAACCCTACAATTTAAGAAGCAGAGTTCCTTGCTGTAATCATACTCACCTCTGCAATGCGTTTGTTATAAGCATTTAATACTGATCTTAGAACAGCAAGAGCTCTTAAAGCATCTGAAAGGACAGAGCTCGAAATTTCCTTGGACAACATTGCATCTTGCAACCTGCCATGAATTAAGCACTTGTGCATTATAATCAAGGTAAATTCCCAAGTTCAAAAAGTGTTGCTCGTATAGATTTTGTACTCAAATGTCAAATGCAAGGTTTGGAGACATCATGTACCTTTGAAAATAAACCTGAGTTTTGTTTGCAGCTTCCTCAGAAGCTATTAAATCACGATGAAGACCACACTTCAAACAATACTCAGGATTAACGCAAAGGGCAGTACTGTCTTGCTCAAGAACACGGGCAGCCAAATCATTGATATTAATGTTACTAAGCTTCTCAACCTGGTAAGATCAACACATTTAGGAAGAAGCAGCGCTATAAACCTGAGTTAAGAATGTAGTGTCAACTGGAAATTGTCAAGATTCATGCAACAAGTCAATCTCAATTAACTGCTAAATCATTGCCTCCTCAACCAAAACTTCCTGGGATGCAACAGCATCGTCATATCAACAGCATGCTCGAGTTTCAAAGATGGTGCAGAAGCAATACCTGCAATTGAGGTCTTCCCATGTTTCGAGCTATGAAATTCTTAAACTTGCTCATTTCAAAACCGATGTTACAACTGTCCAAAACTACACCAGAGCAATTAGGATGGGCACAGTGAAAAGCATTTAGAACAAGGTCAGGCATATTTAGCTCTGAACATCCAGGGCACTGGCATCGGAATGAATACTTATCTTCCAGAAATTTCACACGCTCTTTGCAGTCAAACTGCCCAACCTGTTCAACAGAACAGTATTTTACTCTTTCAAATATCCATGCATTAGGCTTGCTAGCACCAGAAGTAGAAACGTATAACATGACAATTCTTTTACTTGATGTTGTCCCTCCTATAACATTGTAGTGCAGCGATGTGTACTCTTTTGATGAGTGAATGAACATCACATATTCACATCAAGCGATCTAGTTATGAATTTTATTGTTAAAACTAGGAATACCTGAGGGCCATATGATAATTCAAAAGGACAGCCTGTTTCAACAAGCTCTGTTGTTCGTATGAAGAGAGTGCGTGAAAGGAAATAAGCATGAATATTTGGCAGGCAAGAATGATTGAATAAACTACCGACAGTGTAAATAGCTTGACCCACTTTGACCTATAAAAGAGTAATCAATCCAAGTTAGATGAATGAATAAACTTATTTACATTGGCAGAAAAAGCACATTCTGATCAAAAAGCCAACACAGATTAATGTGTTTGGTAAGTGTGGAATCAACAAATCCACATGGTGACTAGGCTAATCAAAGGAAAGAAATTGTAGCATAAACATGAACCTGTTCCACATTATAAGTTGATGCATCCCTTATTGGGACATAAGAACCCCATTGATCTGATGAGCCTAGCACATTAGCAGATCTCATGCGTACAACTGCCATACTATTCACCCTGATTTGAGATAGAAGGATGACAATCTACAAGCAGAAAATCAATAGACCTCAAGATAGATGGAGATCAATTAGCAATAATGAGATTGATATAGTGTTTCAATGCTTGTCTTCTTGAATAACTAAGAAGGAACAAAAAATGACAAATCACTAAGATAAGGATGTAAATAAGTGGAAAAAAATTTTAAATACATGAACAACTTAAGCAATTTAAAGCTATTGGAATGATATAGACGCCAATAAGCAAAAGAAGTATATCATAAAATGATTGCATGCAAACATGAAAGCTGACCCCACACGCACACCAAAGAGAGAAAGGTGGTCCAACCTCTGATGTTGAGACTCCATTTATTGGAAGAACAAACCCAAGAGAACATTGAAGACAGTATACCAACACAATGGCATATATATGCAATTCCAATTTGCCTTCAGGACTGATTTGCGAATAATTGTGAGAAAGATCCTGAAAGACCACAGGCTAGAATGTCAAATCCTCACACAGAAAAGCTGTGAAGCTACTCATAACAAGTGGTTACAAAATATACTAGAATCCTTTGAAGGTTAGCCTCCTTGTCAACTCTATTTTGATATAAAAATTTTGCAATTATTCGACCAGCCAAAACTATATCAGTTGGCAAAATTGCAGGCCAGTGCACTCCTAAACATTCGTGCCTATGTTCTGGAAAGCATTTATCATCAAAGTTGGAAAAACTGCATAAGACATCCTCCACAATCGACTCTCTAAGATTGTAGTTTTGACTGCCATCACTTCCATCTCTCTTTTGATAGCTACTGAGTGTCTCGCCTCCAGCTTGCAGTTGGCACCGCTCCGAGCAGTATAGTGGTATAGAACAAGATGTACAAGGGACCACATCAGCTGGCAGTTCATTTAAGCAGTAATGACAATGTGTCTCACGGCAACTCTTCAATATCATCTGCAAATGACAAAGCTAAGCCAATCTATGCCCCTCATTGCACAAATGCATGCAGATGCATCAAGATAGCAGTTATAAAGTATTGTGAATGATGACTAATGCAAGAGTAGCCCTCATAAAGAGCATCCTGAGCACACAGAGAGATTGTCACTCTTCAAGTTATCCAAACCAAATCAGCACAAGGCCCAATGAAAATGAGTCTATGCAAAACCTGCAGCTAAGAAAGATTTTTATTGTTATTGTTCATAAATGATCTGTTCACGAAAGAGTATAATATACGGTGGTTCAGATGACTGTGCCCTTAGGTGAACTGGTAAAAAGTCCTTATCTACATGCAGTGTTACGCAGCTTGGATCTTTATCACAAAATATTTTTCAACAAAAGTATCCAGTAAAAGCATAATTGAAAACTACACATGGAAAATCTACCAAGTAAAAGAGCATTTAAATAACAAACAAGTCATGGTGATGGTCATACCAAAACATAAGGTTCTTCCATATGAATCAAGGACGCTGGAGGAATGTCATTGCAGGAAGCAATGCCCCTTCCTTTAGCTGGCGTGGTAACACGTACTAACGTTTTGTGCTGCAAATCATCTGTCAAGATCATTCATTTCAAACTTACATCTTGGTAGTGTAAAACAGATACAGATGCCTACTTTCATTAAAATCATACCAAGATCATACAATCCTAAACTCTTTAAAGCAGAGGATGAGATTATAAGCCATATCAGAAATAGAATAGGGTTAGAGAATAACAAGAACTAAAATAGGGATAAAAATGAGCAAAAAATTACAATAAACAGAGGGTTTTATTTAGGGAACAAAATGCTCTAGCCTAACTTCAAAATATTCTATACCAGGATGTAAGGAAAGAAGAAGAATGGTAATGATAGTCTCTTACCAAAACCTCTCAAATTGTCCTCACCAAGATGAACTTGCTTATTGCTTGTGCACTGATATTTTTGCAAAATAATCTTTAGCTCACTTTCTATCTGCCTCTTTCCACTCAATGATGACTCAAAACTTTTAGCCATGTTCATATCATGGACTGCATTTTTATGATCTCCTAAAGCAGCATTGGCCTTTCCCCTTCTGTACCATGCCTGCAATGTAGAAGTAAGACACTCTGGAGAGGGCACAAGCTAGTTCACATCATAATACTAGCAACAGAAAATGCTCTTTAAAATTTGTGAACAGACATAGGGATGAGAGATAACATAATTACTACAAGTTTGGAGCAGATCTACAAGTAAAGATTAGGGAATTGAAAGTAATCATTGCCATCATGAAATTTCATGGAATTGGAAGCGTCTTTTCCCTGGACTAGATTTTAATGAATAGTGGCAATCAGGTGAAAGTACAAATCTAGCAACAAAAAAGGCAAAAACCTGCCAGAAGTATAAGGGGAGAAATAGCAAAATTAGAACAAGAAAAGATCATATGAATCACCTTTGAATAGTTTGGAGAAATTTGAATGGCCCGGCTGCAATCTCGAAGACACTCTGTGAGGAGACCTATTTTCTAGAGAAACGCACAAATCTTTTGATTTAGAGTCCACAGTAAACCCAGTGCTACAAAATGACTCAACATAGCACATTCCATTATTTTTTTAAAACAAATTCAAAAACATATGGTCTCTACACCAACAGTTATACCCATAGATAGTCATAGAATTAGCCGGCATTTATTCTCATTCGCCCTACACCCTCCCCACCCACCAAAGAAAAAAGAAAAAGAAAAATGGAAATAATAATGGAAGAAAACAAAAGCTGTCTCTTTCTGAGAAGGTAAGGAAAAAAGAAAAACTCACATGCAGTGAAGAAGCCCGGTTTAGATACAGTGTTGCAACCAGATTCTTGTCCATATCAGCAGCAGAAATTGGAGCTACACGTAGTGCCTATCTTGATTGGTTGAGTGGCAATGTAAAGAAGAGAAAGCACGGTTAAACTTTTACCTTGTCTGCAAACAAATGATAACTAACAAGGATTGAATAGCCTCCTGGTGATCATCCCATGTTGATCAGTAAAAAGATCTTTCTCTTGTTAATTTTTAGGAGGTATTTTGTTTACTCCTAATTTAATTCACAGCCTCATCCTCTTTATACCAGTGCTCAGAATGTACCACAATTGGTCATAATAATTATCCAATAATAATGCATGTTTTCTCGAGATCACAGGGCAAACAGTTAAGGGCTGAAAACAACAGTGGTCAATCCATCGAACAGAGAACTGGTAAAAGTTTGAGCAGAATATATTGTGATCTAAATTCCATTTTCACATATTTCCAGTTTTGAATTATTAATTGCCCACAAAAATAATTTCTTTAAGCCCTCATAGAAAGGTTTTCTTGATTTTGTGAAGTGACTTAGTCATGGTTAAACCTAGGAAAAAAGCAAATTTGCAGATGTAAAACGTAATAAGGAAGGTCCATATCTGCAAAATGTAATAAGGTCCATAGACTACTGTAAAAGATGAAGTTTGCTAAACTGACAAGAAAATGAAAACGACCTAAAGAAGTACCTGAGAATAGCAATGCAAAGCTGTCTTATAATCTCCACTTGAAAAGCTTTGGTTGCCCTTTTGTTTTGATTCCAAAGCAGCATCCTTACTCTTTGTACAAAGAGCAGTTTCTGGATCTGTCAGATCTTTAATCATCTAAAAATAACCAAAAGGTTCATGATGAGGCAAGGGGCCATATTAAGGATAAGATTTCAAAAACCACAGGTTTGACCCTCTACATAGAAAAGAAATTTTAAAAAATTACTAGGCGATATTAACTTCCTGGAATTGTGGCAAATTGAGGATGAAGTCAAGCAGAGAAGACGATGTTGAAGGAAGATCATCAGGACTGCTATCTGCCACCAACCGTTTAAGATTGTTTGGAATCAAAGATTTCAATTTCTCCATTTTGCAGGCTTTCTTTTTGTTTGGGACTGAAAAGTCTCTTTCCTGGAAAGCAGAATATTGAAGAGTAACCACACTAAAAAAGCCAAATGAGTACATCATGGAAAGACAATAAAACAATCCATCTTTTAGCTCAATCAAACTCTTTAACTTGAACTCCAGTAGCAGGCATTCAGATTCCAATTACATTTAAGCGAACTGGTTCACATCAACAAAGCTGCTTCTTCTCTAGAAAATTACACACAGCAATTCCATTGACTATATCATTGAAAAATGGAACAAACCCTTTTCATATTTTCAATTTGGATTACCTAATGAACACAGTATTGTAAAATAAAGAGAAAGTAGCAACTACAACCACTATAAACTAAGTCGGTTGTGGAATTTATCAGCAAAAGATTTAAACTACTCGCCCAAGCTACAAACTAGTTCTATCCCATAAAATAAGAACCATGATTAGAGCTTAACAATAACCCACACTTTCAAGATGTATGAAGTAATTGAACATTTAAAAGGAAAAACTTAAAGAGGAGAGCGAAATGAAAGCTCGCTCAGAAATTACAATTTGATGGCTTCATATTTCTCTTCTGGCTCTCAAGCCCCAAAGGCTGAAGCTTTCCTCACAAAACTATACTCCTAAAGTAGAAAATTTCTCAGAATTTAGAATAGAACATAAAATAAAATACTATATTACACTATAAATTTTTTATCATAACAACAATTTATTATATTATATTATAAATTTTTATTTTTTAAATAATAATTTTTAATATTATAATTATTTAAGTTACATTTTATTATAAATTATTCCATTTTATCATCTTTCGTTTAATTACATCAAATGGTTGCGGAGAGAGGAAGGTCGTCATTTTGTGATTCTGAGATGGAAGGTTCAATGGGTAGCCGGCTTTGATTTTCAAAGTCCAAAATCTAGAAGAAACAAAGGCGAAATGGGCTCTTTTAACTTCTTGGTGGATGGGCTCTTTGTAACCTGTAGCTGGGCTGTTGTCGGTCCTAAATGTGCAGAAGGGTTTTTTTCTGCTGACTCTGCTCGCAATATAGAGGAGAAGAGAGACTGAAATTTGAAGAAATTTCCTTTTTCTTGACTTTTCTTGGCTTCTTTAGCTTTTTCCAGGTAAAACACCGCACTCAATATGTCCTTTTTTCCCCCTGATCTCTTTGATTTCCTTTGTTTGATTGTTTTGTACTCTGACAGGGCTTCGTTTCTCTACTGGCTTTCTCTTTGTGACATGTCTTCTATTTAGGTGTACTCTTTGTTTTGTTTCGTTATGTAGCTCTTTGGAATCAGAAAATTAGTTGAAATACTGTAACTTTATTGATCAAAATTGCCTGGAATTGGTATGTTTTTAGTTTGTATTAGAAAACAAGTAGAGAACGGAGAGAAATTCCTTAAGTTTACTGAAAACTTGCATTTTTCTTTCGGGATAAGTTCGATTTTTCTTTTTTTTTTTACGTTTTTCAAATTTTCTTTTAACATCATCGTTGTTAATTATCACAATGTTACATTTGATGAGCTTCCATACTCATTTCATGTGTAAATCTGTATTTGAAAGCTTACGACCATAGGCATTTTTTCTGTTGCAAACAGTTGTATCAATGGAAGAAGAAAAGTTGAATGCACAAGTCCCTGGTAAAGAAAATGGGACAGAAGAAGAAAATGGAGAGGAAGAACCTACAATTAGCAATGAGAATGATGATTCATCAGAAGTTTCCTCTGCCATGCAGAAGGATGATGATGAAAACAAAGGTGGTTCCTTCTCCTATTTCACAATTAATTGAGATCTGCAAGCATTAATCACATTCGACTTGCTGTGATGGAGTTTTTTAGTAATTTTAGCACTAATATATGCACTTTTATATTTAATTTTTTTCTTCCAGAAGTGTCAAAGAAGAAAAAGAAGAAAAATAAAAGCAAGTGAGAACTTCTTTCTGGGATAGATATTCCAATCATTACACATCATTCAGTCTTTAGTCAATGATGTCTCTCTTACAATCATCTGCAGGAAGAAGAAAGAATTGCCTCAGCAAACTGATCCACCCTCTATTCCTGTGAAGGAGCTTTTTCCTTCTGGGGACTTTCCTGAAGGTGAACTTCAACAATACAAAGATGAGTGAGTATAAGCTCTTTAACTTCGGTCCAATGCATGGAGAATAATGATACTGCTGCATTATCATTACTTCTTTCTGTTACTTTTCTTTTGTGTCAAAATGATGTCCTCTTTGTTCACTTGAGTTCTGGTGCTTCTTGAAAAGCTGTGTGTTAGACAAGATCAATATTCCTCGTGATACAAATATATTTCTGGTCATTAATTGATGTTGTACAATGCAATTCAGGTTAAACAAGTAGTTCACATTTTGAGGGTTTCAGTGTAGCATCTATGTTTCGGTCCCCTTAAAGTGTTAGGATACTATTAGTATATACCTTTCAATATGTGCTGCCTCAGATTTTGTCAATGCTTATGCCGACAATTTCCTTGAATTTTTTCAGTAATTTATGGAGGACTACTTCTGAAGAGAAGAGAGGGTTGGAACGTCTTGAAAAACCGATGTACAATTCAGTTCGCCGAGCGGCAGAAGTTCATAGGCAGGTTGGTAATGGTTTGATGCAATGGCTGTTCTGCTGCTTGATGAATTATGTCATCTAATAAAATTTCCTGCTTGTATCAGGTGAGGAAGTACATGAGAAGCATTATGAAGCCTGGAATGTTAATGACTGACCTTTGTGAGACCTTGGAGAACACAGTTCGTAAGCTAATATCAGAAAATGGTTTGCAAGCAGGAATTGCTTTCCCTACCGGATGCTCTCTTAACTGGTAAATGTTAATTTCATCTTTGAAGGGTTTTATGAATCCTAATCCTCTTGATTTTGTTGCTTCATTTTCATCGAAAACTCATTCCTGTTATCAGGGTTGCTGCACATTGGACCCCAAATAGTGGGGATAAGACTGTTCTTCAATATGATGATGTGATGAAGTTGGATTTTGGAACCCATATTGATGGTAGTGACTCTTTTACCAATTGTTGTTGATTGAACTTTTAGGAAATATGCTGGTATATTTTTAGGTTGGGAACCTTATCAGAAATGGGTGCCAATTCAATTTACAGGTTACATTGTGGACTGTGCTTTCACTGTGGCTTTCAATCCTATGTTTGATCCACTGCTTGCAGCTTCACGGGAAGCAACTAATACCGGTATCAAGGTGTTGAACTTTTAATCCTATTTAGCTATTCTATCTTCCTATTACCATTGGGATGTGATCTTTTGTAAAGAAAGGCTTGCATCCAATTCCTAGTTTTAAACCACTTGACTCTTCTTGGGCGAAGGTGAGTTTATCTTATGGCTGACTTTTGTATGTATAATTGGACTGTAATTTTCTTGGGGAGTTCTATTTTTTCTTAAAATTGGTTTTGGGATTAGCTAGGAGATCTCCCAAGTAGGATTTGTAATGGTTGTGAAGTTAGGAAATTTTTTATGTATAATTGTATGCATATCTTTGCATGCAACGAGTTAGATCCTTTATGCACTTCTGCCGGGATCTTAAACATTGGATGAGCTGCATAAATATCTAGCATTGCAATCATAATTGAAAGCCAAATCCACCTACTCTCACTCTCCATTCGCTACTCTTTTCTGATGTTTTCTAAACATTTTTTATCTTAAGTTCTTCTGTTGAAGATATGAAGTATTTAGAAAATATTTAGCCTAATTAAGAATGTGCAAAATGCACCAATTTATACTAATTCATAAATGTTTATGTGATACTCCGGTACAAATTATTGGCGTTAAAAATTTCCTTACTTTCACTGGAGCGTTACCTCCTCTAAAATGCTTTTCACGCATCATGGGTTGACCAAAATGACAATTCAGTGATTATCCTTTTATTGCTTAGGAATCTGGAATTGATGTGCGTCTTTGTGATGTTGGTGCCGCCATCCAAGAGGTCATGGAATCTTATGAGGTTGAAATTAATGGAAAAGTGTACCCTGGTACTATGTTAACAGCCTTTCCATCGTATACATGTATTGTTTGTGTTTGTCCAATATTTAGTGTTGGTTCCTACTTCAGTCCATACATGTTTTTATTTATGTTCAACTCCATTCGATCTTGGGCTGCATACCTAGTTGTTTGTTTCATGATTGTGAACTGTGTTATGTGTCAACCTTCTTCCAATGTAGGTGAATGATAGTCCAATGTAGGTGAATGATAGTTGCTATCAGAATCCAATATTATTGTTTATAGCTGTTACGAGTGCCAATGCAGTCAACTATGTCAAAATGTATGTAAAGCTCTTCGTGCTCTTCGTAATTCACTTCACATTCATAAGAACCTTAATTGTTATGTTACAAAACAGTAGTGTTTTATACTTATTGGGAGTTTTATATCATACTTGTAAATGACCTATTGGTATATTTTCTTTCCCGGTGTCTTGAGACCATAGGGCTTGAGTTGAAGATCATCTTCCTCCTCCAAGCCAATAATCGTGCTTTTTTCCTGCACTGTTATGTATCTCTCCCTCCTTTGATTGTTCAGCTATGTTCAGTGGAAATGTTTTTTTTTTTTTTGGGTAGCGGAAGATTTTTCCTTCTGAATCTTAATCAAATTTAATTCTTTCCCTCAAGGGTTGACAAAATATGTACCTGAGATGTCACTAAGTCGTTTGAGTTGTGTTTGAAGGAGAAGAGATATTCTCTTGTCTTGCATATATGTTCCAAAACATGCACTTCTGAAGGCTTGTTTTATTTCCTTATTGAATAATGATTTTCTCCTTATAGCGTCACAAACTTGCACAATATAACCTTTGTTCTGCATGTTTCATTGACTTGCCTTTTGGTTGGCAGTTAAAAGCATCCGAAACTTAAATGGACATAGTATTGGCCGCTATCAGATCCATGCTGGAAAATCTGTTCCTATAGTTAAAGGCGGGGAGCAGACAAAAATGGAGGAAGGTGAATTTTTTGCAATTGAAACATTTGCATCAACAGGTAATGGTTGTTTCATTCGACTGGTAATTACACTTTTTTTTGTAAAGATGGCTATTTTGAGCATTTTTACCTAGAATGTACTTAGCTGCCACTTGTTCTGTTTAGGCAAGGGATACGTGAGAGAAGATCTAGAGTGCAGTCATTACATGAAAAATTTTGATGTTGGCCATATCCCTCTGAGGTTGCCAAGGGCAAAGCAACTGCTAGCAACAATCAACAAGAACTTCTCCACCTTGGCCTTTTGCAGACGGTATCTCGATCGATTAGGGGAGACTAAATATTTGATGGCATTGAAGAACTTATGTGATACTGGCATTGTTCAGGTATGGCAACAATTAACTCTAGTAATAAACTCTTGTACTAATTTCCTATTTTTATAATACAACTTGTACTAGTTTCTTGGATTAACTTTTGGTGAGGATACTGATAATCTCAAACGGTGGGTTTTATCTTATCCTGCATTGGAAATAGTCCTGAAGTCATGCATCTCTCACATTTTGTTCACTTATCTGTTCGACATAGAATTCTGACCGGTCCTATGTCGTGAAGTTCTCAGTTTGAACTATGCTGGTTGAGTTGCTTTTAATTCAAGAGGCTAGGAGCCATTATCCTGATCAGTAGTTTAAGAATGAATTGCATCCTTTTGCCTTCTGTTTGTTACAGCAACTTGTTCATTTTCTTTGGCAGCCATACCCCCCTCTATGTGATGTTAAGGGAAGCTATGTATCCCAATTTGAGCATACCATCTTACTACGTCCAACCTGCAAAGAGGTTATATCAAGAGGAGATGACTATTAAGGTTGTGATGATTATTATGTTTAATGTAATACAAGACAATCCAATGCTTATTTTATGCTTTCTTACGTCTTTTTATGGTGTTGAATATCTTTTACTGAAGTTGTGTAATGGCCAAAAAAACAGAACAAGCACTCCTGTTCTCGTTTGCCCTTAATAATCCGCAAAGATTTCCTACTAAAGCTGATCAAGAAAGGCAAACAAAGTTAGTTTTGGTAGCGAGAATATAATGTTTTATTATCGTGCACGTAACCCATCTTGTTCAGATATGTACAAATTGAGAGGCTAATTGGAGGATATATTATATATAAACATCGTAATCTCAGGCTTGAAATCAAGAGAAGTAGCATCAACTCCATCTTGTTTCTTTTCTAAATATCTGAAATTGGTGAAACTGGACAGATTCCAACATTTCCAAAAGCAGCAAAGTACGAGCAACAATCGTATTTCGTTGGCATTGTGTTTGTTCGTAAGTATTAAATAAATTCTTTGAGATGAAAAGGTATGTTAAAGAAAACTGCAAATACACGCCCGGAAAAACATATAGGAAGCTGGCTATTGAATTTTCTCCAAGATATTTGTTTTCTAAACAGAAAAGGGAATACAGGATGATATTTAGCTCCTTTTATGGGGCATATTGATTTTCCTTTCCCATGATCTCTTTTTACACTTGGGAGAAACAACGAAAACCTATCGTAGGAGGAATTGACAGTAGAAACAGCAGCAAATAACAAAAAAAGGAGCGGTAAGAGGCATCAAGATCCCAATGCAATTGTTGTTTTACGTTACGTACCAAATAAGAACATACGACTTGTAAACCATTTTTTTTCTAATGAAAATAATCTATGATTCAACCTAGGAATACAAGAAACATTGGGTTCAATTAGCTCTTATCCAATGGAAGGGCTAGCTTCACAAATCCGCAAAAACAGCAAATATGTCGCCATTGACATAATCGTTATCTACCAAACTGACCAAAAAGTAGCTTTCTTGGACCTGTAAAATGTCAACATCATGCCGTTAAGGTTGTAAAAGAGGATATTTATGGCTGTGGGAAGAGCGAAAATTACGCACTCTTACCTCTTCAAGCAATTTTCTTGATGGGTCACCCTCTGGGTACAAGGAAGCCCATGTTCTAGACCATATTTCAAATGCGTCATCCTTCCACACGCTAAAGCTGGTAGGATCTACCACCGTTGGTTGAATGATCTCCTTTGCTGGGAAGACTCCCCATGTTACCGCATTAACATCAGCTAAGCCAATGTTAGAAAGCCAACTCCCTCCTTTATTCACAGTCATGTAAGTTACGTTAGGGAATGCCTTGCACTTGTCAACAAGAGCACTCAATTTGTCCTTGGAGCAGAAAAATTCGACGTAAGCCTTCTGATAGAGATAACCTCCTGGCCCTCCCCAACCTGCAGATGGAAGAACAAGTCAGATACACCATACTATTTCTGACATTCCCAACTGGAGCAGAAAGCTAAAACTAAATGACCACCACCAACTATAAGAACGATAAATCTTATAACCCCGTTTCTTTTTGTAGCAATTATAAATGACACAATGTGCAAAAAAAGCTAAGTCCAAGCTCCGTTACAATCTAATCATAGTCAATGACATGGAGTTCAAATTCTGTAACTTAATATCTTCACCTAGAATAACATCTCTACAGTCTTGGATGACTTGTTCAGTTTTGCAATTCAGTTGTCCTCTCATACAGCAAGTCAACCTTCATTCCTTCACCCCTGCAAAAACCTAACAACTTTTCTTGTTTGCTTTCCCCTAAGAAGTAAGAAGCCACAAAAAATTTTATTGCTTCCCATTTTAAACATGAAACGAGCTTGTAATCTGTAAGTTAAGGAGTTATGTGCATATTTCTTCTCTGGTAAAAGGGCCAAATGCCTAAACCTCATTTTTGGTAGTCTACTGATATTAAAATTTTCTGGCATACAGAAGCAAAGTCTACAAAGAATGTCAGCAAAAAAGAGACTGGGAATTACAGACAGAGACACCTATTACTTACCAACAGATGGGGAATCAGATCTCTCCCCATTCACTGCTGGTTGGCTGTTGATTGTCAAGAAGCCCTTCAAGTTTATCTTGCCAAGATGTTCATTAATAATCTTTGTCTCTGGTTGCAGGCCTTCCAATTCAGACCAGGGACTAGTTTTCATCTTCCCAAGGCAGTAATTCTTAAATTTCTGTTATCCAAAATACTTATCAAGTCAACAATTGTTGTCGCATGAAACTGAGGAAATAATGCAACACAACTATATCCAGATTATAAGCTCTACCTCATAGATATCTTCAACAGCTTTCAGAGGTACACCCCATTCGTCATGAAGTTTCTTGTCCTGTGCACGAGGTCGCATAAACTGCAAACGAAATCAAGACTTGAGTCTTGCATGAAAAATGCTAACAAGTAGATTCAATAGGCATGTTGAAACTCACAGTTCAAGAACTATGATTAACTGAAATAAATATCGGCGGAAAGACTATTTCAATCACATCAGTACATCTTTTTCCAGATTATAATGGTTTGATTAAAAGATTTGTGAGACCGCAACAAAAGGCTTCTTCCATACTAGAAATAAATAGATTGAATCAATTCCTATGAAGGATATCACACATTTTCTTTAATAATTCAAGTAAAGTAATGAATGGTAGTGCGGAAGATCATTCCGAATTTTCAACAAAGAGATCATATTTAAGACAACAGAAATATATTAATTACTTCATATCATAGGGAAATTCCCTACTTAATATGCCTCGGAACAGAGAATATGAGAAAGCAAGCCAATTGATTGTCACAAACCAACAGAGAGGCATCAGGAAAATACTGAACCTTGGAGTGGAATATAAGACACTCAAAAGACAAGATTGTTCTACATTTAAGTTTGTTATAAGATCCAAAACTAAATCAAAAATGCATATGTCCTCCTACCTGATAGTCAGTCAAAGCACCATAGGACGCATTACGAGAATCACCCCATCTGCAATGGGGATACTGGTCCCAACCAATCGTTCTTGATAAATAGCTCTTTGGACGATTAGCCCTGTGGTCATTTAGCTAAGACATCAAAATTTATTGAAGATATAAGTAAATTCGAATAAATAATGTTCCTCACGAACTAAATGACTCTAAATACAGTGCTGCATGTCCATTACACACCAGAATATTGGACGAACATCTTCTTTCAAACGGAAAACATTTGTATGACGTCTCCATGGTAATGACCTTGTAACCTTGGACTCTTCAATCAGACCAAGATTCTGCAAATGAATGTCCATTATTAAACGAACTCAGTAGTAATTATCCTGCAATAATGCCATGCTGATCTCCCACCAGAATAACAAATTGACTAAGATAAACTAACCATTAAGATAGCAAGAGCTGATTTCTCCATGTTTAGTGTGTAAAGATGCAAAGTCTTGATGCCATGAGCCATAATCTTCTTGCACATTTCAGTTCCAAGGTGAATTCCATACGCTCTGACTGCTTCTTCATTGTCCTTAATAGGCTCCAATGCAGCAGTAATCTCCTCTGGTATCTGCATTTCATTATAGTACACCAATTTTACACAGGAGAGCCCCCAAAGTTTATTGTAGTATGCAGAAGAACATCCATGTGAACAAATTTTTGTGTTATTTAATTAAGAAGATATTAAAAACCAACTTCTCCACACTCGTAAGCAAAGTGTGCATCTGATCCTAGTCACAGCAGAATAAAAGCTGAACAGAATATGAATGTGAATCTCATAAATTTGGAATAAAGCAACATCAGGATGTACAAGTGTTCCACAAATTCAACAAACACCAGAGAACATACTCAGCGAGAGAAGCAGGGTCCGAGAGTTTACACCTTTGTCTTGCAAAACCCAGTCATTCGCAAGAAGCCCTTATAATTATTAATGGGCATGATACCAGGAACAATAGGGCATTGTATTCCAGTTTCACGGCAGTCATTCACAAATTTTAGAAAAATATCGGTATCATAGAAGAGTTAAGTAATAATCACGTCAGCTCCCGCATCCACCTGAGAATCAGATCACCAAATTATCAGCAAATACAATTGTTTCCAGCTACATGAAAAGCAAGGTTAGCTCACAATTTGTTTTCATTAGACAAGAATTAAATTTAAAAAGAAAAAAGAAAAAGAAAAACAAAGACCTTTTGCTTCAAATAAGCAAGATCTTTCTGATAATTCTCCGGCGTAGCAACCCCATCACTGCCAATCGCGTCAGGGTGCGCCTCTGGACACCAATTGAAAACCATCAAAGTATAAGGATACTAGCAAATAGGAAATTTGAAGAAAGAGAAAGGAATAAGTGTAAAGAAATAAAAAACCTGGATAACCAGCAACAATAATGCCAAAGTAGTCACCATACTTAGACCTTATATGTCTCGCCTGCAAAAACACATTCAAATCTCACACTTACAAAATCAACCTCCTCACTAATCAATCAATACTGTTACTGAAATATACTCAAAGTGTAACCAGAATGCTCGGTTCGGTGTGTTACCTTGGATCTGAACGAAGCTATCCTGGCCATGAGGAGGATCGCCGCGAAGCGCGAGAACATTCTGGATTCCATTCAATTTGATAGTATGAAGTGCATGATCAATCTTCTCCACGGGCATGTTAGTGCAGGTCAAGTGCATCATAGTCTCGACGCAGACGATGTTCTGCATGCGATTGGCGATCTCGAGAGTGAGATCCGCGGTGGAGCCTCCGGCGCCCCAGGTGATGTCGCAGAAGGTAGGGTTGTGGGCGACCATGCGGTCCATTCTCTCGAAGAGGTTCTGGACTCCGTCCTCCGTCTTCGGCGGAAAGAACTCGAAGGAGAACACTGCCTTGTCAGATACATTGTCATTTCCGGTAGGTTGAGCTGGAGCAACAGTGGCTTCTACTCCGAGAGCTGACCTTATCTTCTCTATGACCTTCATTTTCTCAAATTCAGAATTGCAGTTTCAGTGGAGAGAGAGAGAGAGAGAGAAATGGACTAGATTGCAAATGTATAAAATCTACATCCGAGGGAAAGAGAAGGACTAAATTGCAAATAAAGATAGTTGGTGAAGCTGGGATGGGTACTTCCATTCCAACATCCTGCACTCGTAATTGGATTTGGGGGTCCTTTGATTTAAGATTCCCTTTCATTAGGTACGCAAATCCTAAAAGAAACAAAAAACGTGCAAAAATTCGCTCCGTCTCTGTGGGTGCGAGTGCGTGAGTGGTCATTCCCATTTCCCAAATAAGAAGCACTGATGGCTCCTGCTTCCCAAGTCCCAACGCTGTCTCTTTCTCTTTTTCTGTATTTTTATCGAACCTTAAAACTTCAAATCCAAAATTTTAAACTCACTCTACGTCGCTAACAGATTTTCTGATCCCTCAATCTTATTCTTCCTGTTCCCGTCCAGCGGTCCAATTTTTATAGGTCTCGTTGAATGAATTTTCATGGATCGAGTAAGAAAGAGGAATGGACAGGTGATGTGATTGTCTACTATCGTGATTAGATTTCGTCTCCCCAACATCTTTCGCCTCATCAGCCTCCTCTGCCCAAGTCTTCTTCGGATATTCTCAAGCTTCATTAGCTATAAAGTTATTATCGTCGTCTTCTAAATCCTTCGTCTGGGTCTGGATTACGACCTCGCCGAAACTTCTCCATCTTTATCCTTAATCCAATAAAACGAAGAAGACGACAAATATGCAAGAGATGAGAAGATTGGATCTCTCAAGTCAAAATGGTCAAAGCAAGATAGGTTAGTAAAATTTTAATAGATACAACGTTGTTTGTCGTTTGTTAATTTGGAATTTAAAAAATTAATTTAGTTAAAATTAAGTTAATATAATCTTAAAATATAATTAAATTTACTTTTAAAAGTATGAAACTTGCATTTCTATTCTATGACTAATAAAAAATAGAATAATCAATGTAATAAACAAGAACTTAATTCTGTCTAATTTTTTCTTCAAATTTAGGGTTAAAATTATACTTTTTTGTATGGCATATTATATAACCTAAATAGACAAGTACCAAATTGTAATTTTAAGGATAGATAGCCAAATGGTATGAATAACGTCGAAGTGTATAATTTTAGAGAATCAGGTGCCTGCATTTCGATACTATCAACCAAGCATGAGCAGCTTACGCTTTGCTATTCCACAATCAAATATGATATTCTTGTCAAGTAAATAGGTTCTATCCTGAATCAAAATCTGGACCAGCTGAAAAGAATTGTTACACGAGAACCTGACAACATCAATCACAGACACCTACCGTGAGGTTCAAATCAAGGAACCAGACTACTACTCGACAAACATCTCCACCCATCATATTCTATTACATTACACACCCATTCTCATGATTTGCCATCAAGAAAAGAGACTGTGCAAGGGAAGTTGCAAGCAAGCACAAAACCAACATTATAAACTTGATGATGGGGAGAACATATGCCAAAGATCTTTCAGTGTCAGGCATTACTGTCTTCATCCACTGTTGCTTGCAATAGAACATAAAGATCATCGATTCAACCAACCATCTGAATCAGGACTACAGGGAAAGTCTGTGGTCTGGGGAAATAAAAAAGACGGGGGCTTGCAACACAGCCATTGACTGTTCCTGAAAAGAGATGACAACTAATAGCCCAGCAGCTCAAAAAACAAAGAGGACATTCTTTTTTCCTACAGCAACAGATGAATTGGGATACAAAAAACCGTATGCTTACCATTTTACTTCTCAGAAATTTATAAGTTCCCATTTACATGCCGACAAGTCAAGAGCCTCACTGCCCTTTTCAAAAAGGATCTGCACTAAAACAAACTAATCCATTTGTGAATATGATGCTTACCATTCGTAACCCAATAAATTTCCAAAACAAAAAAATCGACAATACTTACCGTGTGTTTTCTTGTATGGTTGTCAAAGCGTCTGATCATACCAAAACGTTCTGACCTCCATTCTGACCTATGAAGCATAGAAAGAGAAGCATCGAGAGATGGAAAATCTTAGAATTCAAAATGGAAAGTGAAGTCAGTAAAAGATGGAAGAGATGGAAAATCTTAGAATTCAAAATGGAAAGTGAAGTCATTAAAAGATGGAAAATCACGGGCCTGATAACATCTTTTTCAAATTGTTACAACATAAAATTCAATAATTGGAAAAGTATAATGCCTGCAAGTATTCTCAAAAACATCCAACTTCATTCATGTTCAGAATTCATCTGGTAAAAGAAAGGACCTCCAAGAAGGATTCAAACTACAGAAGTGCCGTTCAACATAAAATTTTCAACAAACTGATGACAGGTAAATGGACTTGAGAGTTGGAGAATTTGCGAGTTCCATGAAAATTCAACTTGTGGCCATTTCAAGACAGAAAGAGCAACGCCTGACTATTTGAAGTTTTCAAAATGGGTGCATAATCAAATAGCTACTTAAAATTATTGTCTTGGCTCCAAAAAGTGGCATTCTTAAATGCCCTGAACAAGTCATTTATTATCTTTCCCTTAGAGGTATCCACATCCAAAAGAAACTACAAAAGACAGTGACCTTTCTAGGAAACACAAAGCTGCTTCACAAGAAGATATTAACTCAAGCAAATTCAAAAGCCTAAATGAAATTGAACATCCGAGAAATTACCTTTTACTTGGACAAACTACTCTGATCACTTTACCAATGCAATTAAGAGGGCGCATCGGTTGATTTCTATAAATGTTCTCTGAGCTCCCTGAATGAAATTGAAACGTATAATACAAAAGAATGCTCAGATAGAATGAAGTCCAAGTTCTCAACATGTGAAAGACTAACTAAATAGACCAGATAAACCGTTGGACATTCAGATTACCTATTTTCACACCTCCATTTCGATAAACCTGTGCAACCATCAATACCACATTTAGTCAGATAGGTGGATCACACGATATTATACATGGTAAAATATATATATTGGTATGCATCAAGATTGACCATATACTAAAGAAGATTTAGTCAGTTGAATCATATAGATGCATCTCTATACATACATCACTTCCAGATATAGCTGCTTTTAATTTGGGGGAGGAAACCACTTGACATGCTACCAGTTTTAGTGCTGCATCTGAAGACAACTTAGGCTTGGGTTTGACCCCTAACTTCCGTCTGCAGTCTGCAGCACCACAATGGCAATCTTGATCGGCACCAAATTGAACAAACCTGCTAATTTGATCGAATGGCATAAGAATTCAGAATGTTTGAGGAAATAAGCAAGAAAGAAAAAAGTTTTTCAATCATCAAAGGATTTATAATGCAGAAAACAAGCATGAGGAAAAAGGTCCAATAAGAAACGGTGCAAGTACTCGTACTGATAATCATAGGTTAGATGTTCGCCCTTCCTTATATTACGAGTTGCAAAGATGCCAATTCTGGTTTCTCCATCAATTATCCTTTGAAGGGGAAAGACAACATGTAAATAAAGAGAGACTAACTGTCAAATTTTGAAAAGGGAAAAAAGTTTTATCTGAGAACCATTTTTGCATCTCGGTATTGGGAGAACAACTGTGATTTATGTATCTTGACTTATTTCCCTTGTATGTGGCATCAATCACCATATCTCGATTAATTTCACACAAGTAAAAGTTTGTTTCTCCACGATGTTTCATATTCCAAAGCCTTTCCTCACATGTCTTGTCATCAATAACTACATCAAATAAGCATAGAGATTAGACTAAAACTAGAATTGATTCAACTCCGAACTATGATAATGACACAAGGAATGAAATAGTAATGAATTCAGATTTCACCTTCTCCAACATATTCAATGACAAACTCTCCCTTTTTGATATCTTCATCTGCTACAATCCCAGCTCCACATTTTTCAGTCTATAGACAATATTTAAGCTCCAGTAAGAGAATGCATTAAGGTAGCACCTGATGTTCTTAAAGCAACAAAAATGGAACAAGAAAGAACAGAGCAATGAACTAGAACGTCTCATAAATTGAAAGTCGACTAGTAATGTTAGTGTTAGAACTCTAGCAGAATACTCTAGAGTTGTATTGATTTGATGAGTAAAATTATATGAACTATACTGCTATTACA
>JANQBM010000001.1:14862022-14875195 GCA_025594535.1 Erythroxylum domingense | reverse complement strand
AACTATATATCTAGGGAATCCATGCAGCCTCACAATATCCTTGATGAACACTTCAGCCACTGATTGTGTTGTGTACAGGTGCTTAAGGGGTAAGAAGTGAGCATACTTGCTCAGTTTATCCATAACCTCTAAGATGGATGCATATCCAAAGGATTTTGGGAGCCCTTCGATAAAATCCATAGTTATATCATCCCATACTTGATCTGGAATTGAAAGGGGCTGCAATAGTCCTACTGGAGACAACGATAGGTATTTATTCTGCTGGCATGTCAAGCAAGCAGCCACAAATCTATAAATTTCTTTCTTTATGCCCTCCCAATACAACTCCCTAGAAATGCACTTATATGTTTTTAACAGTCCTCCCAAATGACTTTCATGACCATCCTTCATAATTTTAGTTATAAAGGCAGAAGTATTAGAGATTACCAATCTGTCTTTGTAGTAGAGTCTGCCTTGCTTCATCGTATATGAGGGCCTAAAATCAGGATCTCGGCTGACAGCTTCAGTCAACTCCCTTAGCTTGTTATCAGCTTCTATCTCTTGCATGCCATTACAGTCCGCAACTCTTCCTGGTATTGTACTCGTGATAGAGCATCCACCACTTTGTTATCCCTACCTGGTTTGTACTCAGTGGCGAAGTCAAAACCCTACAGTTTAGCGATCCATTTCTGATAATTAGGGTAAATCTCCCACTGCTCCAGCAGAAACTTTAACGGTTTCTGATCAGTCCGAATGACAAACCTGTGGCCTAGAAGGTAAGATCTCCATTTCTGGACAGCCAACACAATAGCCATAAGTTCCCTCTCATAAGCAGATTGTCCCTTTCTTTCTGCTGACAATGACTGGCTGTAATAGGCAATCGGTAGGTTATTCTGCATCAACACAGCTCCCACGCTAAAAGCTGAAGCATCAATCTCCAAAATAAAGGGTTGATTGAAATCAGGCAAGGCTAAAACGGGTATTGTGGTCATGGCCTGTTTAAGGCTATTGAATGCTTTCTCTACCTCAATTGTCCACTTAAATTGTTCTTCTTGAGCAACTGTGTCAACGGCCATGCAATGCGGCTGTACCCTCTTACAAATTTCTGGTAATAACCTGTCAGTCTTAAGAATTCCCTCAACTCCTTCAAGGTTACTAGTTTCGGCCACCTCAACATCGCTTCTATCTTGGTCTAATTAGCTGCCACCCCTTGCTTCTATATAATATGGCCCAAATATTCTAAATTAGGTTGTCCAAAGACACACTTCTTATAATTTGCGTAAAGCTTCTGCTCCTTTAAAATACTCAAGGTTACCCTTAAATGCCTTAGATTTTCTTCTTTACTTCTGTTGTAAACTAAAATGTCGTTAAGAACACCAGTATGAATTTTCTAAGATGGGGTTTAAAAATCTGATTCATCAAATATTGGAATGTAGTGGGGGCATTTGTCAATCCGAAGGGCATTACGACAAATTCATAATGTCCTTCATGAGTTCTAAATGATGTTTTCTCAATATCTTCCTTCCTCATTCTTATTTGATGGTATCCGGATTTCAAATCTATCTTGGAGAAGATAATCGCACCATTCAATTCATCCATCAACTCTTCTATTATGGGTATTGGAAATTGTCACTTACGGTCACCTTGTTTAGAGCACGATAGTCCACGCAAAACCTACACCCTCCATCTTTTTTCTTAACTAGCAGAACTGGACTAACGTAAGGTGAAGTACTAGTTTGAATAATCCCTGACTCTAACGTCTCCTTAACCAATCTCTCGATTTCATTCTTTTGAAAATGAGGATACTTGTAGGGTTGGACCCTTACTGGTCCTTCTCCTTCTACTAAGTGGATGTGGTGCTCTCTTCTCGTTTTTGGTGGCAATGTCTGTGGCATTTGAAACACCCCTTCATATTCTTCCAACACACTTCTGATTTCAGGGTCTTCCACCCTAATAATCTGTTTCGATTCTTCCTCCTGTACTGCCATTTGTAATAAATACACTAAATCCCCTTTTTTGAGATCCTTACAAAGGGATTTTGCACTCACCATGGATTTTGACAAGATTGGATCCCCTTTTATAATAATTTCTTTCCCTCTCACTCTTATTTTCATAGTCAGTGTACACCAATTATTCAGGATATCTCCCTACTATTCTTAGCCATTTTATTCCCAGAACAACATCTATGCTGCCCAACTTCATTGGCAAGAAATCCTCACAAATTTCTAGCTCTTGTATCTTTAAATTTAGTTTCCTATAGACCTCATTTCCTGCTACCTTTTCTCCATTTCCCACTCATACTTGTCAGTGGGGTCCCATTTGGAACTCCATTTCAACGCTAACTCTTTCAAAACAAATTTATGGGTGGCTCCATTATCGATGAGGATCACCACGATCTCCACTTCCAATTCTCCTACTACCTTCATTGTCTTGAGCAGAGTTAACCCAACTGCCGACCCTGCTGAAAGTTCTACATTCTACAATTCCATTTCTTTCTCCTCTTCCTCTTCTACATTCTCCAACGTATTAACTTCTATTTCTTCATCCAAGACCGTGATAACCTTCAAATCTATCATTTTACACCGATGGCCTTGTGTATATTTCTCATCGCATTTAAAACATAGCCCCTTTCTCTTCTTCTCTTATAGCTCACTAAATGTTAAGCGTTTAAAATTTCCACCTCCTTTGTCGGTGGCAGTGGCCCTTTCTATTTTAACCCCACTTTTCTCATTGTCTCCGATTATATCTCACGTTTTGTATCCACCATAGCCACTTATTCGATTACCTCCCATGGCCTTGTTTCCCTTATCACGTCCTAGTATTTTATTCATCTCCTCGATTTGTTGTGCTAAGGACATCATTAGTCCCAAACTTCTAGGATTAGCAATTAAGAGTTCCACTCGGATTTCCTTTGATAACCCATTTAAAAATGAACTCTCCAGCACTTCATCAGGCAACTCTAGTAATGAAGCAGCTAATTCCTCAAATAAACAAATATATTCATCTACTGTATCTGTCTGTTTGATGGCCAAAAGACGTTGACACGGGGTCCCTTCTTAGATAGGTCTAAATTTTTTAACAAGCAATTCTTTACATTCCTCCCAATCTTTAATGGGTCTTCAACCCTCCACCCACCGAAACCATGCCAAAGCCTTCTTCTCCATACTGAGGGACACCAACTCCATTTTCTCCCTTTCATGGAACCTTCCCACTGAGAAAAACGCTCCACCCTATAAATCCACCCATCGGGGTCTTCTCCATCAACTACTGGCATCTCCACCTGCCAAGTTCGACAGTCCCTTCAGTGTTCTCCTTGTCGCACAAACCCAGGTGGTGGTTCTTCCATGTAGCCTCTCCATTCTTCTCTCAATGGTTCGGATTCATGCTCTCCTCCCACCGGTGGCCCACGTCGACCCCCTACATGGTGCGCCCACCCTTGTAATGGCTCCGGGTGGGTCGGGTTATTCCACCCATACTCTGGTGGATGTTCAGTCCGCCCCCCAATATTCGGGGAGTGTTGCCGGATCTCATTCCTTGATTCAACCCCCGATGTTGGCCCCCGACTCCCACCTAGCTCCATCAGTCCCTTCCCTTTGTCCACTCGCTCCTTTTCCTCCTTTCGATGATTGTCTGACGTCTCACCACTCTTGCCGGCTTCTCTGTGTCTCACAAACATCGTCATTATTTCACGTAACTCCTTCATCTCGAGCTGGGATCACTCCCAATTTCTTTGCACTTCTTCTTTCTCCAGTCTCCGTTCCTCTCTCAGTAGCTCAAAACTCTTTTGAAAATCTTCACGTAAGTTCTCGATTTCCTTCTCAATTCCATCCATCCAATTATCACCCTTCTTGTTAGCCATCGTTAGGATCTTTACTCTGATACCAGTAATAGAAACTCTCAGGAATTGAGAGTATTGTCACTAAATATTATTATTATGTAACTCGAATTTGTCAAGTTACAATGTGATTTGCAGAAAATTTTGAGAGTGCTGCTCTCTCCTAGCCTAAGGCTTACTAGAATGTTCTTAATGATAGCATAAAATTCCCCTCTCAATCATTACATCATTTATACTAGCCAACTTCCTACATCAGCCATGCAACAAACTCTCCTATTCTCTCCCCTTCCACATGCACGTAATACCCACAAGCCCCTTACTATAACAGAAAGTGGTAACTTTACTCAGTTACCCTTTCCTTTACCCTTCTAGAATAAGCCTTAGTAATAGGAGGTCTAACATATTTCTTGTGCTATTCAAAGTTAACTATAAGTGTGTTCATTCATCATTTTCAGTGGATAATGTTTCTTTCATTTAGGTGGAGAGGCTTTAGGAAAGAAAAGGTTAATAGCAAAGTGCATATGATAATAAAAGGAATGATAATATGATTTTTGAATTTTGTTGTCCTATTGTGTTCCCTGCATCAAGTTTACATTTTTAGAACCTGTCACGATCAAAAAGGTTTTTCTCTGTTACTAAAGCTCTTATGGGCCCATCTTTAGCAGTGTAAGAAGGTAGTTAACACATCAAGTTTATGACCTGCAGCTGTAGGAGATTTTTTTAGTTGGAGACAATGTTATAATGGTGGTTGTTTGATCTTTCTTTTTGACTTGTGTACTTTAGGTTAGTTATCTAAATTCCCACACGATTTTTTTTCATGGATTCTGATGACATATAGAAAAGGTTTGTTTTAACCAAGTAGTGTTACATCAAACATAGCTTTAGTGCATTCTAACCATCCTTTCCTTTTTTTTCTTTTCACTGTTCGTTAATACAAGTTTTGACACTATTGGAGATTCACAATGCACCAGTGATGTAAGCCAGGGTTGTATGCTTCATAACAGTAGATGCTTGTTGCACAGGTCCATTACTGGAAATAGATTTGGATACTGGAAACTTGTTCTGTTGATTTTTAATTAGGTGGTTTTATGATGTGAAGAAAAGATTCTCTCCAACACAACTTACACTGATGAAAGAGATTTAACATCAGATTGTTCTCAGTTGTTTCCTTTTGCTTTCTTATACTATTGTTACTCCTAGTACTTATTTAGTGTAAGTGCATAAAAATTGTTTCTCTAACATTTTCTTTGTTTAGGATATTGCCGTCGTACAATGTTTGTGTTAGTATGTTAGAAAATTGACTGTGTTGCATTCTCACTTTGCAGGCATTGTTATTCCATAGATCAAGGAGATCTTAGAGAAAACCTTTGCACGAGGTAGGATGAATGGTATATGTTTATTGAACTTGTAGGCTCCTCTAGTGTACTTTTGTCATCCAATTTTAATTTTATCATTTCAACCATCAAAATTAAGACAAATTTGTTAGCAGCCATGAATTATGCTAGGCTTCTGTAATTTAGTTAATGATAGCTTGTTTTATCCACTCTGCAGCCATGGGATAAAGAGTATGTTAACACCTTACACCTTTTTGGTGATTCCAAAGCACCTGCTATCTCTATCCACATTCTCCTTGAAGCTGGAAATGTTTATGGCCTTGCTGCTCACGCATGGGTAGGTCCATATACCATATGTCGCTCTTGGGAATCCTTGGCCTACTTAAAAAAATACGAAATCGACACTGGATACCAACTTCCAATGGTTGTTTATGTTGTTTCTGGATATGAAGATGGGGAGCAAAGTGAAGCTCCTATTTTATCCATTGAAGATGCCACTATACATTGTCCAGAGTTTTCCAAAGGTCAAGAAGATTGGACCCCAATACTTTTCTTGGTTTATTTAGTTCTTGGACTCAAAAAAGTAAACTTCAAGTTGGTAATCTTGTTTTGCATTGTATTCTTGCTTCTCAAACCACTATTGTCCATACTTTGGTAATTGATGTGCCTAAAGTGTTCATCTGCAACTTGAACTAATTACAATGTCTTACTCAACCTTACCACCCATTTTGCTTGATGATCTGAAGATTTTTGGAATTTTAATGTGAAAACTGAAATGGGAAAACAAAATAAATGGTGATGAAAGCAGAAGAAAGTTTCTTTGAAAATAAGTGCACTATTAAGTTTTTCTAATCCAACATACTGCTGGAAAATAACATGATATAAACTCAAAGATATTTGTGCAGTATACAGTCTGTGAATAGTAACTTCTCCAGCTGCCCAAAATTTGAGAAACCAAATGCTTAAATGCCCCCTCTACTATTTGTTTGTATGAATACAATTGGATGCTTCTTTTTCCACAGGTTAAATGTATAACTAGTGTAACTGCTTTCTCATTGTATTAGGTATATTTCATCTTTGCAGGCAACGTTCACTTATCCACAAAGCCTTGGCATGTTAGGTGGGAAACCAGGTGCTTCAACTTGCATTGTTGGTGTGCAAGTTGACAATCCTTTTTACCTTGATCCATGTGAAGTTCAATCGGTAAACCATTTATGCCATTTATGTCTTCCTCTTCTACATATGGTTTATGCTTGTAGTAATTGCAAACTTGACAACACTCTAGGTTTCATCTCTTCTAATTTGTTCCACTACCATAATGTGATAAACGTGCTTTGTAAGATTGGTTTATAGTATTATGATTTGCTATTTGATGACATCCGTAAGCCCTACCTTTTGATTTGGAAGATCATTCACTTCAAGCAAGCTATTTGTACTTGGAATTTGACAATGGGATGCGTTAAGAGAGGTTATTTCTTAGATGATAATGCCTTCTATTGGTAACTTTATTAGAATTACCAATTTTCAAAAAGATGACTGCAAATTGATTTGCATTTAAGACCACATAATGACTACCTATTACTATGAAAATCATTTTCCCCCATAGGTGGGAATTGTTGGAGAGATTAAAGTGGAGTAATTAGATTTAATGTGATTAGCTGTAATTATTGTAAATCTCCTAATTTGTTTCTGATTGATTAGCTATAGTAGGTTAGGAATAATTCCCCCAATCTTTCCTTTCTTACTTCCTAGAATTAGGGTAGCTTCAACCTATATATTGTAAATCCGTATTTTGAGTAAATGAACAAGGAGAATTATTTGCTTTCACCTCTTTGTTAATGGTAGCAGAGCCTCCAATGGTTGAAACTGATTCCCTTCAAGAAACCCTTGGAGCTACCTCATCTGCCGTTCTACGAGGTATACCTATACCAAATCCTTCACCGTACCCCTCACTAGAAAACCATTCTCTCCAAATTACCCAGCACAAACTCAATGGGACCAACTTTAGAGAGTGGTTCCAATCTGTCTCTTATGCATAAGGGTAAAGGAAAGGATGGTTATGTTATTGGCGATACTCCAATGCCCTCTACAAGCGATCATCGATTCAGCATATGGGATGCTAAAAACTCGATTGTTATGGCATGGTTAATCAATTCCATAGAGCCTAGAATTAGGAGGACTTATCTGTTCTACAAGACTGCCAATGAAATATGGGAGGCAGTCAAAGAAATCTACTCAGACATGGAGAATAACTCATAGTGTTTTGAGGTTCGATCTAGACTTCGGGGGCTGAAACAGGGAAACAAATCAGTCACTGAGTTCTATAACTCCTTGACTGGGTTATGGCAGTAGATGGACTTATTCTATGAAATCAAGTGGCATTGCACTGAAGATGGAGTTCAGTTTTCTCAAATGGTGGAAAAGGAGCGTGTTTTTTACTTCTTACAAGGTTTGAACAAAGAACTAGATGATGTTAGAGGGAGGCTATTAGAACAGAAACCTTCCCCTATAATTTCAGAAAGTTTTGTTGAAGTTAGAAGGGAAGAAAGCAGAAAACGAGTGATGCTCAACCCTTCTTCTACTGGATCAGATGCATCCTCAACCAGTTCAGCACTAGTTACTCACTAGAATAAGTCAAACACCTCCAATCCGAAAGGCCAAAACTAGGAGGGAAGGTGGAGAGCAACTATTGTGTGACCATTGTCGCAAGTCCAATCATAACAGGGAAAATTGCTTGAAACCCAACGATAGAACAGCAGGATGAAAGCCACGAAATTAGAGAGGACCCACTAAAGCACTTGCAGCAAAAACCTGTGTTGACAACAACCAGACTGGTCAACTTAGCCTCACGTCTGAACAATTCATGATACTTCAATCAATGCTCAGTCACTAGAAATTTTTGACAGAACCAGAAAATGCCCTTTCCTCTTCTAGTGCAACAGTGGTTCATCAAGGAGGTTGAGAAACACCAGGACTAGATTATTGACATAAGAGCCTCAGATCACATGACTAGAAATCGAGACACCTTTTCTACCTATGGCACATATGGCGATGATATTCAAATTACTATGGCAGATGGAAAAAGAGTAAAAGCAAAGGGTCGTGGCACTGTAGAACTATCAGGACTCAACTTAAAACCAGTCCTTCATGTTCCTAATTTGAATTGCAATCTGATTTCAATTATTAAACTTACCAAAGACCAAAATAGTGCAGTAACATTTTTCCTTCCCCGTGTGTATTTCAGGACCTATCTTTGGGGAAGATGATTGGTAGTGCTAAGGAGTGTGACGACCTCTACTTCCTCTGTGATACTGGCTCTTTCTCCAAGACTCAATCACTTGAAATGTCTCATTATCCACTATGTCTAATTTTGAACTCATCTTGTGGTATAAACGTCTTGGTCACCCTAGTTTCTCTCATATCTTAAATTGTTGTATTCCGATTTAATTATAATAAAGATGTCTCCAGCCTTCATTGTTAACGTTGCATTGTTCCTAAACAATCAAGAAAAACCTATTCCCCTCATTCATATAAAGCAACAAAACCATTTCGTCTCATCCATAGTGATATTTGGGGTCCAACTCAAGATCTTCCATTACGGGCCAAGATGGTTTATCACCTTTATTGATGACCACACTCAGGTTTGTTGGATTTATCTTATGAAAGAAAAATCAGAGGCCACCACCATTTTTAAACAGTTTCATAAATATATTTCTACTGTATTTCAATCCTAAATCCAAATCTTTCGTACTGACAATAGGAGAGAATATTTTACCAATGACTTAACCAATTACCTTGTTGATTATGGGATTCTTCACCTAAGCTCTTGTATCTACAACCCCATCAAAATAGGGTACTTAGATCAAAAACTAACACCTTTTAGAAGTAGCCCACTCTTTGATCTTTGCTAACAATGATCCAAACAAATTTTGGGGGAAAGTTGTCCCACAGTCAACTACCTCATCAATAGATTACCATCAAAACTACTCAATATCTATACTCTTATCAACTTCCTGTTAGAGACCTTTCCCAAAATTTATATCCTTCATTCATTGTCCCCAAAGGTATTTGGTTGTACGATATTTATTTATAATCACAATGCTTGTCAAGGAAAACTGGACCCTAAGAAACTAAAATGCGTATTTGTAGGATACTCTTTCCACATAAAAAGGATGCAATTGCTACCATCCAGCTTATAAAAAGTTCTTTGTGACCTATGATGTCACATTCCTTGACGACCAATCCTTTTATCCCAATGGTTCTCTTCAGGGGGGAGAATTTTGAATAAAGAAAATCATTGGGATCCAACCATATCTCTACCCATATTGCTTCCTTCCTCTTACTAGTCCCAATAGTCATCTTCACCTTCAAATAGTCCAATTCCAAGTCTCTCCCTAGTGGGACATGATCAAGGATCACATCAAGGGAGAGGACCAATCACCAGTGAATCAATCAAGGTTTACACAAGAAGGCCAAAAGCTCCACAAACTGATCAATCATTGAAACAGGAGCTAAGGTTAGGTTCTACAAGTGAAGGTCTGGGGCAGGTTAATAATACTGACCTCCTAATTGCCCTTAGAAAAGGAGAACGAAAATGCACTCAATATCCTTTGTCCAATCACTTTACTTATGCAAAATTGTCTCATGAGTATAGGGCCTTTACTACACGAGTTGACAGTGTTGACATTCCAAAAGACATTCAGAGTGCATTTCAAGACCCTAAATGGAAGGCAGCAGTTGAAGAAGAAATGAAAGCCCTACTAGAAAATGATACTTGGGAAATAATTGTTCCTCCACAAGGAAAGAAGTTGGTGGGCAACAAATGGATATTCACTGTGAAATTCAAACCGGATGGAAAGGTAGAGAGATACAAGGTAAGATTGGTGGCTCAAGGATATACTCAAACATATGGCATAGATTATGAGAAGACATTTGCTCCAGTGGCAAAAATGAACTCAATCAAGGTATTACTTTCTCTTATTGTAAACCTTGATCAGGAACTGTACCAAATGGACATAAGAAATGCTTTCCTAAATGGAAAATTAGAACAAGAGATGTTTGTGAAGATACCTCCTAGATTTGATGATGGAGCTAACAAGGTGTGTAGACTCAAGAAATCCCTCTATGGATTAAAGCAATCTCCAAGGGCTCGATTCACTAGATTTAGTTCAACATTGAAGTCCTTTGGGTGAACACAAGGACATGTTGACCACTCCTTATTTGTCAAACAAGGAAGCGATGGAAAACGGCTATTCTCATTGTGTATGTGGATAATATGGTAATCACGGGTGATGACCAAGAAGAGATAAGAAGATTGAAGACTCGTTTGAAGAATGAATTCCAAGTTAAAGACTTTGGACCAATTAGGTATTATTTCTTACTCTAAGGAAATATGTCCTTGACTTGATAAAGGAAGTTAGAAAAACTAGATGCAAGCCTGCAATTACTCCTTTGGAAAGAAATTGGAAGCAAAAAACAATTAAGAATGAGCATCCAACAAACTGAGGGTAGATTAGTATATTTGACACTTATAAAGCCTGAAATTACTTGTAGTGTAAGTGTAATAAGTTAATTTATGCATTGTCCTACTAAAAGGCATCTAGAGGTAGCCAACCGTCTATTGAAATATCTCAAGGGAACTCCAAGCAGAAGACTTCTGTTTAAGAAGAGTATGACACGATACATGAGACATTGAAGGGTTCACAGATGCTGATTGGGTTGGTTCTGAAGATAGTAAGTCCACAACCAGGTATTGCACAAAGGTATGGGGAAACATTGTTACATGGAGAAGCAAAAAATAATCAGTTGTGGAAAGGAGCAGTGCTGAAGCAGAGTTTAGGGCAATAGCACAAGGAGTATATGAATTAATTTGGATTGAAGACTCCTACAAGACCTAAAATTCTCTAAGACAGGTCTTATGAAGCTATATAGTGACAGCAAATCAGTAATAAGCATAGTTCAAAATTCATGTTCAACATGATCGAATGAAACATGTCAGAATTGATCAGAGTTTTATCAAAGATGAAATAGATTCAGAGGGTGTAACTCTCTCCTATGTTCCAACAAGGCATCAAGAAGCTGACATACTCACCAAAGCTTTATCAAGACTAAGCTTCGATTTTTTAGTTGGTAAGCTGGGAATGATTGATATCTATTCACCAGCTTGCAAGAGAGTGTTGGAGAGAATTACGGAGGAGTAACTAGCATTTAATGTGATTAGCTATGATTATTGTAAATCTCTTAATTTGTTTATGATTGATTAGCTGTAGTAGGTTAGGAATAATTTCCTCAATATTTACTTTCTTACTTCCTAGAATTAGGGTAGTTTCAGCCTATACATTGTAAATCTGTATTCTAAGTAAATGAACAAGGAGAATTATTTCCTTTCACCTCTTTGTTCAGGAATCAATTTTTATCTCAGCAATTTGGTGAATCATGATAACAAAAAATAGGATAGCAATTATCCTATATCATTTTTGTTACTTCACTTCCATAAATGAATGTTAAAGTACAGTCTGAAGCAGAGAAACCTAAATGTTTGTGTGTGCTAGGGAGAGAGAAATCACATTAAACTAAAAAGGATGAGAAATGTTGGTTTGCTATTCTAAAATGTAAGTTCATCAGTAGAATAGCCAAAAAAAGAAAATTCAATAATATGTTATTTTAACTTTCAATAGTTTTTTTGGTCGTATCAATTGAAAATTAACATAACAGGTCTTCCACAGCGATTGAAGGCAACAATTTTGTGATTACATTTTAATTCCTATGTTTTTGAAAGCCAGTATTAGCATTCCGTGATTGAAATTGACTGTGATGTTTCTGACTTTTTATTTTTGTTTACGTCCCATTCAATTAATGTTAGTGGATATGTTGTGGAGGTTGATACTTCCACATAAGACAACCAGTAAGCTTAATCTTAAGTTGTGGTTTTCTTGCATATTAACTTGTGAAGTGGAAAGCGTCCTTAGCTTTTGCTAATTTGACCAGCTTAATATGGTACATTCCCCTGGACTCCATTAATCCATCCTTGGCAATTGAATTTTATTGTTGAGACAAAGATTTGGCATATATCTTTGATTTCATTCGGTATTTATAATTTTTGATATGCAACCAAGAACCTGATTATTTCACTAGGTGATTTTGATGAATTGTGTTCACTGGCAACTAAGCTGACAAATGATTTAAATGGTGCACCTTTATTTACTGTGGCTTGCTCACGTAAACTGCCAAAGCAAGTCAACCATGAAGGCATGATAAATGATGGTGGCCAAGTTCCCGATTATGAAACCTAACGGTGTCATACTCATTAGTGATGCAGAAGGGCATGTGCACGAAGATGACTGGCAACTGCTTTGATTGGAAATGGAAATTGCATGCAGCTTGTATTCATTTTGTCATATCCTCCATACTTGGGTTACTTCTGTTACCCTTTGTGGAGATACCATGCCAAACTGTTACCTTTGTTTAAGCTAAAGACAGAACAGAAGAAGTATTGTTCTCGTAATTCTTTCACATTCATGCCCACCTAGCCTTGGTTGTCACTGAAGAGCGTATTGGTGTCCTGGATTGGCTAGTCAGCCAAAACACATACGCAACTTTTCTTCATATGCAGAGAGAGACAGAACAAGACTAACGTGTGTGTCGGATCAAGAGGAGGAGAAAAATAATTAGGAAGGAAGGGGAGAACTTACTCTGTGGAATGGATTAGTATGAGGTACAGGACACTTGGTTCACCGGTAAAAGTAAAAATAGATAAGAAATGGAATTACAATTTTTTTGGAATAGAATAAACTAGGAATATTATAAAATATATATTATTTAGTTTGGTTTATTGTTAAGAATTTTTAACAATGATGTAATACTAATGTTTAGTTTGAAAATATAAATTTAGAATGACAAAGGAATAATTAATAAAAAGATCAAAATATTCATTAATTTTCACTAAATGCAATTATTATTATTATTATTATTATTATTATTATTATTATTATTATTATTATTATTATTATTATTATTATTATTATT
>JANQBM010000001.1:14818344-14860160 GCA_025594535.1 Erythroxylum domingense | reverse complement strand
CCGGGAAGACCGTCAAAAATTGAATGGAAGAATCTGGACGAGTTGGAGAGTATGCTGAAGTTCTCTCTCTTATTTTTGTAAATATGTGGCACACTTCTCTTATGGCAGAAAACAACCCTAATGGGTTATATTTGGTCCATCAGATTATATGGGCTCTCCACATTAGAGGGACCTTAGCCCAACACTGAACAAGGCAGAGGATCTGCTCAAGAGTGGCAGATTTTCTTCTTTCTTGATAAAACGACGGACTGGAAATCAAACTCTGCCATGTGAGACACACAGATTTCATACAAGAATGAATTGATAAGGTACTCTAATCAGACAATCCACTTCCATATCGTCGGGCAATCCTGGAATCAATTGGTTTACTCCTTGTTTCTTTTGGAACACCATTGATGGTGCATAGATAAAACAAAGAAGATGAAAATAGATAGAAAGCAGCAAAAAGTTGCAAGCTTTGAGACAGAGTTGAGGGAGGGGATAGAAGCCAAGAGTGGTTAGGCAAGCACTTAGAGTTATCAATTATTATTGTGAGAGGAAGGAAGGTGCGATGTTTGTAGAGTAGTGGTTTTCATGGTCAAGTAACGCATTCTAAAGCGTGAAGTTATCAGTTAGAGCTTTTGGGGTAGAGAAAGCAGAGGAATTGGCATAGCATAGGCCTTCAAACTTTAAAGACTGGTTGTTGCTTTATACTCGAAAAGGGGCTCGGAAGGAAATCCATTTAAAAGATTGCAATGTTGCCTATTGGTACGTGCGCAGTAGTCTTGTCTGTTTCTACTTCATGGAAGCTATTGGTTTTTAGACCGCAGTTTTAAAAAAGGAAATTAATTAATGATTTATATAAATAGTATATACGTGGTGAGACTTTGTAGTTTAAAATGGCTAATCAAAATACAGAATTTTTTTTAAATATTCTACTGCAGTGTAGTCGGGATCAGCAGGATATTTACGAAACTTTTTTATATTTTGATTCTTAAAAATCAATATTATTTTAATTCTATAAAATGACTAACAATTAAATCATGAATCTTAATTTATACCTTATTCTAAAACTTAATCAGATTCTTATTATATCCCTCGAATAGTTTTTGAAATCGATCTATCTCAATCACCGTAGACATACAAGTGTTTAGCTTCTAACGATATCTACAAAACAATTTGTAAGAACTCTGTATATATTATGGAGAGAGTTAAGCAAAAAGCGTTAACTCCATCAAAGCTTAAGTCTATTTATAATAAGTTTTGAATATTTTAGTAAGTTAATTGAAATTAAAATTCTAATTTCAATTAAACTTTATTTGGAATTACAAAGAGTTCTAATTAAATACCAATTATGTCTAAATAAGATCCCATACTTCGTATTGATCCTTATTTATTAAATATCTCATATTAAATCATAAATTTTCTCAAACTTTATAATCAAGTCCAAATGGATTACCATTAGGTGCACAAATATCTTATCAATGATTATAAATTGTAATTAGAATTCATAATTAGAATTAGAATTAGATAAATTTATCTTTAATTTTTCAATTAAACAATTTATAACCATATATCAAGATTGATATCTAGCAACAAATGACGACCATCTAAATATTTAGGAATGTCAAAGTAGTTTTGACTAACTTTTTTTGTGCATGATTTTTTGTCTAATTTAATCCTTTCATTATACAATGTTCTTATTAGATATAGAACATAAAATTAAGTCTACTTTATTTTGAGTCCAATCATATTAGTTCTTCATCATTAGTTATCGATTAAATAATGACATTTATAAGTTATTTACAAAATTTCATTTCACCTTGGCCAAGGATTTCCCAAATCAATACTAATTGAGAATAACAAAATATTCTCCTTAATTATTTTAGGGTGTTGAATCATATCTTGATCACTCAACTACCTCTATGTAGTTCATCCTAAATCCAATTATTACCTATTAAACTACCCATGAATTGAATATGTCATAAGTAGTATCAAATTATAGCAATTCCTATCCAAGATCACTTTAGAGACCTTAAGTCAAAGGATCACTTATACAATCATCACAATGAGAATTTTCATAGATATACAAGTAATGTTCCAAATAGATTTTTCATATCAGGTATGTTCAGTGAACTTGTTCTCTATCAAGCACTCACACGTCTGTTTAAGTATATCCATACTTTAGTCTATAAGATCAAATACTTTCTTCCTAAGGAAAAACAGCACATGTGTTAGTTTTTATATTTTATTAATATTTAGTCTTAATAGAAGAATGACTATGAACTATTTAAGGATAATACATAAATGTAATATGAATCTCATTATAATAATCTCATTATAATTTCATTGCAATGTATAATTTATCTCATGGATTATATCATATACATCTCAACACGTACAAGATAAAGAATAATTTTAAATAATTATCACTAAACTACAGCCAAATTGATTATTTATAGGGCATAAACCAATAATCTCCTACTTAAACTAAGCCAATCGTTCAAGTATCATATATCATATCATCATATGACGATCATTGATTGATATTTTTCTATAAATCAATATTTAAATTAATCGCAAATGCATGTCAAAGTTGTAGCTAACACAAGCAAGTACGAGTCCATCCTACGAAGACATTAAGTTTTAGTAATTACCCTTCTTTTATTATCTAGCCTATGAATTAGACATTGGTTTTCAATTAAAGATAAAACTTAAATAAATAAACTAAAATTGGAAACAATAATGAACGCGAAAGGCAAAGGAAATCACTTAGAAAAATCAATATCAAAGATTAGTGTCTAGATTATAAATTCTCCTAAAAACCATTAAATAATTAACCTTTTATAATGCAATTATTTTATTGATTATTAGACTATGAAAATTCATATCTTATGTTAATAACTCTTTCAAGACTACTACTAACAACTAATACATCGATTGATTAAGATAAATTTTTCTAGTTAAAACCCCAAAAATTACATTATTGATTTATGAATTCTGCTATTAGGTTTGATCCTAATCTAAAGGGTTTATGTTGACCTGTCTCTAGGTTTGCAATAAACTTCTTTCAATTATGGTAAATATATTCATATAAAAGATTTCTCTATCTCAAATATATGAAATCAAATCGGGCACTAATATTTTAGATATATTAGAACAAGCATAAAAAACATAATTGAATCACAATAAATCAATCAAAGTAATTACATTAAATAAAAGATTAAGACATATTGTATCACAAATTATGGTTCATCACACCTGGAAAATAAAAAGTGTTTAGTTACTCATAATAGAAAATGAAATCAAATATAAACATGCAGAAAAACTAATATAAAACAAAGAGTTCATAATTTTAAATCTTCTTTTCTATTATATTGAATCTTATTGCAATGATGTTGTCTTTTATTGGATCTCTTTTGATGTTAACTTTATGTTCTCCTTGTCTTTAGATCAAAATTGTCACCTCTCTGGATTTTTCATGTCTGAAATATGCTGTAAAAGTCAGCTCTCCTTTATTTGCCTTTACTTACATCATTTTATAGTAAGATTTAGGATTTCTAGGACATACACTATCTAATGCACGGGCATATTGAATGATGGAGTCTATTCAAAAACTCTAAAATTTGCGTTTTTTATAATGACATAAATAGGGATGTCAATTTTGGCCTGGCCTAACCCGATTTCCACCTGGGTTGACCAAACCATGGGCCAAAAGTGGTCGGCCATATTGGGCCACTAATCGAGGCTAGATCGAGCCACCAATCAAAGCCAGACCGAACCTTCCTACCGTTACTTCAAAATCTAAGTCATCAGGCCACAGGCCACCTAGCCCCATGGTCGGGCTAGGAGCGGCCTAGCTCATTGACATTCCTAGACATAGATACTTACACAGGCATAGACACGATCGTGTATCTTTAAATCACTTTAAAACTTCATTTTATGCCACATTTTCATCTTAATTCCTCTTCTTTTAATCCATAAAGGCAATTATGACTTATAAATGCAATTGGAGAGAATTAAGTACTGAAAATACAACAAAAATCCAAAATATAAAGCAAAATACATTAAATATGGGTTTACAATAATAGTCAAATATGCACATATCAAACTTCTCCACATTTAAAATTTTGCTGGTCCTCAAGCAAATCATGATCTAAGTTATCAACTTTACAACATCCACCCTTTATTATCTCAACCTATCCATTCATATTCTATATCATTATATCATATTAATCAAATTAACATACAATTGGAGTCAAGTTATACTAAACTAACTTCATAAATCAATATTAATAACAATCACGTCAATAATCACAATGAAATCAAAAGCATAAACCATCTATGCCCTCACCAAGATTTCACTCAATGCACTCAAGTATTTGGGTGACAAGTATCAAACTCTCAAATCAATACATAGTAGAACTCTTACCATAGACTTCCAATATTATCACATCTCCATCATTTATATGTAAACTAAAAACAAAAATTAAAAGGTCTTTATAGGTTGTAATAGGGCTTAGATACGGTATGATTGAGATAATAAAAAGGATTGATTTGAAGGAAATTTACTAAAGAGAACATTATATGAAACTTGTTCACACAATACACGAGTTCATTCATTATAAGTCCGTTGGTTTTTTTTCTTTTTTTTCTATGCTTCTCTTTTTATCAAAATAATTTTGGGCATTCATCATGTACCACTATTAAAGAAATATTGAACCTTTCAAATTTTCAAGTTTTAAACAAACAAGTAACATAAATAACCTTAAGGGTTCAAAATAATAAAAAGGCTTTAAAGAAAATAAGATGAACGTTAATAATTGGGTTATGATCAATGAAAGAGCTAAGGCTCAAACTTAGTTATTCCTAAAGATAAATTATGGTGAGGTAATTATCAAAGAATTTATGCTAAACAAATTGTTGAATCTAAGTGTCTTTATCATTTTAATGATTGTAATTTAAAAAAATATGATATCAATATGTATAATAAAAGCAATTTCTAGAATCATTCAATTACGTTTGATAACATACTTGAAAGATTAACAAAGCTTTAAAATTTTTGAAAATTTTGTTTTTAGGCTCAAAAACTCATGAAAAAGATAGTTTTATGTGTGTAAATAATATTTAATTTCATTCAATTTGACTCCCTCAATAACTATTAAAAATTGTGACTTATAAAATCAATTGTATTCTAACCATCATCCTTTTGCATACTAATTCAAATCAATATTCAATAATCAAATAAATTATGGACAGATTTCAATTAATTAAGAATATCAGTTAATAAAATTTAATAACCAAGATTATAATAAGCTTAAGAAAATCATTAAAATCATTAACCCCTTCCCCACACTTAAAGTCGTACATTGTCCTCAATGTATATAATATAAGCATATATTATAAGTGAGAAGGTTGCATTGGTACTTTCCTAAGTAATAAGCTTTTTCAATTATGACTTTGGGACTATCCATCCAATATTAGACTGACATCTTTGCAAAATATGAAAAAAGGGATAAAAATAATAGAGGAAATAAAAATAACACAGGTAATTAAGAAACAAGAAACATCATCTTCTATAATGTTAGATAAAACAAAATAACAATAGAAAGTAAATAAGAAATATACATAAGTAACAAAGAGAAAGAAAGAAGATACAAAAGTCAATAACCACCCTCATGATATTATCCAGGATAGTCTAACAAAGAAGGGTCCTCAGATTGATGATCCTAATCGGGTGAAGGAACTGTTGAGGAAGTGCCCTCCCTAGATGGTGGAGGCTGAAAATCAATGCCCTGACAGCTTGCCATTAACAATATAAACTCTCCCATCCATCTAACTATAAGTTTGAGCCTTCCTAGCCACTTAATCGAAGTCTTGAGTCATCCTACCCACGCAATAAGCTTCGCCTGCTATCGTCAGATAGTAATTTGAGTACCCAAAAGCTGAGCTACCTATCTTTCCAACAGTGCTATCTTTAGCTAGTTCGGATGTGGTATCCTAGCCTTGGGATCTCTCGAACTATCCTCCACTAGTACTGCACCACTCATATCGGGTGGTGGTGGTTGCTCCGCGGTATGTTGTTCCACTCTATTTCCATCCTCTACTGCTGGCTCGTCAGGCTCCCTAATTAGTCTATATATGTCACCTATGGGTTCCCAATGTTTGTAAACTATATACATATGCAACATCGCTATGACGTTTGGCACTACCATGGTACCCATTTGTTGCGTCGGAGGTAAACAATCAAATATCCCCATCCTTCGTGTAAGTTTGGTCACATACTGCCCGACACAAATTGTACCAACCTTTCTCCCCTTGCTTTGATGCCTGATGAATTGGGCAAGTGTATACCCCAAGTAGATTTTCATATAGATAGTTCAAAACTTATTTGTAGAGAGTATTACATTTTTTTGATCTCATATTACTATTTATGAGAATTAAATTTCTCATAGATTTAGGATATGCTAATGTCAACTTACACCTATCCATATTTTTCTATTATATGAATAATTAATATTTATTATTATTTTATACACATCTATAATATTTAAAAGTATACAAAACAATAAGAATGAATAACTAAACTTATTTTGATAATTTCTTAATGAAGTCGTCATATTATTAATAATTTTTCATTAACTCTTTCAAACTAAAATAAGAGTACCCTACAAGAAAAATAGGTTTCTGCAGCGGAAATTACCAACGAAAAATAAAGCTTTTATGTTAGGAAATAAATTTAGCAATGGAAATTACCGACGGAAAGAAACGTTGGAGAAATGATCGTTGGTAAATTTAGCGACGGAATTTTTGTATCCGTTGGTACCATTAGCGACAGAATTTTATATTTATGTCGATAAGTTAAAGAAAATTTACCAATAGATTTATAATATTCTATCGCTAACTTGTGGACGAAATCCTAATATTCCATCGGTGAATTTGTCGATAATAAATCATAGGTCTGTTGCTAAAGTTACCAATAAATATATAACAATCCGCAGCTAAAGTTACCGATGAAAACATGAATCGTCACTAAATTTTTACTGATGAAGTAATATATTCCGTTGGTAACTTACGGAAGAATTTATTTATTCTGTCACTAATTAGTGATGGAATTGTATGCTCCATCAGCCATGTACCGTTGGAAGGTATCATTCCGTCGTTATAAATAAAAATAAAGTAAACATTATCCTAATTTTTAATGTAATAAAAAATTAAAATGTACACGAATAAGTTTCTTGAAAATAAATTTCAATTAATAATTTATACAAAAACTTAAGAGTAGCAAAACATCAAATGCATTCACTTATCCATTCAAGCTATGTAGGTGGTGAAGGCAGATGCTCTGACTGTTGTGATGAGGTCTTGTCCCTCCCCTTCAACTGATCCATCTTATTACGAAGTTAGGTTATGTACTCTATCAACTGTTGCAATTAAGTTGCCAGCCTCTCTATTATGCTCTAAAGCTTAATGACTATTTCATTTGATGCGGACCACCTACTAGATGCAGCTGTAATGGATGTAGAGGAATATGAATAACATGTGTTTGCAAATGACCTTAAGCAGAAATTCCTTTCACGACGGTCCCTACCACCCACTGCATCGAGATATGCCTGACTCTCATCAATAATTTTGGAGTTCTGAAATTGTCATTTAATGCTTTTTTGTATTTTATCCTATCATTATAATTATTTAGGTTATCATTCAAAGCTAGCTTAGGGAAAACGAAATGATGTTTGATCAAATGATGCATGGTATAAGTTGTACTTAATTTTAGTTATTTATTTATGGCACTTAAAGTGACTTTGATTTGTTAGAACTATATGTAAGCTGTTTTTTTCTAAGATTTATTGTTCTTTCTACCTAATGTTGTGATAAAGAGATGTCGACTTTTTTTTGTTTTATTGCAATATAATTGGCCTTATCTTGCTTTTTATACATGACATCTTTGTTCAAAATGATGTATACTATATTTAATTGGTTGAGCGGAATATGGATCTTCATATTAGAAATTAGAATTTTAATAGAAAAGATCTTTAGGATTTCTTTGTTTTCTCTTTTTGGCCCCTCTATGAAATAAATTATAATTAGATGAATTATTTTATTAAGTTTCTCACATTTTAGCACTATGTTAATTATTTACGTTTATGTTGTGTCCTTAAATTTATGGTTGCATGTTATAGTTGTAGGTTTATAGTTTCTTGGGCCTCTTATTAATGCTACTATAAGTTTTAGTATTTTGGCTAATGTTCATAATGAATTAGATGAAAATTTTGTCAAGACCTGATAGGTCACATTGTGCCACTCCTCTTTGTTTTTGGTTACTTGGCTTGATGTTTCTTAGAATAAAAGTTCATAAGGTTCTTCTTTATTAGAAAATTTAATAAAATTTTTATTTAGTGACATGATGACTATACTTACAATATTTTAAGAATATACTTTTTGTGATATGCATTATAAAATAAAATTTTATTTTTATTTTAAAAATCCATTTCTTTTATTTTATGTCTTATTTTGTCTAAAATTAAAACATGTTTCCCTTTCTTCAAATTCCAAAATCTAGCAAACTCACTTCTTTAATTTAGATCTAATTTTAAAATATTTGTTTTTTAATTATAAAAAGTTTTGGTCAATTTTCTATTCATCGTTTAAGTACATTAAAAAGATCTTAAAACATAAACATCCAATTTTTCAGGTCCTTAAGTTATTAGCTGATCATAAATTATTATAACTAAAACAATATAGTTTTACAAATCCTTCTGAATCTTTTCTTCCTCAAATTAATCCCTTCAATTCACTATATTTGTTTCAAAACCAAAATGACAATTGCGGAATCTTTAACACCTTTCATCGAACATTTCATCTCTAAATAACATTTCATCGAACATTTTGTAGGCAACTCGATTCATCTCTAAATAACAGAAAAATTACTGTATTTTTCCATCATTCACCAACATAAACATGTTCAAACATATTTAGTTTTGAAAAAAAAAGGACATGAATAGCCAACCTAAATTTTTAAAAGCACTTCCAAAATGTTAAATGGATGTGCCAATTTTATCAAATGTACAAATTAACATATGCCAGTTTAACAAAAGAGAAAGTACTTTGGAAACTTATATATGGTACAAACCTTGTTAAAGAAATCAGACAAGCTTATTGAGATGAAGGGGTCCAACAAAGCCAATGCAATCGTTAAATACCTACACAAAACAATTGAAATCAAAAAATTGCCGGAAAAATTAAACATGTCCAAAGAAAAATAATCATAGAAGTGAGTAAAGATGAATACAAACAATTAAGCATGGAAGTGAGTAAAGCGATGGTATTCAAAACTTGCGTCCTTAATAACTTGAATAAAACAAAACTCCTACTCAAGCAACGAAGATTCTGAGTTAAGTCAAATCTAGTATTTCATTTCTGGTTAACTACGACATCGTAAAGAGTACACTAGCGATTCCTCTAAGTATCTCACAAGATATAAATGAACTTGTAATCTATAAATCAATTTGATCAAAATTACTATGCATGATAAAAATTATCACAAATTGGAGACTCGAATAACCCGAATTCCCCGAATTCATCCCTAACTAGAGATATTCGTATCCCAGCAATCACAAAACGGAAAAAGAAAGTGATTCATCGCAGTAGAAAAGACAACCCATAACAAAAATTAAACAACCGTGAGTTCTTTGAACAAAAGAGACCTCTCACCAGCCACCAAAAACCGCAAAGCAACAGAAGCAAAACCAATGACTTGAACAATTAATAAGAAGGCAAGAGGCAACGAGAGAGTGTAGATAAAACTCGACTTGAGTAAATGTTAGGAAAGGGATGCCAATGATGTTTCCTTTGGGAAAGGTTCATTTTAAAATTTAGATTCGAAATTTTTACAAAAATTTTAGTTTAACTCTTTATTTACATTTTAAAGATAATTTTAAACATTGATTAAATAGAATTTACTGAAAAAGAAATGAGGGTTATACTCAAACATTTAACAACAACTAACCTCCACTTAACTGAAGATGATGGACGATGGAAAAGAGCGAAACACACATGATAAAGGATGAACGACGAACGAGACCGATGACGATATAGCAGAAAACAAAGAAGACTGATGACGATAGCAAAAAACGAAGAAGAAAGAAGAAAGAAGATGATGAACAAGGGGGCGTTATCGACGGAATGATAGTTCGGTCGATAAATTACCGACGAATGTTGCTTCTGTCGATACAACCCGACGCTTATATTTGCCACCTATTTTACAAATGAACTTTGCTTTTTTGTCACTATATTCCATCGGCAAAATTGTGGGGATAATTTTCCTCCACCTTACCAATAGATGTTTTGTTCGTTGCAAAATAAAGATTTTTCGGATAATGTTCCCAACAGAAAATCAATTTCTGTTACTAATTTATTACGGTCTTCTTTCCATTATTAATTTCTAATTTTCTTGTAGTGGTACTTATGAAGAGAGATAAGAGGATTTTATTTATGTCATATTATGACACTTATAATGTCACATATATTATTAATATATTGACTTAAAATATTGTTGTATTGTTAAAATTCAATGATATCTCGATATTATAATGTAATATTATAAGATTACGATGTCATGTGCCTTATTATGTGCTAGTATGGCATTTTTAATGTCTCCTATTTGATCACTACGTTATCACTGTATTAACGTCTCCTATTTGATTTTATTTTTTATTTTTTTATTTCTTATGTATGCATATTCATTTATAATTTTGCAGTAACTTCGTAATCATTGCATGTAAGTCTACGAGACACAATCTCTCCACAAAATAAGAATAAAGCTGCGTACTACTAGATTTTCTCAGACCTTGCGTCTCAGTGGGACTCCTACTAGATAGTGTTATTGTTGTAGTATTATATTGATGTGGTATTTATTAATATTTTTGAAATTAATAAAACATTTAATTAAAAACACTAATATTACAAAATTAAAATAAACAAAATAAATAATAGAAATACTCAACTAAAAAAATTAAGTATAACTAAAAACCAAAAAATATCATTGTTCCTATTTAAATAAGCTTCTCACTTACCTGATTTCTAACTTGTTTGAATCTATAAAATTAATAAGTGAAATTTAGGGTATGATGTTTGCAGACCAATCCATTCATACTACTTATTACTTTATAAAAATACACCTGGCAAACATTTTTTTTACTTAAATAACCCTATCATAAGGAAATTATGGAAAATTAATATATTACAAAAATTTTATCAGTTGCATGTGTCAAATATATTAAATTATTATAATTTATAATAATATTGACTTTACAATATTAATTTATTTTTATTAAAATTTAAAACTTTGATTATATTTGTTAGTTATTAATAATATGTTTATTAATTTAATAAAATAATATATTAAAATTTTAAATTGCATAATAACACTAGCAAATAAAATTACTAAGTTTTTTCTTATTTTCAGTTTATAATTTATAAATAATTAACAATTAATAAATAAAATTGTAAATTTCTTATGTCAAATAAAATAAAAATTACTTAATATGTAATGTTAATTTATTTTTATTAATAATTATTAATATATTAATCAAAAGTCTTTCTAATTTTTTGTTTATAATTTATCTTAGATGTCACTAGTAACAATTCGATTGAATTTTTATCGTTAACAAAAAATATAAAAACTCTTATTACTTTATTGATTTATCATAATTATATACCATTAATAATGTTTAATATGTTATGCTAATTAGTTCTATTAATAGTAACAAATATTCATTTATCATATCTTATTAATAATTGATAAAAAAATTATTAGTTTTATACAATGATTTAAAGACTGAACCAGATAAATCTTGAATCGGCCTAATTTTCAGTTCAATTTTTATTATTAACTTTTAAGAAAATCAGCCGATTAAACAATAAACCGGTTGGTTTTTTCTGAATAACGAAGGATCATAAATCCAATTCTCCTTCTTCACGATGCGTTACCATAGACACAAGAGGTTTTACTTCCAAAGCTCGAGCAAGTTTCCTCTAACCATAAAATGAGCGAAGAGCCATTCATCGCCTCTCAAAATTTCTAGTGGATGGCAGATCAAACAAAACACCTAAGCTTCAAAGGAGAGAAGAGGTATGGCAGAACAAACAAAAACACCGGTTGGTTTAAAATATGCGCATTTTGAGTGTTTTAACATAAAAAACTCATTTTTTTCTTTCTTTAAATGGAACCTAAGCATTGGGACAATCAATAACTCGAGAGACGTGTAAGAAAAAGGAGTTTTTATTTGTTGGTGTTGTCTTTTTTAGTGTGTGCAGAAGTGAGTTATAGTTGTAAATTAGTTTTGAAAGCAAACTTAATAAATTGTAATTACTATTTATGAATAATTAGAATTTATTTTAAAAATAAAAAGAAAATATAATATTTAATTATTTTGAGATGCTAAGAATATTAGTATTTGCTGATAAAAAAATTTATTTAAATTTTAAAGAAATATATTTACAAAAGAATACTAAAAATTATTAATTAGTAATTTAGTATAGATAAAGAAATTTGTTTAAAATAATTTTAGATTGCTTTAAGAAGTGAAATTTAAACTTTAATTAGTTTAATATATAATAATAAATATTTTTAGTTTTTTATTTTAATAAAATATTTTATTTTTATTTTTAGTTATACTTATAACTTTTACTTTTTATTTATTACATACCAGTTTATAACGGTTTAATATCGGTTGAATATTTAAATCTTAAACCATTCCTTTGACCTTTTCGATGTCTGGTTCAGTTTACATGATAATAAATTATATGTTTTATTAAATTTTTATTTATTATATAGCAATACTAATAACTAATGTGATTAATTTCCTATATTTTATATTTATAATAATTATTATAATATAAGTTATTATAATGCTAATTAACTTCCTTGTCATATACATTTAAAACATAATTATAATGCTAATTAACTGCCTTGTCATATACATTTAAAACATAAGTTTCTCAATCAAAAACACTTATTACTAATTGGTTGAATTGGATAATATCAAAGTTAATTAATACAAATTCTGAACAAAATCTGTCGATGTATCTACGATACGATTCATATTCATCCTAATTAAGGATAAATATGAAGTGTAGAAACTAGTTCAAGTAGTTGGGTAGACACGCCTGAATTGAAATCAAACATAATAAATCATGCTATCTTCCGATATGTCAATCTTAAACATTGAACGTATCGTATATACAATACCTGAATTACATATGTTACTCTCCTCCTGAGTCCTGACCATTCAGAGCAATTTCTTTTTATATTACGGTGCTTCAATCATAAAACTAAGTGAAAACCTCGTCCCACTTGGAATACTTTTGGCTTAGATCATAATGTAGTTAAGATATGTAACACTCCTCTTAGGATAACCCATAGTTCTCAAATAAGTGAAAACCTTTCCTCCACTCCGCTTAGGATAATCCATAGTTCTTAAATCATATGTTTCTCTATAATTCCATATTTTGTTGCCTTTTCTTAAGAGAAACACTTTACAAAAGACTAAACTACTCGTCCAACGCCAGTGATTTTAAAGTTCTGCCGTAGAAGAGAAGCCTTTCACCTTTTAACTATATTGTTTTTTTGAAAAAATATATTTTAACATTACTAAGGTTGGTTTAAGTCAAGTGTATCTTGTACTCGCATATATTTGAAAGAACAGTCATTTGGAACATTACTTGTGTGTCTCTCTGGTTATTTTTTATTATTCTCTTGTTGGTGAACGTTTATGGTAAGTTAATCAGATTTGTTGAATCTCCCAAAATCATTTTGCTTCTTTATTCTTTTATGTATGTTTAGGTTTCGTTCTTCTAGGTGCTGTTGTTGTTAATTTGTGCCCTACATCCAATCACTTTAGTTGTAGTTTAGTGACAAATTATTTAAAGACATTCTTTATCTTGTACATGTTTAGATATATATGATAAAGTTCATGAGATAATTGTATATTGCAAATAAAATTATAATGAGGTTATAATTATAAGATTCATATTGTATTTATGTATTATTCCTAAATGTTCCTAGTAATTGTTCTATTAAAATTGAATATTAATGTAATATAAAAAGACTAGCACACGTTTTGTTTTTTCTTATGAAAGAAGTAGTCGATCTCATAGGCTAAAGTATAAAGATATTTAAATAAACATGTGGGTATTTGTTAGAGAACAAGTTCACCGAATAGACTTGATATGATAAATCTATTTGGAATATTACTTGTGTCTATTGAATTCTCATTATGATGATTATATAAATAATCCTTTGACTTGAGATCACCAAAGTTATCTTGTATAGGGATTGCTACATTTTGATACTATTTATGCCCTATTAATCATAAGTTGTTCAATCGGTAGTTATTAGATGTAGCATGAATTATATGGAGATAGTTGTATAATCAAGATATGATTCATCACCTAAATTAATTAGGGAGAATGTTTCATTGTTCTCGATTAGTATTGATTCAGGAAGTCCTTGGCCAAGGTAGAATAATGTTTTATAAATTATTTACAAATGTCATTAATTGAATCAATAGTTAATGACGGAGAACTAATATGATTGGACTCAAAATAAAGTAGATATTGATTTCATGCTTTATATCTAATCAGAACATTGTATGATGAAAAGATAAAATTATACGAAAAAATCATGTATGGAAAGGTTAGTCAAAACCACTTTGACATTCCTAAATATTTGAGTGGTCATGATGTGTTACTAGATGCCAATCTTGATCTATAATTATAAATCGTTTAATCCATTAGATTTTCAAATATGTTGGCAATAATTATAAATTATAATTATAATTCTAAATCCTAATGGGTCTACATATAAACTAGGTTGAAGAGAGCAAAGTTAATTTATTAAAGTTAGACTTTATCATAAAATTTGAGAAATTTTATGATTAAATATGAGATATTTAATAAATAAGGATCAATATGAGATATTGAATCTTATTTGGGCATAATTAGTATTTAATAATAATAATTTGTAATTTTAATTAAAATTTAATTGAAATTAGAATTTAATTTCAATTAAATTACTAAAATATCCAAAGCTTATTATAAATATTCTTAAGCTCTATGGAGCTAGCACTTCTTGCATAACCCTTTTTGTAAGAGTTACAGAGTTCTCTCAATTCATTATGTAGATAACGTTAGAGGTCATATATTTTTGCAGCTATGGTGGTTGAAACAGATCGGTTTCGGAAATAGTTCAAGGGATACTACAAGACAAAAATTAAGCTTCGAAATAAAGTACGAATTAAGTTTTCACTTTATTATAATTTGTGTTAATCATTTAATAGAATTAAAGAAATTTTGTTTTTCGAGAAATCAAAAGTTATGGAAAAGTTTTGCAATTATTCCACTATAGTCGGGATCAGAGCCTGATCCAGTTTCACAACAGCTGTATGCATGCTTTTATTTGTTTCACTAGTAATTGGAGACAATATTGACAAAAATGTTTTAGGATTAGAGAGCAAAAGCCTTTTTCTTACTATACCTGCCAAATGGTAGACTGTATACAAAAGGTTTTTCTTTGATTTGAAGCGGTGGAGGGCACTCACTTTCTGACATTGTTCTCTTTCTTATATCAATTTCCCAACGTCAATTCTGATGGGGCATCAAAATAGCATAGTTCTTTGCCAGAGGTGCTACAGTAATGTGAATCCCAAATTTTGTTTTTATCTTATATTTTTGTTTTTGTTTAAGACTCTTGAGTTAGTAGAACAACTATTTTATTTCCTGATTTTTAGGATATGTTTAGGACTATAAATACTTGATTTTGGTAATGTTTATAGGGTATTTTTATTCGATATTTTCATTCAATAAAACTTGATTATGTCAAGATCAGTTTTTGCAATTATGGGTTTTGGAATTATGTTGCTTATTTCTTTTCCGTGTTGCGTCAGGTGGTATCATATCCTTGAATCTCACGAAGTTTGTTCAATCTGACAATGGCCAATAATTTTAATGACGGTGATCATGGATTACCCACTGTTTGGAGAAAGCTCGAAGAACACGGGACGTCTATCCGTAACATCAAACAACAATTGACTACAATCAATGGGCAGTTGCAAACTTTGTTGTAAGGTGACAATAACCAAAGAATTGGGAATGAAGCTGTTAGGGAAGGGCAATATGATGTTGATGCATCTCACTCTAGTAGGGAGAATATGTATTGATTTATGAAAGATAGAGTAAGGTATAAATTTGCACCGATAGGTGGGAAAAAGACATCAAAGCCAAATGAGGTAAAGAAGCCACTTTTAGAAGTAGAGAATAATAGGAGAAGCTTTGTGAATGAAATGAAAGAAACAAGAGAGGTACACTTATTGATATTAAAAGGGGAAGAAGAGAGTGAGAAGGAAGAAAGCAAAATTCCCTTAGAGGTACAACTCATTATAAAGGAATTTGCAGAGGTAGTGTTTGATGAACTACCCAGTGAATTACCTCCTATGAGAGATATCCAACACCAAATTGACTTAGTTCTTAGGGCTAGTTTGCCTAACCTACCTCATTACCTAATGAGTCCAAAGGAGAATGAGATTTTGAGGGAGAAAGTGGAGGAGTTGATTAGAAAGGGGTATATTAAAGAGAGCCTCAGTCTATGTGCTCTAACCCCTAAGAAAGATGATAGTTGGAGGATATCTGTAGATAGTTTAGCGATCAATAAAATTACTATTGGTTATAAATTTCCTATACCGAGGTTGGATAATATGTTGTATCAGTTTAATGGGGCGATAATTTGTTCTAAAATTGATTTTATAAGTGGCTATCACCAAATTCGAATTAGGTCGAGAAATGAGCGGAAGATTGCTTTCAAAACTAGAGATGAATTATTTGAGTAGTTGGTGATGCCTTTTGGGCTAACCAATGCCCCTAGGACTTTCATGAGGTTTAATAAATCAAGTTCTCAAGTCTTTTATAGGCAAGTTTATAGTGATATATTTTGATGACATCCTTATTTACAACAGGTCAAAAGAAGAGCACTTTGATCACTTGAGAAGTGTGTTTGAAGTATTGAGGGAAAGTAAATTATATGTCAACTTAAAGAAGTGTATTTTCAGGCTGAATGTCTGTTATTCCTTAGTTTTGTCTTAGGGAAGGATGGCATGAAGGTTAATGATGAGAAGGTAAGGGCTATTAGGGACGACCTATACCTAAAAATGTTGGGGATGTAAAAAGCTTCTATGGACTTGTAACATTTTACAGACGTTTTATCAGAAATTTTAGCAGCATTGTTGCTCCTATTACTGAGAGCTTAAAAAAAGGGAAGACTCAAATGGTGAGAAGAACAAGAGCAAAGTTTTGCACCTATCAAAGAGAAGTTATGCACATCACCTGTTTTAGCTCTGCCCGATTTTGATAAATTATTTGAAGTGGAATATGATGCTAGTGGAGTTGGGATAGGAACTGTATTGTCTCAAGAAAAGAGGCCAATTGCTTTCTTTAGTGAGAAGTTGTGTGATGCAAGACAAAAAGAGCTACATATGATAAAGAATTTTATACTATTGAGAGAGTTTTGAAGATTTGAGAACATTATTTAATTAGGAAAGAATTTATTTTATACACAGACCATCAAGCCTTGAAGTATTTGGGAAGTCAGAAGCAATTGAGAATGAAGATGTATGCTAAGTGGTCAGCTTTTGTTGATAAATTTTCATACAAACTAGTTCATAAATCTGGAAATAAAAATATTGTGGCTAATGCATTAAGTAGAAGGGTTGCCACGATTAAAACCTTGAGTATAGAAGTGGAGGGTCTTGAATATTTAAAAGAATTGTACATGAATGATGGAGACTTCAAGGAAATATGGAATCTGTGCTTAGAAAAAAAAACCATGATGATTTTTTGTGCAGGATGGATTTTTGATGAAAGGAAACCAACTTTGTCTTCTAAGGACGTCACTTAGAGAGAAGGTGATTAGAGAATTATGTGGTGGAGGCTTAGCTGGTCATCTTGGCAGGGACAAAACTCTTGAAGAAGTAAGGAAGAGGTACTATTGGCCAAAGATGAGAAAGGATATTGTTTCCATTATAGAAAGGTGTACAACTTGCCAAACTTACAAGGGACATGTTTTTAATGCTGATTTGTACATGCCATTGCCGATTCCTAATGTTATTCTGGAATATTTGTCTATGGACTTTATGTTAGAATTGTCAAGAACATAAAGAGGTATGGATTCTATCTTTGTAATGGTTGATCGATTTTCAAAAATGACAAATTTTCTACCTTGTAAAAAGACAGCTGATGCTACTACAATTGTAAAGCTCTTTTTCAGAGAAGTGGTGAGACTTCACGATGTTCCTAAATCAATTACTTCTGATCGTGATATTAAATTTTTGAGTCACTTTTAGAGGACTTTGTGGAGATTATTTGATTCTACTCTTAAATTTAGTAGCACAGTTCACTCGCAAATTGATGGCTAGACAGGGGTAGTAAATCGAACTTTGGGAAATGTGGTAAGATGTATATGTCATGACAAGCCAAAGAGTTGGGATTTTCTGATTGCACAAGCTGAATTTGCCTATAAAAATGCTGTTCATAGTGGCCTTGGTCGTTCTCCATTTTCAGTTGTTTATATCAAGGTACCAAATCATGCTCTTGATCTTGTGAAGTTGTCAAAATCTTCTAAATTTCTTTTTTGTGCTAAGAAGTTAGCTAAAGAGGCTTAAGAAATTCAAGTGGAGGTGAAAGTAAATATTGAGAAAGCAAATGCAAAGTACAAAGCCTATGTTGATCCACGAAGGAGAGTGCAATTGTTTGATGTTGGAGATGAAGTAATGGTGTTCTTGAGTAAGAATAGAATTGTAGAGGGCAGTCATAAGCTTCAACAGAAGAATAGAATTGGCATGGGACAGTGGCTATCGCCAAGTGATTGTTGAAGTGGACTCGATGGAGGTCATCAACATCCTATCCCCATCCACTGACAGACGGACTGACACCTCTCTTTGTTTGACAGGTATTCGGGAGTTGCTCCATCGCTCGTGGGAGGTCCATCTCCAGCATATCCATCGGGAGGGTAACCAGTGCGCTGATATCCTAGCCTCTTTAGCAGCTACCTCCAGCCCAGGACTCCAGTACTTACCGGATCCACCGTCGATTCTTCACGCAGCATTGGTTCGTGATTCGTATGGAGCAAGCCATCCACGAGGGATCCCCCCCCGCGTACCTAGCCCAGTGTCGGTGTTTTTCGCTTCTTAATGTGTTAATTTCCATTATAACCAAAAAAAAAAAAAAGAAAATTAATGACAATGACTATGTTGTTGAGCTACCATTATGGATGGGTATCATTTCTTCTACATTTAATGTTGTGGACCTTTTACCATAATTCCATGATTGTGAGTTGGGTTATGCCGACTAAAACTCGAGTTCGACTTCTTTGCAAGTAGAAGTTGATAATGGGGCATCATAATAGCAAAGTTCTTTGCCAGCGGTGCTGCAATAACGTGAAGCCCATATTTTGCTTTTCTCTTAGATTTCTAAATTGTTTAAGACTCCTGAGTTGGTAGAATAACTATTTTATTTCTTAATTTTTAGGACATGTTTAGGACTGTAAATACTTGATTTTGGTGATGTTTATAGGGGACTTCTATTCGATATTATCATTCAATAAAACTTGATTCTCTCGAGATCACTTTCTGCAATTCTAGGTTTTGGAATTGTGTTGTTTATTTCGTTTCTGTGCTGCGTAAAATTCCAAATCCAAGTCATAAGACTCTTTAGAACTATGACATGATTCTATGTTGTTGTGCAGGTTGGCATGCATATTTCTACATCTTATTCATTCCCCTCGTTGTGAGGCGTTCGCTCCCAAGTGCCCAACCACATTATTATTCATTTTTCCTGGTTGAAGTTGCTGCTTCTGTAGTAAAAGTGCGTTTAAATTTAATTTTGTAACGATTTCTATCTCTCTTTGGGTGTAGTATTCATATAAATGTGAGAGCTATGTTTATGCAATATATAGTAAAATTTGCTGATCTTACTGAACTTGGAGGTTGGAGCTAAGGATTCAAGATCCTGATGTTTGCCGAATGCATTAGGTAACTGGATTGAAAAGAGATTATATCAAAATTTCAGAATTGTTGCCTTTTCTTTTTTTACCTTTACAGCTCCTACTAGCCGTGGGCACCAAACTGGAACATGTAATTACCCAGTTGGCTCAAGAGGTTGCTGAGAAACATGTGGCAGTGAAAGGAGAGCTGGTTGTTCGACCTTCAGACAGATTGTTTTGGTTCAAACAACCCAAGGCTGTGCTGTTTTTGATTCACATCATCCTATTCCAGAATTCCTTCGAACTGGCATTCTTTTCCTGGATAGTGGTATGATTCAACAAACACTTCCATAGAAACATGTGCTGTTACCTGCATACTATTTCTGGCATATATGCTGATATGATGCTAAAATGCAGGTGCAATATCGTTTCGCCTCCTGCATTATGGGAAAGTAGGCTATGTTATCCCAAGACTTGTTATAGGGTAAAGTTAAGATTTTTCTTTGATATTCTACCACATTAATGTTCTTCCGTTTGAGCTATAAATTGTGACTCTGTTCTTGGAACACCGATACTCAAATGTTTACAGGGAATCTGTTCAGTTTGTCTGCAGCTACAGTACCTTACCTCTCTATCCATTGGTAACACAGGCAAGTTAAATTGCCACCCAAACTTTGCCTTTGTTACTTAGTGTGAGATTGATCCAGACTGACAAACTTTTCTAATGCAGATGGGAAGTTCATTCCAAAAGGTAATATTTGAGGAACAAATCCAACAGGGCCTCGTTGGTTGGGTTAAGAAAGCAAAAAAGAATGCAGGTTTGAGAAAGTGCTTTAAGTTCAACTGCGGCTAGTCCTCTAGCTGACCAAAGCCAGGAATTGAACGGGACAGTTGAGCTGGCCCGAGTAGTTGCAAGGGACAGAGGAGAGATTGTGCATGAAACTGATTCCAACTGACTTTAAACGAGCACACCATAATAATGGAGTCCATGCCACAGCAAGTACATGCTCCACAGAGATTCATGCTTCTAGACACTATGAAATAAATGCCAAGGAAGCTAGAGATGCCGTTTTGCTAGGTTTCCCTGCCAAGATTCAAGGAAGCTAGAAATGCCGTTTTGCTAGGTTTTCTCTCCAAGATTTTGTGTTAATGTAAGAACTAATATTTCAAAACAAAAAAATTGTTTATACCTGGTAGTTCAGTAAATTTTATTATAAGCCTTGACAGATAAAGGTAGAATAAAAGCAAAGAAGCCAGAACTTTAGTGAGAGAGCAACCATATATGATGTCTGCAAAATGCGTTGACCATGGAAATCATCTACCTCCACCTGCACAGTTTACCAACTAAAGAATGTAGCATTAACCAATGTAGTAAAAATGAGCTTATACAGAAAAGTGTTCTCGGGGTAACTTGTTGATTGAAAGACCAAATCACTGCTTCCATGTATCCAATTTGATACAATATGCCCCGTAAACTGCACTCTTCAAAAGCAACACAGAACTTCCAAGCTTTTCTTACTATTGCAAAAAGGAAAACAATATCCTTATTAAGCAAATCTCAACCCAAGGAATTATGAAAATAATGACTAGGAATAAGCTGTATCCTTCCTTGATCTTCTTGCTAGAAGCATGCCTTATTAAGCGTAGAAATGGCCATGATTGCGAAATATGACATTTTCCGAGTGGTGCATTATTGCCGCCAACAAGTTTCATAGCCTCAATTTCAGAAGATTGACAGTATTTTTCACATCTAAACAGCTGCAGAAATTTGCGTTAACCAAATCTAACACAAATAGGAAGGTTTAGTAAGATCTGGTTTCTGTAACAAATATTCTGTCATGTCTTTTATACTTGTTCTGCTTAACCAGTTCGCATTTTCGTTTTCATTTGTGGGAGCATTATCAGTTCATGATTCCATGTCTGGTTTCTTGGAAGTTGAACTCCACAGGAGGTTGCATGCTGTTATTATGAGATCCATGTGGCCACCATGATTGAACGAGTAATGACTTCGTCCCTGCATCTGATAATAAATCCAGCTTAACTCTGGACAAATAAAAGCAACAAAATATGTTTTCCCATTTCATACATGTATAAATGGAAGTCATAGCTCAATTGTGCAGAGATCAGTATGGCAGCTCGTTGATGTCTGGAAGAGTGTTAAACAGTGGCACTGTACATCCATTTCTTGGAAGTTCATCTGGTTGTGTTTCTGCTCTCGAGTGTAGTGCAGAACTTCCCCTCTTCTGATTGTATGCCATATGTTTGAGGCCAGAATTATAAGCAATATCCTGCTGTTAGCAGTATACATCACAACATCCATTTATACTGTAAATATCATGCATCAAAACATCCAAACTAGAAGCAGAATCTGACCACTTGATTTCGTCCATCAGTTCTTCCAGTCTCCGGTTTATTTCTTTGAATTGGGGATGGGAATGATCTTCAGCACAGAAAGCATGGACCTCATTATTGATTTCCATCCAACTCCAACCAGGAACCTTCTTCACTTTCCTCTCTCTCATCAACCTCGTTACGCAGGCTTTTTCATCCCACATTTTAAGATTCCCATACATGTTAGAGAGTATAATATACGTGCAGTGCTCTTCAGGATCTAGATCTAGTAGACGCCTTGCCACCTGAGCAGCTAAATCGATGTTCCCACAAGCCCTGCAGGCACCTAAAAAGGTTTTCCACACCATTGCATCAGGTTGAAATGGCATTGACTCCATCAAGGCTTTTGCCTCATTTAGGTGCCCAGCCCTTCCAAGGAGATCAACTGCACACGCATAATGTTCCATCCGAGGTGGGATTCCATAATCAGATTCCATAGATTTTAGAAAATAACGGCCTTGTTCCACCAATCCAATGTGACTGCAAGCAGTCAACACAGCCACAAAGGTTATGTGATCCAGCCTCACCTTTTGTTTTCTCATTTGGAAGAATAAGTCAAGTGCAACATTGCCTTGCCCATGTTGAGCGTATGCAAAGATAATTGAATTCCAGGTAATTGAGCTGTCCTTAGATGTCTCCTCGTATGATTTTCTAGCATCTTCAATAATCCCACATTTAGAGTACATGAAAATCAACGAACTAGCTACAAAGTCATTTGACTCAAAGCCAGCCTTAATTGCCAAGACATGTACCTGCTGACCAAACTGAAGTGTTGCTAAATCTGAGCAAGATCTAAGGACAGCTGAAAACGCATAGTGATCAATATCCACCAGCAAAGATCTCATATCCCCAAACAATTTCAGGGCATCTTCACTTAACCCCATTTGTGAGAACCCAGTCAAAATGGAGTTCCAGGAAACACGATCCTTGAACTCCATGGAGTAAAATATCTTCAATGCATTTTTCATCAATCTATCATCAGATTTGAGATACATAGCCATTACTGCATTGCAGATTGGCACTGATTGCTCCAGCCCTCTCTTAATAACCAATGCATGCAAGGTTCTTCCATGTTCTATATGTGCCTTTTCAAAACAAGCACTTATGACACTGGTGTAGGTATAAATGTCTGGTTCAAACCCAAAACCTTGCATGTCAACGAAAAGTTCGAATGCAAGTTCCTCTTTATCATGGGTTAGATAAGCTGCTATCATGGAATTCCAAGTGACCAAATCTCGGGTGCTAACAGCACCATCAAACACTCTTTTAGCATCTTCTAAGCAACCACATGCTGAATAGGAAGTGATTGCCGCATTGCATACAGTATTACTGAACTCCAAACCACGTTTTATAATCTTACAATGAAGTTGCATTGTTGATATGTAAAACTTACCATCATCAAGTAATGTAAGAAGTGGGGAAAAGGTACCATCATCAAGTGTAAGGCCCTCCCTCTCCATACAGTTCAATAACCAAAATGCAGTTTCCCGATCATCCACTTGCACGAAGCCAGCAACAAGTGCATTCCACGAAACTGAGTTATGATGAGGCATGCTTTTAAAAACAGCATGTGCATGATGAATTTCTCCACACTTAGCATACATATCCAACAGAGCACTTCCTGCATAAACATTGTCCTCGTAGCCCATCTTAGCAATGAAGGAATGGACTTGTTGCCCAAGGTCAAGTCGAGAAGCACTCGCAACACCTTTAAGTATGCTCCCAAGGGTATACACATCGGGCTGAAACCCACATTTTCTCATGGAACTATGCAACTCCCAAGCTGTATCCAAGTTGGAAGAGTTCACATAAGCTGCAATCATAGTGTTCCAGGTAACGGTATCCTTGTGGGGTATTTCGTCGAACAGTTGGCAAGCAATAGGCAACCCTGCAAAACCACATTTTGTGTAGGAACTAAGTATATTATTGGCAGAGTAAGTGTCGGCTATCTTTCCTAATTTGTGTGCTTGGCAATGGGTCACCAGAATATTGTAAAAAACATTGCCAGAACTCTGAATGAACGGATTCAATGGCCTCATTCATTCCTTTATTCCACGCTTACATTCCTATGCATCATTAATGTTCATCGCAACTAAAGCAAACAGCTGCGAGAAACTTTTTTTTTTGACGTACACAATTATTTGAACCAGGGAACCCCAAAGTTATGGGAATTGTAGCAAAAGCTTCAATTTTGATGGCACTACACAACTTAAAAAGATTATTGAACCTCCGGTAACGACGATGGCAGCAAAAAGCTTCAATCTTGTTTTCTGACACCGTACAACTTGATTAAACTAAGGAACCCCAACTCCCCAAGTTACGGGGATCGTAGCCGAAAAGTTTCTATCATTTTTTGGCAGGAAACAATTTAATAAAATAATGAACCCCAAGTCATCGGATTGCAGCAAAAATCTTCAATCTTTTTCTCTGGGAACTTGCACTTGACTATTAAATTGGTGCAAGGCTTAGGACATCTAACAGAAATAAGTAGGGTTCATAAATTATGCACCGAAAGCTCTAATATTTTTCCGATCGAATTGCTCCCGTCTTTAAAATTGGAAATAGCATCACTCAGAATCCAGTCATGAATACCTTCGATATGGACTCCGATTCCGTTTATTACCCGAGATTCAGCCTTGGATGTAGACTAATTAACAAACAAGATTGTTTTAATCACCCTATACCTAACATTCAGCCTCAATCTTAACGAAAAAGCGCATCATTGCTATGTTTGAGTAGGCAAATAAAACAGAACTACTTTGTATTTCCTCGGCCTTAAAATAAGATTTTTGTAATACTATACACCTCTACAACTCCAAGCTCATCTAAGGTATTTCGTCTTTTATATATTACATACCTCTAGCCATATCTTGAGAAAAATTGAAAAACAAAATTTAGAATCTGACAAAGAGAACCAGTGACTGCAGATGACACTCTGCTCTTAGACTTCTGTTCAATTCTTCGAGTCTGCTTGATTTAAAGACAAGGATCTCTTAGAAGGAGCATCTCGGTCGCATACAGTTTGGCTAGTAACTTGGACGATATATATTAATTCTTAACAAACATAACCAGCCGCACATGTGTTTCTGCATTTTGGAATTTTAAGTTGATTTACCACCCTCGTCTTTGTATGAATTCCTGGAAGAAAGACTTCGTCCCCCACGAGCTGCTGCTATAGCTCGTCTTCTTTGCTTGTTCAGACGTTTGACCAATTCACAATTATTCTCATCCAAATCCTGATCGTCTTCTTCCTAGAAAACGAAACTACTACTTTTTGGTGCTCTGCGTATTACTAGACAGATTGAAAATCACCATTCCGCCATACAAAATCGGGATAGCTTAAGATGAAGACAACTTGTGCAAGAAGATGAAGTAAAGATATTTTCCGGTATGAAAACATGAAAAATTCCATAGTCTGGTTCTCACATGTGACCTAACATGTCAGCTATTTCAAATCCTCCAAGGGCATGGACTCCCAGATGAGATAACGGAAGATTACAGTTGTGATAACCCAACCACCCAGACCAGCGAATGTCATGTATAGATCCCATTATTAGCTAAAATGTGAAACCAACCTATACCAAATGACAATTTCAAGCTGTGCCTTGTCACCTGCTGATTGATTAGTTTCAGGCTCTTTTGCTTCACCTGCTTCACAGCTCTGTTGTTTCTTCATCATGCAGTCCTCATCAAAATTTGAATTTTGTTGCTGATAAAATGTCATTTTTAAGAAATTGCACCTCGAATGCAAGATACCAAAATAAACAGTACATAATACGGAGAAAATTAAACAAAAAATATATGGGATACGGCTAAGTACTTACACCACTGGAAGGCACAAGAAGGCCGAAAGCCTTGTCCAGCGCAAGGAATATTCTTTCGCACTGCTAATATGGACCGCTGCAATGTATATAGCAAAACAATTTCCTCATTTAAAGTTTATCAGTCATCATGTGGCACTTCTACAAATGAATAAAGAATATACCATATAATCCCAGTACTACAACAAAAGAACATACTATACAATCCCAGTACTACAACAGACTATCTTCCGACCTCCATTATCAAGGTGCCCCTTGTCACAGAAAGTGATAAGCATGATCTTGGCGCCAAAGAGATCAACACGAGACCTGTAGGTATACGACAACCAAACCCCAGATATTTGGACTAAGTCCCAGATTCAGTTGCTATCTTCCTTAGAGTTCGGCAGCAAATAATGGAGGAATTAGTCTTCCTAGTTTTTAGGGAGACGATCCCAATTTGCTTTTCCCTATATTTCCCTTTATTTATGTCCTTGTTTTTAAGGAAGAAAAGATTAAAAACAAAGAGAGGTAAGATCAACTCTCTCAATTGATAACTTATTTCCAACTTCTGATTAAGACCACTATCATTGGTATCAGAGCATCATAACCATGGCGTCCAACATGGAAAGGATCGAACAGTTGGAAGCCGGTGTCGGCACATTGCAAGACTAATTCCTCCATTATTTGCTGCCGAACTCTAAGGAAGATGGCAACAGAATCTGGGACTAAGTCAAGTGAAGGACTCAGTCCAATTATCTGGGGTTCGGTCACCATACACGTGCAAGTCTCGTGATGATCTCTTTGGCGCCAAGATCATGCTTACCACTATTGAGTCGTTTGATGGAGAACCTCTCTGCTCCCTATGACAGTTCAAGCGCTACTGGTGGACGAGATGGGAACAACCATGGAAACACCCCTGGACGAACGGACAACAACCAATCGATGTTCCAATCCAAGTTGGCAAGGTTGGAGTTTCCTCAATTCTCGGAAGGCGATCCAACAGCTTGGTTGAGCAAGGTCAAGCAATTCTTTGCCTATTAAGACACTCCAAAAGATCAGAAGGTGCAATATGCATCTTATCACTTGGAGGATGAGGCAAACAAATGGTAGCAAGCCATTAAAAAGGCTTATGAAGAGGAAGGGATGACTGTCACATGGATGATCTTCGAGGATAAGTTATGGGCTCTTTTTAGGCCAACTGAATGCGAAGACTTCGATGAAGCACTGTCCAAAATCAAGCAGGCAGGAACTCTCTGCGAGTACCAACGAGAATTTGAGAGACTGCAGAACAAAGTGACGAGTTGGTCACAAAAGGCATTGATGAGAACATTCATCGAAGGACTAAACCCCATCCATTGCAGACGGGATACGAATGTTTTGTCCAAAAACTTTGAAGGAAGCGATCATGTTGGCTCAAATGCGTGACGAACAGCTACAATGTCAACGACGAAATTATATGAGCAGTCCTAAAAAAGCTCGCAACTATCAGCCCACGTCACGTGATTCTCTGGCAACGACTGCGAAAAAATTGAATTGGGACGAGATCGGGAAAAACTGAGCCTTGGTCTTTGTTTCAGCTGCGATGTACGATACACCCCAGGTCACAAGTATCGCCAACCCCAGTTGCTCTTTATAGAGGGCACAAACATAGGGGAAGAGGAAGAGAACAGGGCATATGACGATGAAATAGCTCCGGAGATCACAATGTATGCGCTTTCTGGTTGGAATAGCTTTCGCACAATGTGAATGTTTGCTAATGTTGACAAGCAGTGAAGGGTAGCCTCATCGATAGCGGCTCCACATACAAATTCATTAGCGAAAAAGTGGCAACGCGGCTGCAACTCACGGTAACTCCTACAAAACCTTTCTCTGTTCATGCTGCTAATAGCTTTCCTTTGCAGTGCCAAGGCAGATATGACGATATTCCAGTCTCTTTAGGAGGCATGACATTCTCTGTGACATTGTACACTTTGCCTATAGTCGAACTGGATCTAGTTTTGGGCATTCAGTGGCTCGAGCGTTTGGGGCCAGTGATGTGTGATTGGCGAGCACCGACTATGCCATTTGATTGGGAAGCATAGCAATGCGTTTTACATGGTTTGAAGTCCATGCCAATCGTATCAGCCGAGCTGAATTATGTGACCAAAGAAGCCCGCAAAGGACACATGTTATTTGTGATTTGTGTCAGTGGAGACAACAAAGAGGTGTCCCTAATTTTGCCATAATTGCGAGAGGTTATTACAACCTATGACGATATTTTTAAAGAACCGACATAACTTCCACCCAAATGAGAAATTGAGCATCGAGTTACTCTAAAGGAAGGTACCAACTCGATCAATGTACGACCCTACTAGTACGCATATTTCTAAAAAGAAGAAATTGAACGACAAGTCGATCCAATAACCACCCTTCCTTTAAGAGGAGTTCAAAAAAAATACTATGGTGGCTCTGTTGTTTTATTTACATTTCATCGGTGATTTAACAATCCCAAAGTTTCTTCTTTTTTATTTGAAAAAAAAAATAATAATAATGAAAAAAATAATATAATCTTGTTTTTTCGTATTCTTTCATAACTTCAATAGTGTTAAGAGCCCTCCGGTGTGAAAACAAAAAAGTTTGTGACGCTAAAATAGGCCCCCGATAGATAAGATAAAATCAGAATACCCTTCTATTTTATTTTATGTCATACTACTCTTTCGATACATAATCTAATGTTAAAAAAAAAATTTATATCGAATTCGAAATGCCATGCTGTTATTACTTAATACTTATATTTCATCCATTCATAGCATATTTCATATATATGGCGAAGACATAGTTTTCAATCCAAACAACAAGCTAATCAGAATCTATTTCATAGATATTTGGCGAGAATTGACGAAGAACAAAAACTATTATTAGTTTTGAGTAGGGTTGAATACGAGATGTCGCGCCCGGGGCTGATTCAACCAAGCTCTAGCCCTTTTTTCTCCCCGGTGGTGCTGGTCAAAAAGAAAGACAGATCATGGCGGTTCTGCACTAACTTCGCGTGCTTAATTCTACCATAATAAGGGATAGATTTCTGATCCTTACTGTTAAGGATCTGCTTGACGAGCTACATGGTGTGTCTTACTTCACTAAGCTAGACTTAATGGTTGGTTATCACTAGGTTCAAATTCATCCTCCTTACATCCACATCATCGCTTTTTGGACTCACAATGGGCACTATAAATACTTGGAGATGCCGTTTGACCTGTGCAATGCCTCGTCAACATTTCAAGCATTGATGAATTTCAATATTTCAGCCGTTCTTTCGTAAGTTTGTCCTTGTCTTTTTTGATGACATACTTGTGTATAACTCATTTAACACGACCATGTACATCATGTCTTGAAGATTTTCAACATACTTCAGCAGTAGCAGTTGTTTGTCAAGTTCAAAAAGTGTGAATTTGGTAAACATGATACACGAAGTTGATCTCATGAAGATACAGGCCATGCTGGATTAGCTGAAGCCATCCACTATCATCCAGCTTCGTGGATTTTTGGGGTTAACTGGTTACTACCAAAAATCCGTGCAGAATTATGGCATTATTGCTTGATAACTCACAAATCTTTTGAAGAAAGGGAAGTTCATTTGGGAGGTAGCAGCATATACGACATTTGAAAAGCTCAAAGTTGTTATGACAACCACACCAATGCTTGCTTTACTAGATTTCAACGCCCCATTTGTTATTCAAACCGATGCGTCTGGCAAAGGAATTGGCGCTATTTTGTCACAATAAGAACACCCCATTACATTTATGAGCCGTGAGTTAAGCCCCGTGAAGTAGAACTGGTTCGCATACGTTCGAAAGATGCTGGCTATTGTGGTTGTAATTCGAACTTGGCGACCATACTTGCTCGAACGTCATTTTACCATCCAAACCGATCAGCTTAGCCTCAAATATTTGTTGGAACAGAGAATCTCGACGTCCGAACAACAAAAATGGATGGAAAAATTGGTTGGTTATGATTACAAAATTATGTGTAAACCAAGATGCTCTCTCTCGAATCACCACAGGTCTATGTCTCAATACACTCTGGGTTCCATGTGTTCAACTATGGGATGAGCTCTGTCATATCTCCACCTTTGATCTATATATGTAAAAAATTGGCCATGCAGCCTCCTCACAACAAAGGAGTCCATATTCATGAAAAAATGGGCCTATGTATTTTAATAATTGTGTGGTCATACCTCCAGTTCCGCTTTCATATGACAACTTTTATAAGAATACCATGATACACCTATGGGCGGCCACTCCAGCATTCTCTGAACTTTTAAGAGGCTATCTCAACAGTTCTATTAACCACCGATGTATCGCACCATCCGTGAATATGTTGCAACTTGTGATATCTGTCAAAGAGAGAAGTCTGAATCGATGAACCCAGCCGGGTTATTGCAACCCTTGCAGCCAATCAATATTTTATGTTTTAATACTAAAGCTAAAATTCTTGGAATAATTACTGTGTAATTGAAATTATGATGAGATATAATTATGAGATTCAATTTACACTTATGTATTATTCCTAAATGTTCCTAGTTGTAGTTTCATCAAGACGGAATATTGTTAAAATGGTAAAACTAGCACACATTATGTTTCTTTCTTATGAAGAAAGTAACAGATCTTATAAATTAAAGTATAGAGATACTTAAACTAATGTGTGGGTGATTATTAGAGAATAAGTCACTGAACTGACCTGATTATGAGAATTCCAGATGAAATATTACTTATGTGTCTATGGATTATCTCATAATGATAGTTGTATAATTGATCCTCAGATTTGAGATTGCCAAGGTATCTTGTGTGGGAATTACTATGTTTTGATGCTACTTATGAATTGTCCTAGGATAATTTAGTCGGCAATAATTGGATACAGTATGAACCATATGTAGATAGTTGAGTAAGTCAATATAGGATTCGTCACTGTAAAGTAATTAGAGAGAATATTCTACTGTTCTTGATTAGTAATGATTTATGGAATTCTCTGGTTAGAGCGAATTAACATTTGAAAAGGTGTTTTCAAATTTCAATTATAAATCGATTACTAATTAACAAGAACGAGCATGATTGGATGATAAGAGTAGACACTATATCCATACTTTGTCCAATTAGAATATTGAATGACGAAAGGATTAAATTATACTTCATAGCAATGCATGGATAGGTTAAGTCAATCACTTTGTCATTCCTGATATTTGGGTAATTATAACATGTTGCTAGATGTCAATCATGATTTATAATTATGAATTGTTTAATTGGAGAATTAAAGATAAATTAAAATTTTTAATTTATCTAATTCTAATTGTGAATTAGAATTGTAATTTATAGTCATTGCCAATTTATTAAGAACCTAATAGGTCACATATCAAAGATCAATTTGTGGAAGAAAAATCAATTTAATTAAATTGAACTTAATTATAAAGTTTGAGAAACTTTAAGGGTCAAATATGAGATATTTGATTTTATTAAAATTAAATTAATTATAATTAGAATTTGATTTTAATTATAACTAAATAAATTTAAATTTAATTAAAGACCCTTATGATTTTTCTATTGAAAAAGGGAAGAACAATATAGAAGTTAGCACTTTTTCTTCTTCCTCTTAAAATCAGTCTTGAGAATTGCTATATGGATACCATCAAAGGCTGGCAAATTAAACAGCTCGTGATTGATCAATCGAAAAAGTTTTAAAAGTTTTTTCATCATGAAAATGAACAAGGTATAATTTTTAATTCATTTTCATTTTATTCAATTATCAGGATCCACTCGGAATCCGTAAAAATTTTATTTTCCGCTACGCCAATGATTCGATCACGGTTGGATTTTAACAGGTTCTATGTGTTCAACTATGGAATGAGCTCCGTCATATCTCCACCTTTGATCTATACATGCAAAAAATTGGCCAGGTGGCCTCCTCACAATAAAGGAGTCCATATTTATGAAAAAATGGGCTTAGTTATTTTAATAATCGTGTGGTCATACCTCCGAGTTCCCCTTTCACACAACAACTTTTACAGAATGCCATGATACACCTATGGGCAGCCACTTCAGCGTTCTCTGAACTTTTAAGAGGCGATCTCAACAGTTTTATTGGCCATCGATGCATCGCACCGTCCACGAATATGTTGCAGATTGCGATATTTGTTAAAGAGCGAAGTTTGAATCGATAAAGCTAACTGGGTTGTTACAACCTTTACTAATCCCATGTCAAGTTTGGGATGAAATCTTTATGGATTTCATCGACAGGTTCCCTGTGTCGATAATGGTGGTTATCGATCAACTAAGCAAGTCAGCACATTTTATGGCCCTTACTCACCCGTATATGGCGAAACATGTGGCTTCTATGTTCGTTGAGCACATCGTAAAGCTTCATGGCATGCTACAAACAATTTAAGTAATCGCGACCCAATTTTACCAAGCTTCATATGTCCTCGGCCTAGCTCCCCAAGGTGACGGACAAACGGAGATTGTCAACCGATGCCTTGAATAATACCTTCGTTGTTTTGTGCACAATCGACCAAGCCATTGGCGTTCACTTCTTCCTTAGACTGAATTTTGATATAACACAACTTACAATTCGTCAATTGGAATGACCCCATTCCAAGCCTTTTAAGGTTGGCTGCCCCTAACTATCACCTCCTATTAGTCAGGTTCTTCATCCATCGACGAGCTAGATGACCAGCTCTCAGCTGGTGATAAGTTGTTATGAGAACTCAAGCAACGTTTATTGAATGCTAACAACAGGTGGAAGCAGAAAATTGATAATAAGAGTCAAGATGTACAATTTGCAATTGATGATTGGGTCTATTTGCGACTACAACCATAATGTCAACAATCTGTCTTTCGCAGAACATCGCAGAAACTATCCAACCGGTATTATGGACCATTTCAAATTACAGAACGAATTGGGCCGATTGTGTATCATCTCAAGCTACTGCTTACGACACACATTCACCTAGTTTTTCATGTCTCCTTACTTAAGAAAAGAGTGGGTCCTAAAGTACTTACTATCACAGACCTACCGCCATTGTGGGAAGATGGGATTCTGTAATTGAAGCCTGAGCAAGCATTCCAATCCCGTTGGGTTAAGAGAGGAGGGAGCTTAGTCTCCAAGACTTTGGTACGATGGAGCGAACTGCCTGAAGAAGAAGTCATATGGGAGAATACTTAATAACTCCAACGCAGTTTTCCATCACTAAACCTTGAGGATAAGGTTCTTTCGGAGGACGGGAGTATTGATAAACATGATCTTGGTGCCAAAGAGATCAAAACGAGACCTACACGTGTATGACCCTAGATATTTGGACTGAGTCCTTCGCTTGACTTAGTCCCAAATTCAGTTGCTATCTTTCTTAGAGTTTAACAACAAATAATGGAGGAATTAGTCTTCCTAGTTTTTAGGGACACGATCCCAATTTGCTTTTCCCTGTATTTCACTTTGTTTATTTCCTTGTATTTAATGAGGAAAAGATTAATAACAAAGAGAGGTAGGAACAACTCTCTTAATTGATAACTTATTTCCTTAAAATCTTCAAGCTTCTGATTGGGACCACTATAAAAAAGCCTAAGACTCAAGAGTTAAAATAATGACAAAAGCATATGTAGAATACTTGCTCAAGAAAGTTCAAAGAATATAAAAATTTAATTTTGCTTTCATCAGGCTTAGAGATGTGATCATTGTCTTCAGTTCCTTCTTCATTAGAGCCTGAATCAATCCCAGAATCACCTTTTATGAACTGCACAATAGCATTAAGTTATTACGCTTTGCGTACCAATCATTATGGAAGAACATGCTATCAAAAATATAATCTTATTCATGCCATTACAAAGCTTGATAAAGCCTACAAGAGAGTGAATTCTAGAAATTCCTGAACAAAGTGAGCATAAACATGTGCATGCACTTAAGAAACAAAGTTGGAAAAAGGAATAACAATGGTTTATTCTTATGCATACCAAACACTGAGAATAGACATTTAAGTAGATATACTGGATATGGTCCTGGGATACTTACTGATGCGCGCCTATGAATACTGTGGATGGTTGTGTAAAAGTTGCTAAATGTGTCTTATTGTGTTTAGGAAATAAGATCTGGCTATACTAACTATAATATCAAGTACTCTTTACGATTTTTACCCCGACTGCTTTCTTCTGGAATTACCTTTTTACCGCCTCCTTTTTTGCTTCCTTTTAGACTATCCCTTTCACGTGTCTGGTCTGGTGGTAATTTTCTGGGGTCTCTAAGATGGCAAAGGCCAATGCCTCATCGGAGGTCCTCCTTTGGTCTGACAAGGGGACTGTGGAAATGGGAGAATCCTTGCTTTCTAAAAAGGATTTTCCACCTCTCTCCCATGAACTGTTTAAGGATTCTTCATCGGAAAATTCAACTGAAAAATTTACATTGTTGGATATAGCCATGAGCAATTGCTGTCAGTGGGGACATGGAAAAAAAAGCTTAAGACTCACCACAATGAATGGGTATTGAAGTATTACCCCAATGTCCTTCAAGATGGTGTTTTTTTCACCTCCGATTGAGTTGCTACATACTGGAGCCAAGGTATGGTTGTTTGCTTTAATTGATTTTTTCTAGTCTAAGTGGATGACTTTCCCTAATGTTAATGCCTGGGTAAAGGCTCATTGGGGTAAAAAAGGCCATAGAAAGGTAATGTTAAGGGAGGATGGCATTATGTTGTTCAAATTTTTTAATGCTTCCAATCTCTCTGAAATTATAGAATAGGGGCCGTGGCATATTGGCGACCAACCCCTGTTTTTGCAATAGTGTAAACTAGGGATGGCCTTGGATAGAGGCAAAATCGATGTTATCACCATATGGGTGCATTTTTATGGACTTCTTATGGAATATTGTTTGGTTGAAGGTCTAAGCTAAAGGATGCTCCTCTACCTGAAACCTTGCCTATCCTTTGACTCGAAGAATTCGGTGAGATGGAACGAGATGAAATAACTATTTCTTATTGTTGGACACAAACTCTGTCTAGCAAGAAATGGGTAGCCATGAGTAGAGTATTTAAGTCAAGATGGCATGACGAATTACTGATGAAGGGTAGTCCTTCCTGGGGCCACCTGGTTCAGCCAAAAAATGGACAGAATAATGTGGAAGTAGAGGGTGATATGAATAATTCTGGGTTGAATTTGTTAGTCTAAATAGAAAAGGATACTGTTAGAGTTGAGGTAGTGGAAGGAGTGACTAAGTTAGCCAATAAACCCCTCCCTAGTCATATCAGCTATGGTTCTACTGAAACTGGAAAATGCATTGAAGCAAATGATACTGGGTTGGCAAAAGTGGTTACAGTGGAAACAATGGATATGGATAACATTGTTCTCATCCCACCTCCATTGGCAGTTAAGCAAGACACTGATAAGCTATTGACACAAAACTCTGGTGAGGTAAAGTCACTTGATCATTCTGCTACTAACAAAACTCTTATGCAAAGGGATAGTGTGGAATAGTTTGTCTTGGTGGATGGGAGTACTGCGAATACATTAAGCTTCTAACAAGGTATGATGGATTCTCCGAGAGTAGTTGGTCCCAACCTAGTGTCATCTATTGCACACTATATTGAGAATACTGAATCTAATGAACAAGCTCCTCTTGGTTCTAATATTTTGGGAACTTATATTGATGATAAAATGGATTCATGCTCCCTTTCTGACTCCTTAAACACATTACTAGATGACTTTATATTGCAATCCAAGTCTTACAAAAGGAAGTCTGCATGGAAGAGGAAACAAAATCCCAAGTATCAAGGGACTTTCGCCACTCATGTTAGTCCTTGTATAGAACACTGGGGGCTTAAATGACCCTCAGAAAAAATCATTAGTGAAGGAGCTAGTGAGAGATATGAAAGCCTTGTTTTCTAGGCCTTTTTGAAACTGAAATAAAGGACCCCCTCTCCCTTGTTGGGTCCAAGTTTTAGGGTGCTCATTGGCAGGTTGTTTTTAACCATAGATCACACTTCAATGGCAAAATTATTTGCCTTTATAACACTGAAATGATTGGGGTTCAAGTCATGCAAGAATCTGACCAGTTTATCCATTTCTATTGCCCATTTTAAAGTAGTTTAGTTGTAATTGAGATTTCTCTTGTATATGTTTCCAATTTTGACTTCTAAAGGGCTAAGTTATGGCAAGATTTGACAACTCTTTAGCTTACAGTTTCTAATCCTTGGCTTGTTATGGGAGATTTCAATTGTTCTTTTTCTTCAGATGAAATTGAGGGAGGTCAGTAGTTTAATCTTGGTTTAACAAAGGAGCTGTCTAATTTTTTAGCTCAGATGGACTTAGAGGATCTTACTTATATCGGACAACTCCTTACTTAGTTAAATAGCTAGTAAGGAAACTTGCTCATTCGAAAAAAATTAGATCATTCTCTAGTCAACTCTTTATGAATGCAACATTATCCTAACTCTTTTATTCATTTTGGCGAAAATTTATCTTCAAATCACTCTTACATGTTAACATAAAGGTTGACTAACAATAGATTGTAAAGTGCTCCTTTTTTATTCTTCAATGGCTTAACTCAAATGATGGGATTTACATAACTGATTGAAAGTTGTTGGAGTATTGAAATTGATGGGTGTAAACCATTCAAGTTTATGCAAAAACTTAAGTTGGTGAAGTTTGCACTTAAAGGATTCTTGGTTAGACGTCACCAACCCCTCTTATCCTTAAGGAGAAGCTCTCACAAGCTCAGAAAGCATGTTATGATTCTCCACACAACACTACTCTAGGAATCGTGGAACAACATTTCCTCCATGAGTATCAGGAAGCTCAAAACTTTGAAACCTCTATTCTTAAACAAAATCCAGGATGAATTGGTTGAAAGATGGAGATGCCAACTCAAAATTCTTCCACTCATCTTTATTAGCACAACGGAATGTTAATAAAATAAAAATATATCATATGATAGTAATGGCAAAGAGATCTATGAGCAGAAGCAACTTTAAGAAGCCAGACATTACTTCCTGTATTTGATGCTTTCAAACCAATCTATAACTTCTATTCCTAATGTTTTACAACTATTTTGTTACTCGATTGAGCAAAATACCATGGAATTTCTGATTTCTCTTTTTACTGCTTAAGATTTTAAAAGGTTCTCTTCAATATGCATCCTTCGAAAGCTCTTAGGTTGGATGGTTTCATGACACTTTTCTTTCAAAGTACTTGGGACATCACTGGAACTCTTCTCATGAATTTTGTGATGGAGTTCTTTGATTCCTTAAAGATGCTCAAGGCAATAAATCACACACACCTCTGCTTGGTGCCTAAAAAAAATCAACTACAAAGTATGAATGACTTCCACCCTATTTCTTGTTGCAACATCATTTATAAGGTGATCTTTAAGCTCCTTATTGAAAGACTCAAGCGAGCTATCTCCAATATTTTCAACTTAGCTTAAGGAGCTTTCATTCCTGATCGTAATATCGGAGATAATATCCTTCTACTTTAAGAACAGCTGATGGAATACAATTCAGGCAAAGAACTTAGAAGCTGTGTGATTAAAGTCGATTTTTTTAAGGCCTTTGATACTGTTAGGTGGAGATTCATTTGAGTATGTTTATAAGCTTTACAATTGCCTTCTAAATTTATAGAATGGATAATGACTTGCATACAAACCCCATCCCTGAACGTCCTAGTGAATGGGATCCCTAAACCTTTTCAGATTGCTAAAGGGATTCGACAGGGTGATCCTTTCCTTACTTATTCACTCTTATCACGGAAGGGTTCTCTTGATTGACCACTAAACTGATATCTTGCTATCGGGGTTTTTAATATCACTACAAGTGCAAAGCCCTTAATCTCACCCGTTTAATGTATGCAGATGATCTTCTGTTCTATGTGGTAATGATACTCATTCTTTAACTATGATGATGAATATTTTGGAATTATTTGTTGCTTGGTCTGGTCTAAAGCACAACCCTGCAAAGAGTAATCTTTACCTCTCAGCGGACGTCAGGACTACTTTTGAAATACTGGAAATAGTGGGGTTTAATCAGCATTCAACCCTTTTGCTACTTGGGAATACCTATCACTTCTTCTAAACCTAAATATCATGATTGCTTACCCCTTATAGAACGAATCAAGGAAAGAGTGAATGCTTGGCAGAATAGATTCCTATCCTATGCTGCTAGGCTAACTTTTATCATCTCAGTATTGAGTAACTTACATTTATACTAGTCAGCACATATCACACTATCAAAGAAAGAACTTAAAGAGTTAGATTGAATCATCAAAGCATTATTCTGGTCAGGTAGAACTGAGCATTCCAAGAATGCTAAAGTTAAGTGGGGTGAGGTGATGATTCAAAAAAAACATGGAGGCCTCGAAATCCTTTCTACGTCTGCTATATAGAAGGTCCTAATGTACAAAAGATTATGGAGACTGTATATTGATCATAATGCCCTTGGGTGAAGTAAACCTATGAATATCGCATTAAAGGTGTAAATTTTTAGAAAGGTTCTTGTACTCGGGATTTTTCTTGGATTCTTATCCTGCTGATGAAGTTGTGAGCTTTTATTTACCCTTTTATTAAACACAAGATTGGAAATAGGAAAAACACCTGGTTTTGGTATGATAATTGGCTAGACTTGAGTCTTATTATTCTGAATTCGAAGCTACAACATTTAAGAAATAGACTTTTGCGTAATGATAAGGTCTCTTCTTTGATCTTTAATGGTCAATGGTGAGGCAATAGTAGGGGATTTGACACTTTAGCCCATCATCTCCCTTGCTTAAACAATGCACACATGGAGGACTCCATCATCTATACTACTGATCCAAATGGAAAATTCTCTAATTATTAATGTCACAGGATCCTTGTAAGAAGGTTACATGAAGAAACTTGGTCCTCTCTTTTATGGTCTAATTCTATTCATCCCAAAGCCTTATTTATCTCATGGATTGTGATGAAAAATAGACTCAGGACTAAGAGTCAATGACACAGACATGTGGACTTAACTTGTTTATTATGTAAAATAGCAATCGAGGATAAAGACCATCTTTTTTGCCTATGTAGCTTCTTGAAAATAGTCTGAAGCAGGATCTTACACATTTTATCAGGTATTGATTACCATTATACATGGGAGCTTACTTTGGCTTAGGCTATTAATACTTCTGCAAAAGGGAGGCCTAATGTGATTCTTTATAAAGTTATCTTCATTATTACCATCTACTTCCTTTAGAAAGAACGAAACCGTAGTCACTTTTCCAACCTTGAAAAGGATACATATCAGCTTGCAAATAAGATTATTAACTGGATTATAGCGGCCTTATTTGCAAAGAATCTACAGTTCTCTATCACCACAGACATTAGACTCTAGTGGAATCTTTAGTCTGGATAATTTGGTTAATATGTAACTCCCTCTTGTAATATAATAGTCTGTATAGTGCCTATTTAAAACTCACTGTAATGATGTAATAGTTTTATCTATAGAAAATCCACATTCTTTTTCCAAAAAAAAAAAAGAAATAAGATCCTGTTCATCCCTATTGAAATTAAGGCTAAATGCAATCATGAGTTTAACCCAACCTCCGAATAATTTGGAACATGAAATTTGAAATTATAAATTCCCATTTAGGGATAAATAGACAAATTAACTTGATTAATCTTCAACTTGTTTGCACATTATAACACCCCCACTGCTATAAAGTACATATCGGAACACCGTTATGACATTATAGTATATACCCTATAACAACGGCTTGTTAACTATCACACTTTCACTTTATAACATGGCAATATATCCCACTTAATCATGGCATCTACTATCATACACGAAAGTCACCAAATTTTAAAAACAAATTTCCTCTTTTCATTTCATAAATTGAATGTACATACATTGTAGCTTTCAAAAATCTGTACATGTACATCATCATATCCTAATACAAAATATACTATATGAAAGAGGAAATACAAAAGATCTAACTAAATCCTTTAGTCTAGTTGACCGACCTTTGGGCTATATCTTCTTCTTAAAAGTACAAGAATTAAGCTTTTTGTACGGTCTCTCAATAGCTAGAATCCTCTCTCGGTCCTGAAATGTCAACGTTCAAATTTTGGGTGAGTTTTGCGAACTCAGGTGAGGTAACCATCATCGATGGTTCCCTCAATTCATGTAACATATCATTTCACATAACAGATAATTCACATCATTGCATTTTTTTCATATAATATCACATATCAAATTTTCATTTAAGAGTAAGACAATTATATTTCAATCAATCAAACATACTTAATAAAAAATGTATATGAAATGCACATATGACTCTTTACCACTTGTCACTCTCCTATAGTCCCATTTGGACCCTTTTTAATAACTAGTCTATTTAAATACAATTTCTACTTCAATTGTCTCCAAATTTCAATAACATATGTCATTAAATCCTAAAGTCATTAATAAAATTTTTTTACTGCCATTTAAGTCTTAATTCTACTGTTATTTATCAATTGTCTTGCCACTTAACATTTTTTGTAGTCTAAAATTACCCAAAATTTTAGAAATTTTTCTAAAATTCTCCAAAAATTCTAAATTACTAAATACCATATCCAAATCAATTTTCAACAAAATCATATTCATAATTCAATTATAAATCAATTATACTTGGAATGTCTATGAATGCATGTATAATTGTTTTCACGTGCAAAAATTCAATATTCAAGAGTATTGGCATATCATATAATGCATGAGTATGAAAAGAATTTTCTAATTTCTTAATAATCTCTCATATTTACTATTCTAGACTCAATATGGGTAACGGGATGTTACAACTCTCCCCCTCTTAAAGAAATTTCGTCCTCAAAATTCTTACCTGATTGTTCGAATAGGTGGGGGTATTGTCTCCTCTTATGCTCCTTCGTTTCCCACGTTGCTTCCTCAGTTGAGTGATTCCTCTAAAGGACTTTTACCAATGGAATGACTCGGTTCCTCAACTACTTCATTTGAGACCCCACTATCTTGATCGGCTCCTCAACATAGCTTAAGTTACTAGCAACCTCAATTTCCTGAGCCGGTATCACATGTGTCAGGTTCGATCGGTATCTTCGGAGCATACTCACATGAAACACATTATGCAATTTAGACATTTCATTCCATAAAGCCAGCTTATATGCCAAAGGTCCTATCCTCTCAATGATCTCATAAGGACCAATGTACCTAGGGCTCAACTTGTAACATCCCCTCACCTATGGGAAGGGTAAAATAGTAATTTGGAATGAGTTAGAAATGAGTAAAATTGTATTGATATGTTCATGCATTCATATATGCACATGAATAGTGAATAGTGAATTTTTGCACATGCAAATGATTGTACATGCATTCATGACATTTCCTGGAATACTTGTGTAAAATTTGAATTGGAGAGGGTTATTGGGGTTTTCTAATTTTTAAAGAATTATAGAAATTTTTCAGGAATTTTTCGGAGTCAATTTTGGACCCAAAAAACTATCAAGTGACAGAATAGGGGTTTACTGGTAGTGAAAATGACTGTCCAATGGCACTGAAAACTTAGACACATGAAATTAAGAATTTTTGAATTGAGCCATTGGAATTTTGGAGAGAAATTGGAATTGATTTGGGA
>JANQBM010000001.1:14776695-14789539 GCA_025594535.1 Erythroxylum domingense | reverse complement strand
GGACTAAAGGGTTCAGCACTACACCTCTCAACCTAGGAAAAAAAATGTTGGCCATTGTCAAAGCCATTCGGAAATGGCGACCGTATCTCTTAAGTAAGCCTTTTATTGTTCGTACTGATCAAAGGAGTTTAAAGTTTTTGTTAGAGCAAAGGATTACAACACTAACCCAAGCACGATGGCTTCCAAAATTACTGGGGTACGACTACCGGATTGAATACCGAAAAGGAAGCGATAACCAAGGAGCCGATGCATTATCACGAACGGGTGAATATTACATGAACACCATTACTCTGCCTGTTCCTGAATGGTGGAAGGATCTCCAAGAAGAAGTTCGAACAGACCCTGCATATGCAACCGAAATTCAAAAGCTGCCAGCAGAGAGTGTTCAAGTTAAAGACGGTGTGTATTTTTACAAAGGTAGGATATTCTTATCTGCCCACAGTCCTTTTACAATGGGGAGCCACTCCAGGTATCACAAGAGTTTAGTCAAACTCAAACAATAATTTTATTAGGTGGGGCTACGACAACACGTAAAACAATTCATTGGGGAATGTTCAGTATGTCAACAACACAAATATGAGACACTCAAGCCTCCTAAACTATTGCAACCACTTCCAATACCTGACAAAATTTGGCCTGAGATCTCTGTGGACTTTGTAGAAGGGCTGCCATCGTCCAAAGGGTACACAGCAATTATGACAGTGGTAGATAGACTAACAAAATACTGTCATTTTGTTCCCTTGAAACATCCTTTCATAGCAGTTGACATAGCAAATGAACTTGTCAACCACGTGATAAAATTGCATGGTGTTCCGGAAACCATTGTAAGTGACAGGGATAAGATATTTACAAGTTCTTTTTGGAATCACTTGTTTACTTTACAAGGAACCCAATTGAAAATGAGCTCCAGTTACCACCCTCAGACTGATGGGCAATCAGAGGAGATGAACAGGATGTTGGAGCAATATCTGAGATGTTTTACTAGTGATCAACTATGGAAGTGGATCGACTGGTTGGCTTGGGCAAAACTCAATTACAACACCAGTTATCATTTCGCCACTAAATTCACACCCTTTGAGTTGGTCTATGACAAACCGCCCTCATCACTACTCTCCTATGTTCCTGGGACAACCAAAGTCCAATCCGTGGATGATTATCTCATACAACGAGCACAAGTATTAAAAGAATTGAAGCTCAATTTACGATTAGCACAGGAAAGAATGAAGCTCCACGCTGATAAGAAAAGAAGGGAGGTCGAGAATTCTTCTATGAATCTTGATTGTTTTAATCTGAATTAGAAGCCATTAATTAAAGTTTAATATCTTATTACGATGTTGTTAATATACCCATATAAGCTTAAAAGATCACATCGCTAATAATTTTGAACTCAATTGAAAAATATCGTGCAACATTGGGTAAAAAGTAAAAATTAATTATATATATTTTTATAGCGAATTCACTTAAATTTCAAGAGAAATATTTAATTTATTGAGATAGCAAATATCATTTCTCTTATAAGAGCAGGGTTCCAAACTATCACAATCTTTTTGGAGACGCCATAGGCTCATCTAAGAAATATAATGTAAATACTATAACTTAGTCAGCAATACAAAGTACAAATTATTTACTAACATCACTTTGTCTTAATATAACTTTTCTGCTAATATGTATATATGCCTTAACGTCAAAATAAGACCACAAAGGCAAATAATTGTGGAATCCTACGATGAATAAGATGGTTACAATGCACCATAATGAATAAAGGAATTTTTGGTCCTCACAGACAGCTATTGGGCTGTAAGGAACCGGTGGCTCCTCCATCAGCATTCTTACAAGACGAAATGGCAGGTTGGTTCTTGTAAGTGAGCTTTACATCTTCCAAATTAAGGCCAGTACACGGATACTTTGTACTACAATCAAATTTCACAGCAACTTCTGTAGCTGATGTTCCATGGATGTCTTGGTATGTCACATCACTGATTTTAATTCCAGAAGCCTGCTTGATTGAAAAAACACAACATAAATATAATAAGATAACTTAACCAGCTGCCTACTTCAAAAGATTCTAAATTGCAATCTATCAAAACCTAGCTAGTTACAGAAGAGGACCTACCAGACCAGGACAATTTTGGTTATTGGGGCAGTAGTTTTGATCGATGACAATGGGATTCTGGACGTTGTTCATGAGAATATGTTGGAAAACTATGTTCCTGGCAAAACCGTTGCTTTGTCTCCCCCATGACTTAATTCTTGCCCCGTTTTGAGTACCAGTAAAGGTAACAGATTTAACTGTCACATTTTGTACACCGGGCTCCTTAAGTTCCTTCCCCAAACTCCCAACACTGCATCAATTGCACACGCATAACTTATTAGCTCCACGTTCAACAATACTAAGTATGTTACAAAATGGTTGCATATACATTTCATTGGTTGTTTTGTATACCTGATTCCATGTCCAGGGCCACATGCAACATTTTCAATCCAAAGGTTGGTTGTACCAGGACCAATGGAGACACAGTCATCACCGGTGCCTAATTTGGAGCTCAAAATTGTAACACCGGTCGATTTTTCGACATGAATACCGTCAGTGTTTGGGCTGTTGTCAGAGGCAGAGACCTTAACTCCTTGAATTTTGACTTGGTGGCTGTTATATATGACTATGTGGAATATTTGGCTATTTAGAGATGATAATCCACTAATCATAATGTTGTTAGAATTGGAGAATTGTAAAGTCTGCAAATAAGCAAGAAACAGTTACATTTATATACGATTAATTTTTATCCACTAAAATTACATAAAAATAACTAATAAGCTTCGACTAAGTTTTTGCACTTCTTCACGTACCGTGGCACCAATGGGACAACTCTTTCCCGAGGCCTTACATGCCCATAAACCGGCACCCTGTCCATCAAGCACTCCACCAGAGACGGTAACCCCATTAACCTGCTCAAACAAAATCCAGTTTCCAACATTCCCTATAACTTCGTAGTTTGATGGAGCCACAAGAGTGCCATCTATACGAACAGTGATTGCATTGTTCTTGCACGGACCCTGAAACTTTACATTTCGAAGAGCGAACCTTCCCGCTGGAACATAAATGGTTGCTGGACTAGAGGAGCTACAAGCTTGGTTCCAGGTAGCAACAAAGGCCTTGGTTGAGTCTGTTGTTCCATCAGGTTTAGCACCATAACTTAACACATTATGCTGAGAAGCAGTTGCTAAAGATGATGGTGCAGTAAAGGAAATGATGAGAAATAGAAGTGTATAGATTGAAAAATGATAATTCAGTGAGTTTGCCATTCCGTTCTTGTTTCTGCAAGCAAAAAGAGAGAATCAGATATAGGGAGACGAAAGGGTTAACAGACGTTGGGCAAGAATGTGTTGGTGGGACTTAGAGCCTACTAAGGGGGTATTTATAGCTTCTGAGCTAGTATGTTAGTCGTTAGTTAGAATTGGATATCATCTATAAAAAGCAAAAGACGCGCCTAAATGTAACGTGGTTTATTGACTCACTTGACCTATTTGATGTTCCAGTTTTTCCTTTGCCCATCTCTTGAAATTTGGATATCAGTATTTTTATGGTTTACTTTTCCTGTTTGTACAGTGCTCTCTTTGAATGCCTTTCAATGGTGCTTGCATGTGAAGAACGTTGCGGAATAGAAACTTAAACTATTAGAGATTTTCACTTTTTACTTATCCTTTTCTGGCAACATTCCCGGATAGGACTACTAATTTGCTTGAATTCTTTCCTTTTTTTTGATTCAAGAAACTAAAAAGAAAAGAACAATCCGCCGTTCACGTGACACGGCCATCATGCATGATATATCAATCTGTTTGCTTTTCTTTTCCTGTTATGATATATCATTCTGTCTGCTTAAATAACAAAATGAGAGAATGAATCTCTGTACAGATTTTTAAATTTGTCCATTCTCTGTAAACATGGAGGAAGTTATTAAGTTGAAGCAGCAAGAAAGAGCTTGCTAAAGGACGCATAATTGCACCATTCTGTATTGTCTAGCCTATACTACATGGGAGCTCGTTCTTGGGATCATCTGTCCAGTGGGACATGTTGTCTAAAACACGAAAGTATGGGCTTAAACTGACTTGCTTTAAACTTATTGAGCCATTAACCAATATGGGAAGGGCAACAAATTGGTGACATCGGTTATTGACGTCAAATTATAAGATTAACCGATCTGATAAGACATGCCACTGATCTTTAAGAACTAAGAATTCCAATTTGGAGTTTCCACCAAAAGAATCCAACCCATTTTCAAAACATAGTTTCGTGACGTCTGTATCTAGATGCTCACATGTGCTTGCTTTGGCTGTTGATAACTCAACTAGAAGACTATACTAACATTATTCTTGGCGAACTTCTCCAAAAACATTATTCTTGGTGAAATTGTATTTGACTGATTAACTAAAACACCCATTATATGCATTTTATTGGTGAAATTGTATTAAGCTAACCACATGCTGATAATGCAACCTCTCACCAACTGAAGTATATCAAGAAGTCCATGTCTATCTAATGCGTGAACTATTATTCTGGTACACAAGAAGCAGTTATGTTTTTGTGGTTGGAATAGATTGTGCTCATAAAAATTGGCTGCCTTGTTTCATGGCTTCCTTGTTTTAGGCAAAGTTTCTTGTTTCCATAGATGCCCATGTGATGTTTGTTGACTTCCATCCTTCTAAGACTAGACTAGATTTGTTAGGCACAAGATCTGTATGCATCGGCTCTTTGAATAACAAGTCTTTGGATAAAATTGGTGTTATGGGCACAGCGTTAATTGGTATATTGCAGAAAGTTTGATTCTTCGAAATCACATAGAACTCTAGAAAACGTTTGAAGGAATAAAAATCTTAAATGTAATAAATCAATACTACTTAAGATTTTCGAGCAAACTCAAATATGTAACGAAAGCAAGATTTTCAAATTTTTAAATAAGGAAAAATGTTTTTTGAACTTAAAGGTCTATTTTTTAATTTGTAATATTATATTTTCTTCATAAAATCATCTTTTCGAAAATCTTGTATACCTATTTTTTAATTTGTAATATTATATTTTCTTCATAAAATCATCTTTTCGAAAATCTTGTATACTTTTTGTTTTTCTCGTAAAAATTAAATAGTGTAAGAGAGATGTAGGCACCTTTATTTTCATTTCTTCCTTCCATGACTGGAAAATGTTCAAACGGCTTTTCTCCCCCCAAATCCATTGAACCATTTGGCACTTAGTTTAGTTAAAAGCACTATTTTCGCAAATTGCCCTTTTCTTTCACGATTGACTTTGCACGTGGGCAATATCATTAATCATATCCGAATTGATATGAATATTTTGTTTTGAAAAATAACTTTGAAATGACTTGAATCCTACACTGTTTCAGTAGTAATGTTCACTAAGAAATCTCCATGTGGTAAACCCGTCATTTTCATTTCCCTCTCTAAGAAAACTATCTCCAAACATGCATGGAACTGGAGTATAGTTACTGTTTTATCTCTTTTTCTCGATACAAATCCCAATTAAGAATCAACTCACCAGACGATATTTGTGTCCTTATCATATGCTATCCCTGACAATGAGTACTTACAGCCTTTCGGTTCATTTATTCTCGGGGAGTGTGCATGCGAACATGAACATGGGGAAGTCATACTTAATTGAAACCCCAGTTAATCAGTAATACAGTTGCAGGCCAGCATAATAATTGGATATTGTAGTTAATTAATTACCTTACTTATTACTTTCTCACTTTGCTTATATTGATATTATATGTTATTTAGCTTAATGCTAATGTGGTAAGAACTGTCATTTATTCATATTTAAGTTTCATTACTAATCTTTTAGCTATATGGTATTTTTACATTTAAAATATACTATTTACAGTGGTTTTCTAAGCTTTGGCTTGACATATATCTTTTTTAATTAAGATCAGCTCTTTTTCTTATTAACCATTTATTTACAAAATATTACATATGTTAGGATTGCGTAACCATACATATGCTACATTATAAACCATAGGATAAAGAAGACCAACTTTGAAATCACAAGGAATAGCATGTGCCTAGTCTCCATATGCTAACGTAATTAAGGAAATGGAAATGTCAAAGGAGGTTATCACGATACCGAATTCTTAAAGCAAAAGTTTCCCGCATGCAGGGAACCATGCCCTGAATTGCAATCAAAATGAATCCCAGCATATCATATAATGAAGAGTATAGCTCAGAAGCTTTCGTGCCATGCTGAGTCTTAATATGTCAGGATCAGCCCTGTCTCTGGGTGAGTCAAGTTCAGGCACGAAGTTGTCGTTTTAAGGACAGTCTTGTATAGTTCTATTGTAACATCAGTAAATGAGAAAGATCTTTAGAGGCCAACAAGCAATCCTTGAATTTGATGTTGAAAGAAAAAGCACCATAATTATTTACGAGCTATTCCGGTTATTACGCGTACATTCAAGGGTTACTATCGCAAATACCAATACAACTTCACGTGGGATTTGATTAGTTTGTGGATCAGGACTCGGGAGTTTCATAGCTCAGAATAGGAGTCTTATATTAGGTTATCCTTGTACTAATTCTTATTAAACTTCCTGTAAAAAATATAAAACTAAAACCAATTATTTATATCAAAATTAAACTATTTCTTTTCGAGGAAATGGTTGCATAACCATATGCGGAGACTCACTTCTCGTTTCATGCAATTCTCATAAAATCAAACTCCCTAATAGATACTCAACATAAGCATAGTACTCCAATAATTTCTGATGCTGGTCCTTAATTTTAGTTATATTAAATTAATTAACCTATTCCTTTTTATTAGTCCACTAAGCAACTATAAAAGTAACAAATATTTGAATGTGCCACGTTCAGCCCATAATCCATTGTTTCACAACATTTGAACATTACCCGGTTAGATTGCCATCTGTCACAACATCATTCGTTTATGGACTATGGAATATTTTATATTTGTTGTCTAAAAACCAAAACCACCTCTCCAAAGTTCCTATAAATTAATACCACCTCATCCACAATTTCAGTTCCTCACTATCTCCATACCCGACTCTCTCCCTCTGTCATTGTCTCTTCCTGTGTCTTGCTTCTCAACTTTCACTCAATCAAAAAAATGAGCCTTATTCGTCTAGCATTCCTCTTTATTTCCTTCACTTCCACCTTGTCAATGGCTGCGAACTACAACGTGTTGACCTATGGTGCGAAACCTGATGGCATTACCAACTCCGCAAATGCATTTCTTGCAACTTGGGCTCAAGCTTGTTCATCAACAAAACCTGCCACTGTTTATATTCCCAAAGGCAGGTTCTCTATAGCTAACAAAGTCGCATTCCAAGGTCCTTGCAAGAACAGTGCCATTGTAGTACGTATAGATGGAACTCTTGTGGCTCCATCATCTGACTATCAGGCCATTGCCACGGCAGGAAATTGGTTAATATTCGAGCATGTTACCGGCGTCACGGTTTCTGGCGGGACCCTTGATGCTCAAGGCACTGCACTTTGGTCTTGCAAGGCATCTAAAAAGAGTTGTCCCTCTGGTGCAACGGTATGTCAAGCTGAAATACAGTAGAATTTCCCTTCTTTTGGTAGCATCCTGGGCAGATTCCTTACAAGGTTTTTTTCGTTTTAAACTTTGCTTACACTTCCATAATTGTGGATAACGTAGTATAACTCATGATCACACATTTTTTTCTGTACCTTTTCCTTGGTCAAGTAAGTGCACTTGTAGAAATCGTTTAGTGTAGCTTTTATTTTACATAACCTGATAGCTCTAAAGCACTGATCACATTGACCAAATTCCTAGTTAATTGGTTTTTGGTCCTGCAGTCGATGGAGTTTTCAAATTCAGACAACATTGTGATCAGCGGATTGACATCGCTAAACAGCCAAATGTTCCACATTGTCATCAACGCCTGTCAGAACGTGAAAGTTCAAGGAGTCAGAGTCTCTGCCTCCAGTACTAGCCCAAACACTGATGGTATTCACGTCCAATCTTCAACCGGCGTTAAGATATTGAATTCTAAGATCGAAACAGGAGATGATTGTGTCTCAATAGGCCCTGGTACCACCAACATGTGGGTCGAAAATGTTGCATGTGGACCTGGCCATGGAATCAGGTACAAATATCAAGTACACCATTCTATTATTAGACGCTGCCTGTGGACAGTGCATGAATTTACTTATGCCAAGTAATTTGTGTATTGTTGCCTGCAGCATTGGAAGTTTAGGGAAAGACCTCCAAGAAGCTGGTGTGCAAAATGTTACAGTCACGACCACAACATTCACTGGTACTGAAAATGGATTGAGAATCAAAACCTGGGGAAGACCCAGCAATGGCTTTGCCAGGGACATCTTTTTCCAGCATTCCCTGATGAACAATGTCCAGAATCCCATTGTCATTGATCAGAATTATTGCCCTGGAGCAGAAAATTGTCCTGGTCAGGTAGTGTAAATTATGAAATTTTACCACGTTTGCCGTTGAACATTGATACTTGATTTATCAAGAAAATGTAAACGGTTCTACTTTGTACAGGTTTCTGGGGTTAGAATAAGCCATATAACATACCAAGACATCCATGGAACATCAACAAATCCTGTTGCAGTTAAATTCGATTGTAGTAAAAGTTATCCCTGTACTGGGATTCAACTGCAGGACGTAAAACTCACCTACAGGAATCAACCAGCTCAAGCATCATGTAACAATGCTGGTGGAAGTGCTTCAGGCTATGTCCAGCCTAGTAGTTGCCTGTAGTCATAAGTCGTCCTCGTGAAATTATGACCAGATGTCGAAGACTGATCCACTTACTCTAGTAGTAGCAAAAATGAGTATGGTTTTGAAGCTTGAGCCTGTGGCAGATGTTGCACATTTAACAGGAGTTGCTTTGAGCCCGGCCTTGCAATGCTTGGGAAAGAAAATCATAACTTTTACTGATTTCACCTTACTATGTAGTTTTATCGGACATTTGTTCCCAACAAAGTCCGTACGCAAGACATTGAACGTATTTCACTTCTAAACTAAACAATGAAGTGATGGTCAATAGAATTATATTATTTTCAAGCAATTGCTTGTTAACAAATGGAAATTTCAGAAATCTAAATTTCGAGGGCTGCATCAAAGCTCCTGAAATTCTTATCTAAACTCAAAAAACAATGAATCGATCAATCAAGGAAGTAAGGGAGCAGTTGCTATACATATTTCCAATCCTTGCTATGTACTGTTCTGTTCTGTTCTGTACTTCCTCTGTTCTCATGATCATTAAAAAAAAAAAAGAGATCTCTGTTGAATGATATTCTCGCATGGTAACATTAATGTAGATACTCAACAAAGTTCTATAAGTAGTTCCTAAAAATATTGGATGTTTCTCACACTCGATAAGACCCATCGGCATCCAATATTTGTTCTAATTTCTCAACTTAACCTGTAATATTAAGGGCTCTGCCTTTGCCATTGACGAATACCAAACATAAAACATTATAATTAAGTAAATGATAAATTTGTATTTATAGCTTTTTCATGGAGTTAAAACTTATAATAAACATTCTGATTTTCCATAAAAATACTTTTTGTGAAGTTATTTAGTTTTTTTACTCTTTTATAATGAGCACAAATGGAAGTAATTTTGTGCTAATTGCTATTTATTCCTTACTGTCCTAACTCCTGAAGTTCGTCAGCAGGTATCGGATTGAGTAATAACAAGGAAAACAAGAAACTGGTGTTATTCCATTAAAAAGAAAAATGCACAGAAGATTTTATATATATTTAGAAAACAAGTTGCATCAAATCAGTTTCGTATTCAATCAGATATTATGTATAATTTGCAAAGGATATACGATTAAATCATAAGTTGACATAACAGCTAAAGCAAAAGAAATAGTTAAGAACAGGATTGTATAACTATATATAACAGTAATCTTGCGCCATGTCAATGAAAACCCTTTTGAGTTTGTGAAGTCTTGAGTCAAATTTCAACTGCCTATTTTCATTGGCCAGCAGAACAAGAAATGTCCATGTGGTTCGCCCTTAATCAAAGGAAGTTAGTGCAGGGAATTGGGTTAGTTAAATGCAGTTGATATTTCGTTAGTTCAGTTGAAAATTTTAGGTTGATAAGTTGAATACAGGGATGTCTTTGTCTTGACCCCTAAGCCATGTGCTTTAATTCATGAATAACGGCCTGATGTACCATTACTTTATAGACAAGTAATCATTAAACAGCCAATGTCATTGCTAACTTTCCTGAAAAGACGAAACTGGCAAATCCAGAATTTTATTATAAACATGATTTTTCGCATCACCGTTCTTGATTGTGCTTAGAAGATGGCCCTTGAAGCAACCAGTTAAGCAAAAGACCTTACGGTTATATGTTTAAGTTACATAAATTACTTTTTTATAAAAATATAAAAGGAATTTTGTATATAGTATGACTCTCCTCATATCTTCACAAAGCGAAGAGCCTTATTCATTGAGTACATTGACTTTTGTTCTTGATTTTGCTTGTCCAACAGCTCAATCACCGATTCTTGCTTTTACAGGGTAATTAAAAAAAAGAACGGGATTTAATTGCCATTTTAGCTTTATTTATACAAAGTAAAGTTATTATTTAATATTTTAAATTTCAAACAATTTTTTGGGTCTCACATGAATAAATATATCAACAAATCTTCAATATCTTTCATTTCCTTTCCATTGGGACATGACATGTATATATAAGAGAAATTAAAATGTTAATATTTAAGAATTATTTTTGGACCTAAAATTGCTTACCCCTTGGGATAAAAAACACGAATGACAAGGATCACTACAACAGAAAAGGCTTTTAGCTACAAAAATTTTCGTCGCTAAAAGTCCTTAATTCGTCACTATTAATCTTTAGTGAAAATATTAAATCGTCATCCAAATTATCACAAAATTTCGGTAGCAAAATACTATAGATGACATTTTTACTAAATCGTCATCAATTTTTTTTGCGACAAGTTGATTACATATGGTGAAAAGAAATATGTGACGATACGGCAAATTGTCGCCAATGATATTTTGATAAGCTTAGTTTTTGTAGATAAATGATATTAACTATGTTACTCTGAACGTAGGTAATTATATTTAGTAACAAATTTTGAATTGTCACCAAAAATTATTGGCAACGATATTGCAATCATAGGAAAAAAATTTTGTTGCGTTTTCGAAAACGTAGACCAAAGTTATTAACAATGTTTTTTAAAACATAGCTAAAAAGTTTTGGCGACAACTTTAAAATTGTAAGCAGATCTTTTTAGCTATGTTTTTATTTTTTAATAAACATTATTACTAAAAGTTTTATCATGACAATTATAATTATTGGTGACATTTTAAGTCCATATTATTGTACGTAATATTTAGATTTTTTATTTATTATACAAAAATATAATTAAAAATAATTAAAAATTAGAACATTTTATATAAACAATAAAATATCATTAAATGTTAATTAAAAACGTTAAAAAAATAGTTATATTCAAAAGACTTGTTTTCGTCATCACTATTACTTTAAATAATTCAGGTTAAGTATTTGTTTGACTATCTTTTCTAACTTGGCTAACTTTTGTTCATTACATTCTAATTTAGCCTTAAGCTACTGGTTCTCCTCTTCAAGACGGTCAACATATGTTGGTCTTGATGAGATGAAGTAGTTGGCTTAGGGCTAAATCCAAGATCTTTAATATAGCCGGATCTTGTACCAAACATATTGTTGCAAATATAATCTATATTTGGCTCATTTCCATCAGACAATAATCTTTGCAATAACTCTTGCATCTTATTGTAAAATTTTAAAATAAAAATCAATATTCAATTCAAATATTATGAGTTAATGCTGCATAAATAAATAAACTTAAACTTTATATATACATAATTATTTTGTGCTTCCTCTAACTTTTCTTGTAGTGAGTGAGTTTGTATAGTGTGATCATATCACACTCTTATCTATGTAGTTCATTATCACTCTGTTTTATGAAAAAATAGAATAAAAAACACAAGAAATGATATTGTATTTACTGATATAATTATAACTTCTAAACAAAGAATTCACATATTCGTTTCGTACGACAACAAATGATTTTGGAACCTTGGTTGTGAGGAGTTTTCACTTTTCCTCCGTTAACCTTTGCTTTCTCACATTTTTCCTAAATAAAGAAAAGAAATAGTCATCATGAAATTAAATATGAAGAGAAAGAAGACAAACCTTAACGTTGGCAGAGGCCCAATTGTTATCCCAAGGTTTATGTTTAACAATTTTGATGATAACTATATAATATTTCAAAATTCAAATTGGATTTATTTCTTTGTATTAGCAACGATATAATTCTTAAAAGTAAATAAAATCATAGAATAATTGCTTCCTTTTTGTAGGAACCTTCTTTATAAACATGATTTTTCCCATCACCGGTTTTGATTGTGCTTAGGAGATCGCATTTGGAGCAATTAGTAAAGTTGCTCTTTTATGACTTTACAGTTATTACAGAAATAACTTTTTTATAAAAATATAAAAGGAAGATTGCATATATTAAAACTCTCCTCATATTCCCACAAAGTGAAGGGCCTTATGCATTGATTAGGTTGACTTTTGTTCTTGATTTTGCTTGTCCAACAGCTCAATCACCAATTCTTACTTTTACAGGGTAATTAAAAAAAAGAATGGGATTTAATTGCCATTTTAACTTTATTTATAAAAAGTAAACTTATTATTTAATATTTTAAATTTCAAACAATTTTTTGTGTCACATGAATAAATATATCAACAAATCTTCAATATCTTTCATTTCCTTTCCATTGGGACATGACATGTATATATAAGAGAAA
>JANQBM010000001.1:14744296-14754708 GCA_025594535.1 Erythroxylum domingense | reverse complement strand
ATTAGTTGATTGTGTTAGACTTTTCTGAATTGATTTTAGGTTTTTAACTTAATTGTACTTTTAGACTTAGACAAAACTAGTTCTTTTTCCATTTTTATTGGTCAATTTAGACTTAATAAATTTAATTAATATAGGATTCTTTGTATTAATAAATTGACTTTATTTTAGTTTAGAAGAATTCTCAATTTGTACTTTTTATTATATCCATTTATATATATTTATTAAGAATCGACTAAAATACATCAATATTCATATAGTTTTATTAATTTCACTAACAATTTAAAAAGATAAAATTGAAATTCAAAATTCAAGAAAGATATTTATAATTTGGAATTAAAATGAATAAAAATTATAGAGAGATATCTAAGATTATTCGCTAATAATTAAAAAGAGAAAATTGAAATAAATATAAAAAGAGATATATAGGATTTAGATTAATATTTGAAATAAGTAAGAAAAATTAAAGTGTAAGATACAAGAATAAAATTAAAAGGACTTAGGGTAGTATCTAGAAAATAAAACTAAAATTGAAAGTCCTAGATAACTATCTACAACACAAGATTCATTAAAAAGTCTAGAGACATCAAAGACATAAGAATGAAATTAAAAGGTCTATTGAGTTATTTGAAATACAATGCTTTCATATATATTTAAAAACTAACATTAAAATTGAATATCTAAGAATTAAAATTAGGTAAACAAGTATCTATGAACTATTAATTGAAACAAAAGAGGTTTGTAGGATTTTAAAACTAAAGATGAAAGCCTTATAGCAGTACCTAAGAAACAACATCTAAAATTAAGGAAATTGGAGAAGTATTTAGGAGTTTTTAAGATTAAAACTGAAGAAATCAAACATGATTGGTGTGAGTGATTTAGCACTTTCATCCCTTAATCAGAGGTCTCAAGTTTGAGGCCTGGGAATTGAGAAACTTGTTTGGCCAGCATTTTATCTCTTATGGGCTGACTCGGTGTGAGCGAAGATTGGTCTAGGTATGGATGGCTTAAAGGGGTCTTCCCATAATTAGGACCCTCTTAGGACACCTCGTGGGCTAACCAAAAAAGAAAGATTAAAACTGAAGATCCAATATGGATATCTAAGAATAAACAACTACAAACATAGAGCGATATTTAGAGTTTTAAACAAAAATAAAGATCTTAGAATTAATAACTACAAACCTAAAGAGATATATAAGACGTTAGATAAAACATGAGACCCTAGAGATGTAACTAAGGATTATCACAATAGATTTAAATAAGTATCTAGGATTTTAAAATAAAAGTTAAGGATCATGAAAAGGTTTTTAAGGATTAAAATCACAGGCCTAAAGAGGTATCCAAGGTTTTAAAGTAAAATTTAAGATCTTAAAAAGGTATCGAGGAATTTAAAACTGAATATAAGGTACCTAAAGAGATATTTATGAATACAAGAGTAACTGGAACTAGAATTAGCAATTCTAAAGATGTACCTGTATATTTAAAACTAAGTTTGGAGATTATAAATAGGTATCAAAGAATTTAAATTTAGAATTGGAGAACTTGGAAAGGTTTTTAGGTTTTGAAACTAAACTAAATGAATTAAAAAGATATTTAAGAATTAATCAACTAAAATTAAGGAGCATAAAGAGGATTTTAGAGGGTAACAAACTAATAATGAGAACCCTAAATAGATATCTAGATTAGAAATTATAAAGAGGTATATAGGAATTCAAAACTACTATTAAAGGTCTTAGAGATGTATTTGAGAATTATCAAATATAGACCTATAAAATGTCTAGGATTTTATATGAAATTGAAGATCCTAGAAGGATATCCAAGAATTTCATTGAAATAAAAGATTTGTAGTGGTATCTAGGCATTTCGAAAATAAAATTAAGAATCTTATAAAAGTATCTAGGAATTATGGACTATATTAAAGACACTAGAGTGGTATCTAAAAATTCAAAACTATCATTAAAGTTCTAGAGAGGTATTTAGGAATTATTAATTTCAAACTAGACATATGTCTATGTTTAGGAATGAAAAGAATAAATATTGAATATCAAAGCATTCATCACTTAACTATCCTTGACAACATATAGGCAAAATCATTGATCCCAAAAATCATTTTACATTTAATGTAGCTCAAATTCGACTAAATTGTTCATAAATATAAAAGTTCCATTAATAGACACATACTAGATGGGCCTAACAATAAGCTAAAAAAATAAAATATGATAATGAAAACAAACTATACTAGATAAATGGTTGGAAATGATAATCAAATTTAATTGCTTCCAAACCTCTCCTTTAGTAATTTTACGCTTACCATATCTACATTGGTTATGTCTGCAAGGATCATCTTTGATGTTTAGTTCACTCTCCTATCTTTAACCATTTTTGCTTTATGAATGATTTTATTTTATCCTATAAAAAGACTTAATCTTTAATTGAATATTTGGTCATCTTATTATGATACTTATATGTCAACTCTATTTTATATCAATGAGGGTATGATAGTTCAAACTGTTTAGTTGAATATTGATAAAGCAAACACACGCAAAGGGGGGGGGGGATGGGGGATTGTGTGTAAAATTTTTTCAGAAGTTCTTTCAATTCGTATAATAAACAGATCCTACTTAACGAATAAAAATGGTAGGAGCCTGTCAGACGATAAAGCCTTTTAAACGATAGGAGTTTGTTAGGCGATAAGAGCCTTTTTTATATAGGACCTTGCTTAAACGAAAGAAGCCTACTGAATGATAAATCCTGTTAAAATAATTTAAAAATAGAAGGCGTCTATTAAAACTGAAAGGAACCTCTTGCAAGTTGAAAATAGAGGGAGCCTCTTATAAAAGTGAAGAAGCCTTTAGGTAAAAAAAATGCACACATAATACAATGCAGAAATTTAAAAGTCAAAGAGAGAGAGAAGAAGGACACAGACAATTTATACTAGTTTGGTTTACAACCAAAGTCAACATCCAGTCCCCAAGTATCCAACTTGAGTATTTCATTATAAGAATTTGAGTATTAAATTTAATGAGTCTCTCTAAGCTCACAAGTAAATTTTTTCAAGGTTCTCCAACCTTCCACACTCGAAGCGTATAATAAGCTTCTAAAAGCTCACAAAAAAATAAAATGTAAAATCAAAAGTAAATTCTCAAATAACAATTCTCTCTTGATAAAGTGACTCAAATAACAATTCTCTCTTGATAGAGTGATTTCACTTTCTAAGGCACAATAAGAATGATATGACTCTCAGGAAGATAGGTGTTGCTAAAATGTTTCGAAAGTCTCTGTATGTTCATTATCACATAAGTGTTGTTGCTCTTATTTAAATAGTTAATTTCTTCAAATAGCTGTTGCTTCATCTTAATTATGAGTTGACTTTAGATTTTCAATATCATCTCTGCTGGAATAAAAATTTCTGGAGGTAATTGTTCGAAATGGTATGATCCTCCCGGATGTTAATAAGGAAAGTTTACTAAGAAGGTTCTTGCAAGAAAAGAAGTAATTTTCCTATGATTTTATTTCCTTTTAAAAAAATCGTTATCTATACAAGAAAATAAATCCAATTTGAATTTTGAAATATTATATAGTCATCATCAAAATCGTAAAATATAAACCTTAAGCTAACAAATATAAGAATGCTTTTTTTGACCCAATGTTACAAATTTAGTAAGTTGATATATAAGTCACCTAAATACCATAAGACATTAGAGGTGGAGGCACATAAGGATAATGATATGAGAAAATAGAGGAGGCACATGATTAACCATAGTCTTCTTTTTAAAGTGATTTTAGTTTGATAGTTAGACTTTTGGTGTTACTATGGGTTGATATAGGTTAGGTAAAAGTGAGATCCATATGATTCATTTCTTCTTCTTTCTTCTTCAAAGATGGTTTTTTGGTAGGCTATTGAATATATATTTCTATCTTCCCTTTTTCTAAAACACTATCGAACACTTCATATTGATTAACCAAGTCATTGAAGAAGCAATTTTAAAACTGGTACGACTTGTACTAAAAATTTTTAGAACTTTTTTAAAAATAACTGTTCACTTTCTTTTAATGAGAAAGACAAATAGGCTTATGCTGCCTTTATACTCTAACTTCTTAGACTTTTCGTAGGCTTCTGTTTTATTTATTGGAGGTCTTTATAAGTCACCATTTTATATTGGTTAAACCTTGTTTTAGTTAAGAAATCATTTGTCATATCTTCTCATCTTTTCATAATTTATTGGTTTAACTTTTAAAAAATAGCATTGTATTAATACAATAAGTCTCTTAGGAAATCAATAAATTGACAAGTCTTTATAACTCTAAAATATTCATAGGTGAACCTTTGAATCATTATTGCCATCATATTTTTCAAATTTCTAAGTTGCAAGATTCTGGAGGTACCCAAATGTCATTAAGTAATTAATATTTTTAACATAAAAATAGAGAAAATGAAATTTGGAAAACATAAAATATAATGCAGAGAGAGACAATTAGGATAAGAGAAATAAAAAGGAAGGAGAGATAAAGAAATTCAAATTTGTTCAGTTTTATGTCATTTGAATCCTTTTAATATAAACACAGAAATTTGAAAAGTATTATAAAGAGAGTAAGGAGCGATATTTTGTTTTCTCATTACATATAATTAATGGTGCCATTATTGTGTTAAATTTTGTTTGATTTTACTTGTTTTTATATGTTGAAATTAGTTACGATTTAATTCAAATTTGATATAAATTAAGTAAAATCGGTGTGGATGTTGCATGAATCTTAATTGGATTAATTTGTGAATGTGGTATGAACTTAAACAAGAAGAATTTTTCACGAAAATTACTATTATACAGTTGCATATATTGAACATGTCATGAGCGTGCAAGTTCAGTCATAGCCGTGACTTAACTTACATTTGCACGGGCATGCAAGTTCAGTCACGACTATGACTTAACATGGTAAGTCATGGTTGTGACAAGTTAAGTCACAATAGTGACTTCCCATATGCAGACACACCAACAATGTTCATTTTAATCTATAATTTTATTACATGGCATAAGTAGGTGGAGGGCACTAAAACCTAAACCTGAACGAGGCTATAAATAGAAAGGATAAGGGTGGTGGCGAGATCATTCATTTCATTCCACTCTTCATTCTTCATTCTCTACACAAACACTTTATTCCTCGTTCCATTCTTTATTCTACACGAGACAGAGACACTTCGGAAGAGAAGAGATAAAGAGAAAGAAGGGAAGATGAGAAGATAAACAAAGAGAGTCGGTGAGGAAGAGAGAAACATAGCAGAGAGCTGGAAGCAGAGCAAGCCTTTGACCATCTGGTGAGAACAAGCTAAAGCAGAAGGCGAGAGCTAATGCAGGAAGCTTGAGAGTAGTAGGAGACCACCACATCTCACTTACTCGATCCCTGTTTGCTTGCTTTGTTATTCATCTGTTGCATTGTCTATTATTGTTCACTGAACTTGTTACTTTTCTAACTTAGCCGACTGCTTCCTGCTTTCTTTTCATAGTTTATCTAGTTATTTACTTGATTTTTTGCTTAAACATTTCACTTATACTGATGAAGATGGGATTGGAGTGTTTAATGATGATGAATCTTGTGATATCCGTGATGGGTTGATTTCTTTTTCTTGAGAATTAATGCATCTATTTTAGTTGACTATGCATAATTGAGTTATGGTTTTGTTATCTTATTTATTGCTGTGGTTTCTTAACTGAATGGATTTAATGACATGGCCAAACCTTGCATCATTTTAATATTAAACGAATGATCAAGAGAAGAAGTTTAATATGGAATGAGAAACTAAGGACGCTTAGGTTAAGAACCAGAAATATATTAACTTAAGTGTTAATTATTAGTTGGGTTTCCATAATTAATTCAGATGATAACTTGTTGAATACAAAAGTTATATTAGTTCATTATTTAAGTTAATTTAAAACCCAACTGTTAATTTTAGTAAGACAACTTTCCAATCATTGTACCTTAATCATGCATAGGAGATTAAATTAGTGAAGTTAATTCTCAAGAGTCTTCCACTTTGATTAATCTATTCACTTTGCTCCCAGTTAACTTCATTTGCTTTTTAGTTAAATTTTGTGATTTCTTTTAAAGTCTTTTAGTCAACAAATCGGGATAGAGTATTTAGGATTGCATTTATTTTTGTTTTTGTTAAAAATTAATTTAAGTAAATGAATTTTACCTCTGTGGGAGACGACCCTGGGTAATCACTACAACTACCTCGTATACTTGCGAGTAAGATAGCCTAGGTATTTTTAGAACTTATTTAGGCACCACAAATTTTTTGACGTCGTTATCAGGGAGGTGTTTATTGTTTTGAACTTGAATTAATTTTGATTGTTTTTATTTGCTTAAGTGATTTTGATTGTTTGTGTTTGTTCATACATGTATGTTTTATTGTGTTATTTTGTTAACGTGTTTTGTAATTTTTATTATTAATTTAGTGCTTTTTGTAGTTAGTTTATGCTAGGTAGGAGAACTTTAGGTAGTGAATTCACCTAGTTTATGCTAGGAAGTAGATCTTTAGATAGTGAACCCATCCCTTTTATTGATAACATACATCGAAGATAAAGACCTCAAGGGCACTTTGAAGACGATCACGAGAAACCCAAGTGTGAAGATCAACTGAATAACCACAAGATAGGTGAAAGACAGTTAGCGATGAAGGAGTATGCTAGATAAGTGATTGGTAATACCACTTCGTGCATATGTTTCGGAGAGGTAGCTAGGAACTATGAATTGAAGAGCATCCATTATAACATATTGCCATCGTTTTATAGGGTTCCTAATGAAGACCATTTAAACTTCATTCAGGAATTCTATATCACTCTCCAAACCCTTTTGTTGGATGGATTAAACAAAGATCAACTCAGAATGAGATGTTTCCTATGCTTATTGAAGAATCAGGCTAAGGCATGATTGATGACCCTTCCTTCCGAGTCTTTGACTACATGGGAGGAGGTATACAACAAATTCATTGGAAAGTTCTATTCCCATCGAAAGACATCTGAGTTGAGCACCAAGATAGCTACCTTCACTCAAATGCAGGGAGAGCCATTCCACAAGGTGAGGAATCAATTTAAACTTTTGCTAATACAATATCCACACCATCATTTTCCTCTTCACATGATAAACCAATTCTTTTATGATGGGTTGACGTAGTAGTGCTAGTACCCGGTGGAAAATACTGTAGGAGGAGCTGTAGGAGAGAGGACGACTGAAGAAACTTATCAAATCTTTGAAATGTTGGGGGTTAATTCTCAATAAAAAAGCGTGAGGGGAAGAAGAGCTGGAGTTTATGAAGTGAGCTCGAAATTGATGAGGCATGTGAAGATGCTAACTACAAGGTTACCCCAAAATGTTCCAAATCAAGAGGTGTATGGTATCTGTGGAACTTTTGTTCATAGAGCTAATGTTTGCTCATATTCTTATGAACCTTTGGCAGATGGGGAAGAACAAGTTAACTCACTTAACGATTTTTACCAAGGGAGCGAAATGATCCATACTCGAACACCTATAGCCCTAGTCGGAGAAACGACCCCAATTTCTCTTAGGATACCAACAATCCACCAATGCAACCCCAACCACAATATTAAAATTTCAAAGACCAAAATTTTTTCGAAGGCAATCCTCAAATGACTACTTACCAAGAAAGCCTTCTTTGGAGGAAAGTCTGAATGTATTCATTCAGGTCATAACTCAGAATCAAGAAACGAACAACAAAAGATTCAACTCCTTATAAGCATTTGTCAAGAGGAATGAGATTCAAGTGGGGCAACTTGCAGCTCAAATGCATAATAATAAAAAGGGAAGATTGCCCAGTCAACCCAAGCAAGCCCAAGAGATCACCATTCTGGAAAGTGGTAAAGTGATTAAAAATCATTTTCAGTTTCCTTTTGAGCTTCCTGACACTGATAATCATGAGAAGGATGATAATTGTCAATTGCATGATGTTTTAGGTTTAATTTGTTATGTATTTAGTGTGAATTTGAGTGTTGAGTATGCATTTAGGGTTTAGTTATATTAGTTTGAGTGTTTTAGTGTTTTTATGGGTTAGATTAAGTCTTTGAGCTTAAATGTTATATTTTTGAGGTATCGTGATGCGTTTGTTAGTATTTTAGGGTAAACGATGAAGAACGGAGAAGATTCAAAGAGTTTTGGGCCAAAGAACTAGCCCACGATCGTGGCACAACAAGCCATAATCATGACAGAGAAGGACGAGCCAGCAATGGCCAGGCCACGATCGTGCACATGGGGTATAATTGTGACAAAAAGCCTTCAATTCAGGCCACGATTGTCGACATTGGGCCACGATAGTGACAAAAAGGTTAAGGTGTTGGCCACGATCGTGGCCTGCGACGGGCTAACATAAAAACTCAAGTTTTGCAAGATTTTTTAGACCGTTTAAACCCTGACTTTGACCTAGATCCTCAAAAGTATATATAGAGCATAACAAGTCAGAGGTAGTAGTCTTTAGAGAGCCGAGAGAGTTGTGCAAGAGAGCTTTGATTCAGCCAATTTCAAGAGAAAACCTAGAGAGAAATTAAGAGATTGAGGAAGGAGACGAAGGAAGAGAGACACAGAGACGAGTTAGACATGACGTACTTCCCGAAATAGGTGGTTTCCCTCTATTACCGCCTCTCCAACTCCGTTCCTGACATATTTTCCATTTATTTCAGTTTTATTCGTATATATGATTGAAATAGATGTTGAAAATCGTTTGTGTTAAATGTTGAGTTTATGTTTATACTCACCTTTGGATCTTGATTTTTAAGATTAATAAAAATTGATTGACTGTGTTTTATTAATTTAATTGTGATTTCAATTTTGCTCTTAATAACTTGGCAACAAACTGAGAGGGAGAGTCGAGTAAAAATATTCAATTTGGGTTAACAAGAGCTAGGTGAATTGATAGGTTAAGAATTGAATCAAACCAGTAGAATTATGTAACGAGAGATCGAGCATAGATTCCTGGTAGGTTAATAAGCAACTTATAACTAATTTAGGTTTTGGGTCAATTGTGAATCAAGAGATTGCAATTCCATAATTTAAATTAGGGATCATCAATTAGGGTTAAGAATTATAACTCGAGAGAGAGTAACTGACCATAGGTTTGTCTAGACCCGTTAAGTCAGTTATTGCATAATTGGTTAGATTTCCATTAATTTCGAATCAAAATCCCCTTTCTCTCACATGGTGATTTCTAGCTTAATTTTGGATTGGGTTATATGATTGCTATTTTGTTTACACTTCGACATTTTAATTTCTCATAATTGATTGTTGATTGATTTAATTTCTACATTAGTTATTTGTTTAGAATTATCGTAGTTTTGGACGACCTTAGATTTTGGGGCTAGATTAGGCTTCCTCATGGGATCGACACCTTAGATACTACGCGAACGACTCATGCGCTTGTGAAATTTACCAAGGTTATAAATAGTAAAACTTAGCATGTGTAACCTTGCGAACAAGTTTTTGACGCTGTTGCTGGGGAAGGCAACTTAGTTCTATAGTTTAAGGTATAAGGTTAGTTATAATTTTTGGTTTTAGTTTGTTCGTTTACTTTAGGAATAGTGCTCTTGCATGAATACAAAAGTCATGAGGGGTTCTAGTCATGTAGCGGAGGTGATAGATTTAGATATAACACAATTAAAACATACCCTTAGGAAAGCTCGGTGAGAAGAAGCAGAACAAGAGTTAGGAAAATCATAAATGGCCGAGGAATTTCAGAGAAACATAGACCAAGGAGCAACTTAAGGACAACAGCAATGAACCCTCATGGAATTTATGAGGCCGAGGTTCAACCTATCTAACCAAGGAGTGGCTAGGCCGCCAGTTCAAGTGGCCTTGTTTGAAATTAAGCCAGCCCTCCTGAACATGCTTTAACAGGATGTCCAATTTTATGAACTGGCGAACGAGGATTTGAATGCGCATATCGTAAATTTTCTCGAGATCTGTGATATTTTTCGGTATTACCAGATGTTAGAAGATGCTGTTAGGATTAGACTGTTCCCTTTCACACTTAGGGATAAAGCGAAGGCTTGGTATCACTCACTAAGCCCCGCTAACATTATGACGTGGGAGCAGCTCATGTGTGCTTTTCTAGATAAATACTTCCTATTGACAAAGACCACTAAGATAATAAAGGAAATTACTAATTTCTAACAAGGTGACGGGGAGTCAATTTATGAAGCGTGTGAGTGATACAAGGACCTGCAGAGGAAGTGCCCACACCACAACCTACCGAAGGATTCCTTGTACAAACATTTTACAATAGAGTTAACCCACCTACTAGAGGCACCATCGATGCAGCGTCGGGAGGATGTTTGATGCAAAAGACGGTAGATGAAGTAGAGAAATTGATCGAGGAGATGGCCAGTAATAGTTGTTTATAGACGAGCGAGCGA
>JANQBM010000001.1:14695435-14709248 GCA_025594535.1 Erythroxylum domingense | reverse complement strand
TAATAATATAAAAATATTATTATTAGGATAAGGAGAAATAATATAAAAATATTATTAATTATATACAAGGGGGTTAGGGTTAGAAAAATATTAATTATATATATGTATTTATCAGTTTACATTCTATCCTAAATCTTCCGAGTCGGAGGTTTCTTATTTTCACTGTTTAGGATGGAATGAAACGTAACATGAAACCCTCTGCTTCTATTTTATTCCATTCCATTTCATTATGAAACTTTCAATCAAATGATGGAAGTGTGTTACGTTCCATTTTATTTCATTACTAACCCTCTAACCAGACACACCCTTAGTGTTGATTGCTATAAGATGAGTCATGAAACCATTGAATATATATATATAAACACACACTTTCACTTCGATTTTAAATCACTTTGTTAGTTAATAGTGAACATATACTGTGTGCAAAACTCCCGCTTTACGAGAATCTCAAGAGGGTCATAATATACACGACTTTTTCTATGTATTTTTACAAAAAGATTATTTCTATAACTTAAACTTGTAATTTTATAGTTATAAAAGAACAATTTTACTAATTATTGGTTATTTTTAATTTTATGTCTAATATGGACTTAATTGATATCATATAATATTTTAATTAATTACAGTAACAGAAGTTTTAACTTATAAAAATTAAAAAATTTAAGAATTAAATTAGAAGATTTAAAAATAAAAAGAAAATAAATTAAATTGAGTTATTAAAAATATACCTCTTAACATTTTCATTTTTTTATTAAAAGAGTTTTGAAACATCAGACTCGAGTTGTGTTTGGTTGATCTAGATAGCCTTCTTGTTGCTGAATCTAATTGATGGATTAAAACATGTGATCTTTGAAATCTATTGAAGGCCAGATTTTGGTTTCCATAAACACATGTTGAGCTACTACGCCAGTCCTTGTAATCTGTTCCAATTTCAATCGAAGCTTACTAACAACAAGTGCAGCTTATTGTGAATATAAAGATAAGGTTTGACACATAAACATCCATAAAATACATCATCACCAACAGCAACAGGCAAGAAACACCTTTTGAACTTGTTTAGTCAATTGATATGAATAGGGGTTATTATCATAATGAGGATTGGCTTTGAAACCTCTTCCACCTTCCAAGCTTCTCTCTTCCCTGTTGTTTACGAAAGCTGTTACTCGTACAGTATAGACAGCTATGTGATCCACTAAAGCAGAAAGTCGCAAATTCAGTCAAATCAGAAAACCATCTGGCTATACCTTGCGAGCATCAACTGCCAGTTCATTATTAGCAATGGATACTGCTTTAAACCCCATGGGATGCAAAACCTCTTCATAACTGAAAGACAAGTACAGCGACACCAAATCAAATTCACAAGATAAGAAGATCATTCCCCCTAACAGCACTTCTAGCAATGGTATCTGTTGGAGCTCAAAAGGCATTAAACACAATACGGAAAGAAACTGAAGGTAAGAACTAACTCTGCGACTGAGACTTTGTAAGGCGGTCCACCAACATGATCGCTGATCTGGGAACAAATTTTTATTCACAAGGGCTATATTAGGTATGAGCACATGCATAGTTGGGTAAGAACTGCATCAAAAAAATTATTTAAAATAAATTCCATAAAGGCCAAGAAATAACGAAAAATGCAAAAGGTAAAATCTCGTTACTGGAAATATCAAAGTTATAAGTTCCCCATCAGGTTTTAACAGATCTCGAACTTGTCGTGCCCAATCTGATCTCATTTGTGGTTGAATGGCACAAAAGAACCTACATGCACAAAAATGCTCTATTACTACTCCAAGCTCATTCTGCCAATTGAAGAAGCTTGTTCTCTGGTTTTACTCACGTATAATCAAAAATGAGATCAAACAACTTTGGTGGGCGCCAACTGAAGAAGTCTTCTCTAATGAAGGTAAAGTAATTTGCATTTGGTAGCAATGAAGACAACTGCCTTGGAATTCAAATTGAAACAATTCAGACAAAATTACACATTCCATAAGAGTCTGGAAAGGATTTACATTGCAATGGCGACACATATCCAAGTAAATGTAAGCTAGGAGGAAATATGAATATTTATAGTTCCTCCTACATTGCAGATGCCATTTGGATTATACTTATCTTTTCAAGATTAATAGGAGCCATGTCATAAAATAAAGATCCACCCAGGTCCCCGTAATAAAATCTCATGAATATAAGGCATTTAATTAGCTAGAAATTAAGGTTTATGTAACCAATTTTCCACACATTTAGATTGATTGACAAGCCAACATTAAACAGGATGCATTGCACAGTTCAATTTCCATTACAGGAATTTGCATTTGATATTCTTGTTGTATTACACAGGTAAGGTGCCTTTCTAAGCACATTGCAGAAGAAACGATTAAGGTTAATGGCCGCCTTCCCCATTACCTCATTTCAGTTCAAAATATATCAAAGAAGAATCAATATTTCAGTTATAGTACCTCCTCTGCTTTCTTAATGGCCTTTTCCGAGATGTCTAATCCAACAACATAGCGATCAGGACATGCAATTGCTACGACATCATAACCCTGCTAATTTTCAGTGTGTCAACGATACAGAATTAGGAAGAATTAGACTCTTTTTGCACAATATGTTTCAATCATTTTTGGGTTCTGATGTCAATAGTCCAAATAAGATAATTGAACACAAAGCAATATCATGAACAAATAACAATAATAGTCCGTAAATATCAATTTTCATACTCATCAAGAAATTTCCACCCTTTTCTTTTGATGATTTAAACCAATCTTTTGACAGCAATATGCATGTTACTTTCACTATACATGAAAATATTAGAAGTCATTATTCTATGGATAAATTGGCATAGACATAATAAATTAATGAAACTCAATAGATGAGAAATAAGAGAAACAAATCAAAATAGTGGAGAGAATACATGTGCAAAATTCTCAATTTGCGCTGAACGGTGGATAAATTTATCACCAAAAATCTATAAACTTCTCAAAACTACAAAGGGAATGATATATAGCATCTCAAACTTACACTTCCACAGCCTGGCACTAATGCTCGTCCCTTAGGTAGGGATCCTGTTTCATGGAGTTGTATAAGAATTGGTGTCGGTTGTCCTAAATCCCAGGGAGTCTGCCCCTCTTCCCAACACTTCTCCCAGCCAACTGGTAAAATTAACGACAAGTAGTGTGCGAGAAAGATGCATGATAAACACAGGATCCCAGGGAGACATATGAGAGCACGGTAGATAATCTAGAACATTCCGATCAAACTTCTGTACTCACCTCTAAAAGGACCAACTTTACAAGTACTCACTACGAAAGCCAGCAACTTTACTGAAATCCATGCAGGAAAAAGGAAACCCAGAAATGGATTTTCGAAAAGGGATACGAATTACCAGAAGGGTCACTGTCTAAAATGCCCTGCACTCTGTAAACTTCAGTCTTGAATTTGATGGTCGTACTCTGTTGTACACTTTGCTGATGTTGTTCATCACTATTATTCTTCTCCATCCTCAGATTGGTAGCGCAGATCCCAAAGCGTGGTGTCTTGACTTCACAATGCGTTGGTAGAAACAGCTTGCTCCGCGCGAAGAGGAGCGAGCAAACGTCCGACCTAAAGACGCGACAGCAAACGAGGGGTCGCATAGCGTTTTGTTCTTCTGTGTATTATCTCATGTAGTTTAACCAATTCTTCCGTTCCATTTGTCCAAGACCAATTCTGTTCCATACATGCAGAGCCACAAATTTTGCTGGGACCTACAGAATTTTTTTTTTTTTAAAGTCCCTACAGAAATTTGTGGCTATATATAAATGTTTGATTACGATTCAACGCACTCTGAAGGCCCAGAGTCATTCTTTAATTACCCTATAATTTTATTCAACGGTGGGAAAGTATCGATACATAGTCAACAAGATAAATAGTACAAAGGAATATCCGTCACCAAGTACCTTACAGTCTTTCATATATCTTGCTATAGCCAAAACCAACTCCTTTAAAACCGGTACCAGATATATATTGCGAAGGAATGTCCATCACCAAGTACCTTATATAGCTTTCATAAATCTTGCTAAAGCTAAAACCAATTATTTTAAAACTGGAACGGACCAGCTGGTTCAACCAAATTAAGCTTCAATCGTCTTAATTTTCAGTTCGATTTTTGTTATTAACTGTTATGAATGAAATCGGCCAATTAAACAATAAATTGACCAATTTTTTATGAATTGCGGAGAACTGTAAATAAGGTTCTTCACAATAAGTCACTAACAGACAAGCAATTTTCCCTTTGGAAGTTAGAGCAAGATTCCTCTAAGTGGTCACTTTTGGATCTACTTCATGAAGTAGGTGGAGAACCAGTGATCGCTCTGCCAATCTAATAAACAAACATCAATGGAAAATTGGGGAATCATTAAATCAGACAGAAAATCAAAACAATGGAATAACAAGGTAGCAATTGAGAAACTAATAAAATAAACACACGTAAGAGATATTTTTAATTCGAATAAAACGACAGGAGCCTGTCGAAGTTTAAAATACCAATAGGAGCCTACAAAGTAATAGGAACTTGTTAAGCCATAGAAGCTTATTAAACAACAAGAGCCCGCTAAAAGATAAATCCAGTCAAGACATATTAAAACAGAAGGAGCCTGTTAAAATGAAAGAAACCTTTAGCAAGTTGAAAACAAAAAGAGCCTATTATAAAAATAAAGGAACCTCTTAAACACAACACACACACACACACACAATATAATGTAGAAATATAAAAGTTAAGAGAAGAGAGAGAAGGATGCAGTCGATTTATACTTATTCGGCTTACAACTCATGCCTAAGTCCAGTCCCCAAGTATTCAACTTGAGTATTTCACTATAAAATCAAGCAGCAATTTGACGAGCCTCTTCAAGCTTACGAGTACATATTTTTCAAGGTTCTTCAACCTTCCAATGAGTACATATTTTTCAGAGTTCTCCAACCTTCCCACGAGTACATATTTTTCAAGATTCTTTAACCTTCTAAACTAGTAGTATTTAGCTAGCCTCTACAAGCTCTCATCAAATGAAGAAGTAATTTGTTCTATATGAGCTTTAATGATCTCTCTAAAAAAGAATTGTCACTTTTTAAGGTACAAGAGATTTGATAATGATATGAATTTCAAAAGTATTGATGTATCTCAATAATTTGGTTTTCCCTCTTCTTTCCTTCTATGCTTCTCTCTTTGGCAACTTTAGTAACTATTGCTTAAATAAACATTTTCTTCAATTAGTCGTTACTTCATTTCTGACCTAAATTTGACTTTGAATATTCAATATTATCTCTGCAAGAATCTTGTAATAGTCGTTCAGAGAAATCTGGGGCTCACTGACGAAATACGTGATTAGCAGGATCTTTCTGAATTTTGTAGAATAAATAACATAAGTTCAAAAGGAAGGTTTCTATAAGAAAGGAAGCATTTATTATATGATTTTATTTCCTTTTGAGAATTTAACCGCCAACAATAAAAGGAAATAAATTTAATTTGAATTTTGAAATATTATAAGGTCATCATCAAAATCATTAGTAAGCCTTAAGCTAACAATCTCCTCCTTTTTGACGATGATAAACAATAATAGATATATTTTCAAAATTCAAGTAAGAACAGTAATTAGGAGTCTTTCCTTTTTACCATATAGACTTCACAGCAAAATATATCACATATTATATCATTAATTCTCAGGAAAGTATATCAAATATCATATATCAAAAATAATTCTCTCCCTTTGTTATTATAAAAAAATAAAGGGAAAAGAACAAATCAGGCAAAAAGTAGCAACAAATTTATAGAAGAGATATACATGTCATGTCCAAAATCATGCAATGCAAAAATATATCATCAACTGACTCTTAACTCTCCCCTTACATTAGAGCTGAGAGAACCATTTTAAGATAAATGGTCATTTTCTCTTTCTAGTATGAGTTATTGTTTACATTGAAATAAGGAGACTTTGAGATAGATTGTCCTTCAAAACTTCTCAATTTGTTTTCCATAATCTATCACGTGCTATGAAATACAATAAATGTGAAAACTTCGCTTTGATACTAAATGATAAAGAAAACATATGAAAGAGATAATTTTAATTCGAATAAAACGATAGGAGATTGTTGAAGTTTAAAACAACAATAGGAGCCTGCAAAGTAAGAGGAGCCTGTTAAGCAATAAAAGCCTATTAAACAATAGGAGTCTACCAAAGGATAAATCCAAGTAAGACAAATTAAAACAAAAGGAGCCTGTTAAAATGAAATGAACCTTTAGCAAGTTGAAAATAGAAGGAGCCTATTATAAAAGTAAAGGAATCTCTTAAAAACAACACACACATAATATAATGCGGAAATATAAAAGTTAAGAGGAGAAAGAGAAGGACGCAATCGATTTATACTGGTTCAGCTTATAACCCAAGTCTATGTCCAGTCCCCAAATATCCAACTTAAGTGTTTCACTATAACACTAATTAATAATTTGACGAGCCTCTTCAAACTCATGAGTTCGTATTTTTCAAGATTCTCCAACCTTCTAACTAGTACATATTTTTCAAGATTTTCCAACTTTCCTACTAGTACATAATTTTTAAAGTTCTTCAACCTTCCAAACTAGTAGTATTTTGCTAGCCTCTACAAGCTCTTACCAAATAAAGAAATAATTTGGTTCCATATGAGATTCAATGATCTCTCTCAAAAAGAATTGTCACTTTCTAAGGCACAAGAGATTTGATAATGATATGAATTTCAAGAGTATTGATATATCTCAATAATTTGGGTTTCTCTCTTCTTTCCTTCCATGCTTCTCTGTTTCGCAACTTTAGTGGCTTTTGCTTAAATAGACATTTTCTTCAACTGGTCATTGCTTCATTTCCGTTATGAATTTGACTTTGAATCTTCATTATTATCTCTACTAGAATCTTTCGATAATCAATCGTTAAAAGAAATCTGGAGCTGATTGACAAACAAAACACCATAAAGAAGAAGAGAACCATTTATGTTTTGTGATGAGCCTCTCAAAATATCCAGTAAATGGCGGAACAAGCAAAACAATAAGGTCCAAATGAGGGAAGAGAACAAACGAAGCACCCAAGGTCAAAGAGAGAAGAGTCATCATAAAATAAACAAAGCACTCAAATGAGCTATCTGTCTTATTTTATAGGTTTTACTTATTGTTTATTGCATACATATTTTATAATGGTTTAATACTAGTTGAATCTTTAAACCTTAAACATTTTCTTTGGCCAATTCGATGCTCGGTCCAATTTTTAAAACATTAGCTAAAACCACTTACCCATAGATAATTTTTCTAGTATGACAACACTTAAGAGCTTGAGGAACCATTCATCCGTTGTTTCCTGAAGATTATTCCCATTTTAGTTTGCATCTTCAAGTCAATGGACTTTCCAACTTAAACATATAATGAGATTTTGCTATTATGTAACATTACGATGACTTGAGGATTCTTAAGTGTCCCATCTCTTTTTCACACGGAACATTAATGTTGATGATTTGATGTCATCTTGTGGTACTTGAAGCATAAACTGGACTTCATTTTTAGAGGTGCAGTCTTTGCCTTGCTAGCTTCATCTCCAACTTGAATCACAGACATTGCTTGTTATGAACTTAAATGAGGCTCTGATTTCCACATCAAAAACAATGAATACACCTGTTTAACAATTGTCACAGTTATCATATCTTTCAAGCTTTAAGTAATCCAATTTGGTATTCAACTACCAAATACTAAAAAAAACTTGTAAAGCTCGAAAACATGTTTTATGACAGCTCTTCATATCCAATAGGATTTAACTGATGATATTAACTATTGAGAAATCATGTTACCTACTAGTTTATGCCCTTGCAGCTAATCAATCGGATGCAAATTAATGTATGACATTATTTTGAATTAATGAAAAGGTTTTATTTATCTTTATGCATTAATTTAATCAATATTTTATGTTTTAATACTAAAGATAAAATCCTTGAAATAATTATTGTGTAATTGAAATTATGAAGAGATTATAATTATGAGATTCAAACATAATTCCTAAATGTTCTTAGTTGTAGTTTCATCAAGGCGAGATATTGTTGAAACGGTAAAACTAGCACACACTATGTTTCTTTCTTATGAAGAAAATAATTGATCTCATAAATTAAAGTATATAGATACTTAAACTAATGTGTGGTTGATTATTAGAGAATAAGTCACTGAACTAACCAGATTATGAGAATTCTGGATAGAATATTACTTATGTGTCTATGGATTTTCTCATAATGATGGTTGTATAATTGATCCTCAGATTTGAGATTACCAAGGAGATAGTGTGGGAATTATTATGTTTTGTTGCTACTTATGAATTGTCCTAGGATAATTCAGCCGCTAGTAATTAGATACAGTATAAACCATATGTAGATAGTTAAGTAAGTCAATATAAGATTCGTCACTTTAAAGTAATTAGAGAGAATATTCTACTATTCTTGTTAAGTAATGATTTATGGAATTCTCTGGCCAGAGTGAATTGATATTTGAAAAAGTGTTTTCAAATTTCAATTATAGATCAATTACTAATTAGCAAGAATGAACATGATTGGACGATAAGAGTAGACACTAAATCCATACTTTGTCTAATTAGAATATTGAATAACGAAAGAATTAAATTATACTTCATAACCATACATGAACAGGTTAAGTCAATCACTTTGACATTCCTAATATTTGGGTATTTTAGACGTCAATCATGACTTATGATTATGAATTGTTTAATTGGAGAATTAAAGATAAATTAAAAGAAGTTTTAATTTACTTAATTCTAATTATGAATTAGAATTATAATTTATAATCATTGCCAATTTGTTAGGAACCTAACGGGTCACACATCAAAGAGCAATTTGTGAAAGAAAAATTAATTTAATTAAGTTGGACTTAATTATAAAGTTTGATAAACTTTGGGAATCAAATATGAGATATTTGATTTTATTAAAATTAAATTAATTATAATTAGAAGTTGATTTTAATTATAATTAAAGAGATTTAATTTTAATAAAAGACTTATACTTTTTCTATTTAAATGGGAAGAGCTTTTTAGAAGTTAGCACTTTTGTCCTCTTCGTCTCAAATCAGTTGAGAATTGCTCTGTGGATACCATCAGAGGCTGGACATCTGAACAGTTCATGATTGATCAATCGGAAAAAGTTTTCAAAGATTTTTTCAAAAGGAAAGTGAACAAGGTACGATTTTTAAATCGTTTTATATTTTATTTAAGTTTATTCAATTATCGGGATCTGCTCGGAATCCGTAAAATTTTTTGTTTCCTACTACGCCCTTGATTCAATTACAGTTGGATTCCAACAGTGGTATTAAAGCCTCTTTTAATTGTTTCACTTGGATTCATTGCTCGATTATTGTCGATTTTGATACAAATTAATATTTTATGCTTCGGTTTTTGTCTTTACCCTAAGATTGCTCTTGGTTTTGCTTTCTAAAACAAATTGTTATTCTATCTTTTTTTTAATGTTGCATTGGAAATTGTTTCCTGTGTATGAATATCGGTACAAGAACATTGAACAAAATGGTTTTGCTTCTAGATAATCATTTTGCCTTCTAGGTGTTTTTACAAACCCTAAATTTTGTTTTGCGTTTTCTGATTAACTTCTACAGAAACGCGAATCAGAGGGAAAGGCCTGAAACTTATTTCTAGATTTCGCACTGCCTAGTTTTATTCACGATATTGCATCTTATGCCTAAATAAACATTCAAAACCAGATTATTTTGCATCTCCTTTCAATTTTTTTTACCTGCGTTTATTACTTGTGTTTTTGCATTTGCATTATTGTTCTGATGGGTTTCTAAAATCTAATTTTCTGCTTGCGTTTATTGAGTTGTTCTGGGTTGTGAATATGTTGTTTTTGGTTGTGAATCTGGTTTTTGGCGTTGGTAGCATGGCGATGCCATTGATTGGCGTTGCAACTGGAGAAGTTGATGGGCATTAATCACCCATCGAATGGCGACGCCATCCACTGGAGAGGACGATGGGCGTTAATCGTCCATCGAACGTGACGCCATCCATGGAGAAGCAACGCCAACATTGACCACAAACTCAACAGTTGGAGCAACGTGGGGTCGAAGAGTTAGGAACGTTACCCAATAGTTGGAGAAACGTGGGTGTAGGTTTGAAAAACGTGGAAGCATGGCTAATAGTTGAGGGAGAGGGGAGTTGAGTTTTTGGAGAGAAGGGAGTTGTTTTCCAGAAACTTCCCAATTTCTAGAAAAATAGATGGGAGAATGATAGGCATGTGTGAGACATGCGCCTACCATTCTCTAACCATCATTTATTGAAGGCTTGATTGGCACGTGAATTTCATGCGCCAGTCAACTCCTATTATCCTGAATGCTTTCTTCCTTTGTTTTTTAAAAACCTAAATTGTCTATTTGATTTATTTAATAGAGATTAAATTAATTATACTCCTAATAAAATTGAAAATGTTTTACTAAATTTTGAAAAATTATTTTCAAAAGGAATTTTATTAGGAAAGGTTTTTTAATTTAATTTAATGAAAGCAATTATTTAAAACTTTTGCTTGATTCAAATTATTGATTTGATAACAATTTTAATTTAAATTTTCAAGAGTTGAATTATTAAATTAAAATTGTTATCAAATCAGTAATTTGAATCAAGCAAAAGTTTTAAATAATTTCTTTCATAATTAGATTATATTTGAAATTATAAATATAATGAGATTATATTATTTTGATGAGACCATAAATTTTTGAAATTTTAAATCCCTCAATAAATTATCAAGTACATGTTAGGAACGTGATAGTTGCCTTCCATTATTTAAGAATAAAACCAAAATTTTGTTTATAGTTTGACTTGTTGAGTAAACTCAAGGTCACTATAACCCGGAAATGTTTTATTTTAAATTAATGGGTCTTACTTAATTAAATTTGTATGATTTGGATGAGTAAACTCATGATCATATAGACTTAAAGGCAGGGTTAGGACTAATATATGTGATATGTTTTCACAAAAGTTGTCACCTAACGGTTCTAGGAGTCACATAAGATGTGAATGAAAATTAGTTTTCAACCTAATTTAATTTTAGTTGGTTTGTTGAGTAAACTCAAGATCAATTAATTTTAAATAGGATCTTAGCCCACTAGGAAATTATTTGATAATTTTTTGATATATAGTGAGGGCTATTATTTAGTAATTAAATAATTTTAAAGTCCTTATTTTATTTGATTTTTGGATATAAACTAATATATGATCCTTTATGTTTTTTTGGTTATTGAATTTGAAAATGAGTACCAACCTGACATTGAGGAGCATCATGGATGCTAACAAGCTGACTGAACCCAACTTTTCAGACTGGCTATGAAACTTAAGAACAGTTCTTATGCAAGAGAAGAAATTATACGTTCTTGATACTACTACTCCATCAGAACCTTGATCAGATGCAACTGATTAAGATTGGGAGAAATATTAGTGTTATGTTGATGACGTTGAACAAGCTACATATGTGATGTTAGCTTGCATGTCTCCTAAACTTCAAAGGCAACATGAGAACATGGATCCACCTACGATGATACTGCATCTTAAGGAGTTATTTGGTGCACAGAGTAGGGTGGAGAGATATCAAATCTCCAAGGCATTGCTTCAATGCAAGATGACAGAAGGATCTTCAGTCAACCTTCATATGCTGAAGATGATTATGTATATTAAAAAATTGGCCCATTTAGGTTTTGTCATAGACCACGAGTTAAGTGTTGATTTGGTGCTGTAATCTTTGAGTTTGAGCTTTTCACAGTTCGTCATGAACTTCAACATGAATCAGAAGGACATGACATTGCCTGAACTTTTGAACATGCTTAAGACTATAGAAGGGTGCCTTAAGAAGGAACCTAGTTCTGTACTTATTGTCAGTTCTTCTAAAAGCAAGAAAAAGGGCTTTAAGAAGAATAATAAAAAGAAACAAAAGGCTTCTACTAATGTAGTAAAGGCCAAATGAGGTGTCAAGAAGAAGGACAACGACAAGGGCATATGTTTTCATTGTAGAGTCAACAGACATTAGAAGAGGAACTACCCATCTTATCTTGCTAGCCTGAAAGATAAGAAGCTTAAGGAAGCTATCTCTTCAAGTATGTTTATGATTGAGATCAATCTTTCTACTTCTGTTCCACATTCTTAAGTATTCGATACTGGTTGTGGTTCTCATATATGTAGTAACATGCAGATGTTAACAAGGAGTAGATCATTAAAGAAAGGCGAAATGAACCTACGAGTTGGCAATGGAGCAAGAGTTGTTGCATTAGATGTAAGAACTTTTAGTTTAACTTTGCCTTTTGACCTTGTTTTAAAATTTGATAATTGTTATTATGTTCCTGTTATTACAAGAAACATCATTTCTATTTCTTATTTGGTTTTGAATAGATTTGTCTTTATAATTAGTGATAACGGTTGTTCTTTTTATAAAGATTATGTTTATTATAGATCTGGATTACTTACAAATGGTTTGTATGAGTTAGATCTTGACAGGCTAATTCTTAAAATAAATAGTAAGAAAAGAAAATTAAGTAACCAAACTCCATCTTATTTATGGCAATGTAGGTTAGGTCATATCAATGAAACTAAAATCACAAAATTACATAAAGAAGGATATTTGGATCCGTTTGATTATGAATCATATGAAATTTGTGAATCTTGTTTATTATAAAAGATGACCAAACTACCCTTTAAAGGAAAGGGACAACATTATAGTGAATTACTAAAATTAATACATTAAGATGTATGTAGGCCTATGTACACAAATGCTAGAGGTGGATTCTCGTATTTCATTACGTTCACAGATGACCATTCTAGATATGGTTATGTGTACTTGATGAAACAAAGATTTGAATCATTTGAAAAGTTCAAAGAATTTAGACTAGTGGTAGAGAAACAAATTGGGAAAAGTATTAAGACTCTTAGATTAGATCAAGGTGGCAAATACTTAGACCACGAGTTTCTTGGTTACTTAAAAGAGAATGGGATTCTCTCACATTGGTCTCCTCCTACAACTCCACAACATAATGGAGTTTTTGAGTGGGAAATCGTACACTATTAGATATGGTACGTTCCATAATGAGTCATGCAGTCCTTCCTATATCCTTTTGAGGATACGCAATTGAAACTGCAATATATCTTCTAAATAGAGTTCCATATAAATCTATATTGATAAGACATCATATGAGATATGGACTGGTAGAAGACTTGGGTTATCACACTTAAATATTTGGGGATGTGAAGCGTGCTATATCTGATAAGCTTTAAGCTAAATCATATAAATTCAAATTTGTGGGATATCCAAAAGAGAGTTTCGGTTATCAATTTTATCATCCTATTGATCAAAAGGTGTTTGTCTCAAGACATGCTACATTCTTAAAAAGAGAGTTTATTCTTAAAGAAAGTAGTGGGAATGAGGTTGAACTTAGAGAAGTTCAAGAGCCACAAATTCACATCGAAATGGAATAAGAACCTCAAGTTGATACATATGATGTACAACTGAGAGTTCAAAAGACACACAGTTCTCGACGAACTAGTAGGATACGTCGTCCTCCCACTAGATTAGATCTACATATTGAGTAGGGAAAGGGCAACATACCACTCATACATTATGAGCCTACTACTTTTAAAGAAGCAATGTCTGATGTTGATTCTTTAAAATGGAAAGAAGCTATGAGATTTGAAATGGAATCCATGTACACTAACTAAGTATGGACTTTGGTTAATGCACCTACTGGTATTATACCTATTGGATGCAAGTGGGTTTTTAAAAGAAAAAC
>JANQBM010000001.1:14676148-14695335 GCA_025594535.1 Erythroxylum domingense | reverse complement strand
ACGCCACCCTCGCGGGGCCCGGATTCGGGTATCACGATCGATATCGGGTTCGGGTTCGGCGGGAGTGGGGTGTTACAGTATGTGTTTACTGATACTCTTCAAGTCTTACAAGTTCATGATTCCTTTGAACAAATGATGGGACCAGTTTGTTGGAATGTGTCTGCTAAAATTGACTGTCATGCATATATTGAACTAACGAGAGAATTTTATAGCACGTTCTAATTTAATTCTCATGAAAATTTTGATTTGTTTACTAAAGGAATCGTAGAATTTAGACTTATGGGAAAGGAATTTACTTTGTCTATTGTTGATTTTAATGTGGCAATGAGATTTGTTTCAACTAATGATGTTAAAGATGAGTCATTTTTAAGTTCTCGATGTGATTATCATGATGATTTTAATGCATTTGAATTGTGGACTCAATGGTCCGTAGACGCTAATCCATATAATGCTAGTGTATCTAAGAGTTCGTATTTGAAAAATCCTATATTCAAAATTATTCATCGACTCTTAGCATATAATTTTTCAAACCGCCTGGATTCTGCGGGAACACTTTCTAAAGTTGAATTTTACTTTTTGTGGTGTATGAATAGAAAAATTCCTGTTAATTTAAGTTTTTGATTTCTAACGCAATTTCAATATGTGTTAAATAAAAATCTAAACCTTTGATATTAGAATCTTACATCGCTCAATTGGCCATCAATTTAGATTTAATGGACCCTAACAATATCGACATGATTGTAGCTTATGCTATAGAGCTTTTGGATATAGAATGTTTGTATAGGATAGGAATCGTGGACCTAAGTCATCGACAAATATCTTTCTCTAATCCAGGTCCAACTATCCCTTTCAATTCACGTCTAGCAACAAGAAATCGGGTTGTAACAAATGCATCATGTAGCCAGCAACCTCCCCAAGCCAATTTAGTCAATCGACTAGAACACCTAATGGAGCATAATTTGATGGCATATTAAGAGCATCAAGGATTCCAACCTCCTCATCCCCAATTCTATGATTTCGAACTTAACAAATAGAAAAGCATTCTTTTCTCTCTTTTTTTCTATTTTTGTTTTTTTAATCTTATGTTATAATATTGAGGACAATGTTGGTCTAGGTGTAAGAAAAAGATATAGAGTATATGTATGTGACTATATGGTCTTATCTTTCTTTGATTCTTTTTTCTTTATTTTTTTTTCTGTTCTTTGCATGCTTGTGTTGTGTGTTGAGCCATAAAACTTTGACATATTAGTTTGGATGAAATTGTGTATGCATGAAATTAAACTGGGTTATGTGAGTCTTAGGTGAACCATGATGATTAATTGCAATAACTGGTCTTGTACACTTAGTCAAAATTTAACATTTGAGTGATTAGGTAATATGTGAAATTAAAGTGAACTTTTGAATTAAACCTGTAAACGGATTTGAGCCTTAATGACATCATCTTTATGTCATTCTATTTTCTTGTATTTTGTTATACTCATTTAATCAGGTTTGCCTTCCGAACTTGCACTGAACCAGATTGAAATTTTTTGACTACATGATTTATGGAAATAATTAAGGCCTTCTTTGTTTTAAACCCCTTAACTTAAATGACCCATCAAGTCACTTTTTTCCCCTTGCAAATCCCTTTAAGCCTTTAAGCCTGTTTGTTTTTGAATTAATCATCTTACATTAAAACCCAAAAACTTTTTAACCTTACCCTGTCACAGGTTTAATGAAGTACTAAGTAAGCAATTAATGTATATAATTTAGGCACTTTTGTTTAGTATTGTATTATAAGATATTTTAGAGATACTTCTACTCATGTTTTGTTAATATACGCTACTGTTGTTGTTTTATTCAAGGAAAAAATAAAAAATAAAGAAAAAATAAAAAAGTAGAAAAAGAAAAAAACATCGCGAACCCGAATTGTAATTCTTCTTTTACAATCCAAGTTGCCCCCATTTGCTTCTTTTATTTTTTATTTTTTTATTTTTTATCTTTCTTTTCTTTCTTTTTTCTTTTTTTTACTTGAATAAAACCACAATAGTAGCATATATCAACAACAAACAGGGATAAAGGCTTAAAGGGACAAAAATGACTCGGTGGGTCATTTAAGTTAAGGGGTTTAAAGCAAAGAAGACCTTAATCATTTCTATAAACCATTTAGTCAAACAAATTCAATCTGGTTCAGTGCAAGTTCTGAAGGCAAACTCGATTAGAAGAGCATCACAAAATACAAGCAAATAGAATGACATAAAGATGATGTCATTAAGGCTCAAATCTACTCATAGATTTAATTCAAGAGTTCACCTTAATTCTACATATTACCTAATCACTCAAATGTCAAACTTTGATTAAGTGTACCAGACCAGTTGTTGTAATTAATTAGTATAGCTCATCTTAGACTTACATAGCCCAGCTTAATTTCATGCACACACTCAATCTCATCCAAACTAATATGACAAAACTTCATGGCTCAACACACAACACAAACATGCAAAGATTAAAAAAATTTAAAGAAAAGAAAATCAAAGAAAGGCAAGACCACATAATCACACACATGTATTCCATATCTTTCCACCACACCTAGACCAACATTGTCCTCAATGTTATTACATAAGAGTAAAGAAGCAAAAATAGAAAACAAGAGAGAAGAATGCTTCTCTATTTGTTGAAGTCCGAAATCATGGAGTTAGTGAATGAGGAGATTGGAATTTTTGATGCTCCCAATGTGCCATCAAATTATGCTCCATTATGTGCATTCAATGTTCTAATCGACTGAGACAATCGTCCAAATTGACTTGAAAAATTGGTGGCTACGCGGTGCATCTGTTACAACCTGACTTCTTGTAGCTGAACGTGGATTGAAAGGGACAGTTGGACCTAGATTAGTGAAAGATATCCATCTATGACTTAAGTCCACTATTCTCATCCTATACAAACATTTTATATCCAAGGGTTCTATAGCACAATTAACAATTATGTCAATATTGTTAGTGTCCAATAAATCTAAATTGATGGCCAATTGGGTAATGTAGGATCCTAATATCAAATATTTAGATTTTTTATTTAACATAGATTGAAATTGCCTTAAAAATCAAAAACTTAAATTAACAAGAATTTTTCTATCCATATACCACAAAAGTAAAATTTAACTTTAGAAAGTATTCCCGTAGAATCCCGACGCCATGAAAAATTATATGCTAAGAGTCGATGAATAATTTTGAAAACAGGATTTTTCAAATACTAACCCTTAGATACACTAGCATTATATGGATTAGGGTCTATGGACCATTAAGTCCACAATTCAGATGCATTAAAATCATCATGATAATCACATCGGGAACTTAGAAATGACTCATCTTTAACATCATTAGTTGAAACAAAATTCATGGCCATATTAAAATCAATAATAGACAAAGCAAATTCTTTTCCCTTAAGTCTAAATTCTACGATTCCTTCAATAAACAAATCAAATTATTCATAAGAATTAAATTAGAACGTGCTGTAAAATTCTCTCGTTAATTCAACATATGCATGACAATCAATTTTAGCAAACACATTTCAACAAATTGGTCTCATCATTTTTTCAAAGGAATCATGAACTTGTAAGACTTTAAGAGTATTAGTAAACACATATTTACAAGGATAAATTTTGCATTGGCTGAATTGTTAAAATCATTTGTTGTCTTCCGGTAGTCAAAAAGAAGTGAAGCCTCCACTTCTTGATTTCCATTGGCTACAATTTTCCATTTGTTTACCCTTGTTTGATTTCATGTTGAGAGGCTTAATTTTGGTGTCAAAATTGGAGGTATTGATGGGGTTGATATTGCAGACGTAGGTGACTTCGTTATGGTGCTCAATGGAGATTGAGTGGTTGTCAAATTTGCAATGAGATAGGCTATTCTTCGTGAATCACTCTTCTTTCTTTACATGATTTCAATCTTAATTAATACACAGTCTTGATCTCGAAATAAAGAACACAAAACTAACAAAATGTTGCTTTGGTAATAGATTGGTGACGGTAAAGAAGGTGTGAAAAGGGTGCGTGTTGTGTTAAAATAAGGAGGGTGTTAACAAAATTGCAAAGGTTGTGTAAAGTCTAAAGTGATTGAAAGTAGAAATAAGAAATAAGTGAGGGAAGGAAGTAAAAATTAGGGGGCGGTAAAAGGTAGTGGTAGCTAGAAGGAGAAATTTTTTTTTCATTTTTTAATATAAAAATAATAAATTACAAATATTAAAAGAAAAATTAGAAATGCTAGATGAAATGAAATTTGTAACTGAAATAAAACAAACTTAACAAAATAAAATAAAAATGAGAACTACTAAATAAATAAATAAATAAAACTGAAATGGAACTTGAAAATTTTGGGTTGGCCCTGAATGCATTTCTTTTAAGTCGTTAACTGGACGTGTGTATCTCTTCCATCTCTATCTCTTCCATCTCTATCTCTTCCACATGCTCGACTGGAGGGTTTTCATAATATGACTTCAAACGATGTCCATTAACTTTAAATACTTTGGAAGTATCTAAACTTTGAATTTCTATTGCATCATGAGAAAAAACGTTAGTAACAATAAATAGCCCGAGCCAATGAGATCGTAATTTTTTTTGGAAATAACTTAAGTTTTGAATGATAAAGAAAAACTTTTTGTCCTATTGAAAATTGTTTCTGAGAAATCATTTTATCATGAAATGCTTTAGTTTTTTCCTTATAAATTTTTGCATTTTCAGACAATTCATTACGGATTTCTTCTAACTCTTACAATTGTAACTTACTATTGTTACTAACCTTTACCCGATCCATATTCAACTGCTTCACAGCTCAGTAGATCTATTTTCTGTTTCCATAGATAAATGACAAGGCTTACCAAAAATTAACTTGTATAGTGACATGCTTATTGGAGTTTTGTAAACAATCCAGTATACCCACAAAGCATCATCTAATCATAAGCTCCAATCTTTTCTATTCGAATTCACCACTTTTTCTAGTATAGACTTAATCTCTCTATTGGATACTTCAACTTGTCCACTTGTTTGCAGATGATAGGCTGTAGAAATCCGGTGTGTGACACCACATCTCTTCATCAAAGCCTCAAAAATCTTGTTGTAAAAATGACTCCCTCGATCACTAATGATAGCTCAAAGCATTTCAAACTTGACAAAAATATTAGATTTAACAAAATTTATAACAATTTTAACATCGTCAGACAAAGTAACCTTAGCTTCAACCCATTTTGAAACATAATCCACAACAAGCAAAATATAATTCTTACCAAAGGAAGAAAGAAAAGTACCTATAAAGTTTATTCCTCAGACATTAAAAATCTCACATATCAGGATGTTAGTAAGTGACATTTGATCTCTCGATCTCAAGCTACCTGTTCTTTGACAACGATCTCAAGACTTGCAAAATATGTAGGAACTATAAAATAGCTTAGGCCAAAATAATCCACATTCAAAATTTTTTTGAGCTATTCTTTTGGGATCAAAGTGTTCCCCCATACATAAATGAATGACAGAAATTTGATATGGAAGAAATTTCATCATCTATAATACATCTTCTAATATGAGCAGCACAAAATTTTCAAAGATGATGTTTATCCCAAATGTAATATTAAGCCTCTCGTTTAATTTTATCTTTTTCAACTCTAAATAAATCACTAGGTAAGAATTTAGTTACCAAGAAATTAATTATGTCAGCATATCATGAAATTACCTATTAAATTGCAAAGAGACTTTCATCCAAAAATTCATCTTGAATAACAATAGATGCATTAGTTGGAACGATCCTACTAAGATGATCGCCCACTAAATTTTCAGCTCCTTTTTTGTCGCGTATTTTCAAATCGAATTCTTGAAGAAGTAAGATCCATCAAATCAATCTCGACTTTGCTTCTTTCTTATTCAATAAATATTTTAGAGCTGCATAGTCTGAATAAAGACAGGTCCATGCAGATCATACCATGTTATTTAAATAATCCAAAGAAGGGAAGAAAACCATCTTAATTGTATGTGGACGACATTGTACTAACAGGGGATGATGTATTCGGATGGTAAATTAGAACCCTGTTTGTACATTATAAAACTCTATATCTTGTACAGAAAAAAAGAAGAAATATAAGATAAGTTGTTTGTTCCCATGGAAATAGGTTGGATTAACCAAATCACATAATTCACTGTGTCATTCTTGTTCCACTCTATGTTTCTACACCACTTATTGACAACATCACATCTTCCTTTTACTTCTCCTCCAATGACACTTCACCAGTGGGGAATTTCAGAGTTGCTCTAGGCTGAAACAGCACGATGACCGGATGTAAGCAAACATTTCTTTAGAATCAACAGACAAAAATATTGAGAACATTATCCCTGATCTAGATCTCAATAAAGTGGCTAAAAATGGAAATCAGAGAATATTTCGAACGATTATGATAAAAGAATTTTAAGAAGATAGACAGATGAGAGATAGACAGAGGAGAGATAGGAGACAGTGTTCAGGTAATTGCTTAACCTTTTATTCATTCGCAATCTTTACTTATAGGGAATTCAACAAAACGGTTATAACAGAAGAACAAAACATTTGGCCAGTAACCTGACACTCACTAACTGGAAATGGGAAAATGCCTATATTCTAGCTAACCACTAACAGCACTGCAAATCATGGGAAACAGGGGTCCGTATTATTCGTATCAGATTATAGGCAAAGGTTTAGTTACCAGGCAAACATGACAGGAACTACAAGCAAAAGCTATAATGCAATATGAAGGCCGATTTTTTTGGTGGATAACGTAAGCCAAACCAAATGTAAGTTATTGTCAAGTTTGGAAATGTACCTTTACTGAGTTGGAGAGCCAAAGCATGAATCAGTAACCCTTAACTCAAAAGATTCGATGTGTTTGTTGGTGGCACTAGAGAAAATGTCTGAGGTTGATGCAAAGTAGGCTCTCTCCAACGATCATAAAATATCTAGCGATAACGCACCATAGGCCATACTAACCAAACCAATGGTCGGGACAGGTGTTGATAATTCCAGTGCATAACCATGATCAGTATGATTTGCTACCAGTGCCAACTCGCCTTGTTGAGCCTATAAAAAAACAAAAAACAAGAGATGTGCGGTCAAAGAAATTGAATCTAACCGCTTTAACATAAAATTGGAATCACATGAGCCAAGAATGACAACGTGAAGGGCAGTAGAAAGTAGCAGACCTCTGAATACTATTTAACTTGATAGGAAAACCAGAAATCGACTGTCAGAAATAATGCTATGGAAGTAAACTAGTTGACACCAAAACTCTAACAGGAATCAAACCAAATAACAACCTACATCCCATTCACTTTGTCTCTCCTTCTAACACAAGGACAAACAAAATTTTTTCCCAAGCGCCAGTAGCTACTGTATTGTACAGAGTTTAGGAACTGCTCTACTTGCAAAATCAAAGTATAAGAATCCAAGTTTGTATCTCCGTGAGTCCAACAGCTCTCGATTATTCGCAAAATATCAAGTAATATATATCTAATACTTTAATGTTAATAACTCTTCTAAATTATATGCTATCTTGTCCATGGCAGAAGTAAATTGATCAGATTTGAATCGAAAACAGGAATGTAACTCATAAGTGTAAGGGAAAACATAAAATCTACCCGAAAAAGGGTATATTTAATCGGTTAAAAACAAATACGGTCCACAACTTCAAGCAAACTACATAAATGTCGCGCAATATCCCGAAAGCTCATAATTTGGAGCCAAAAAAAGAAAATCCAAGAGAGAGGTTTCGCAAGCTTCCGGTTCGTTTTTTATCCTCGACAGCACGCAAGAAAAAGAACACAACCCTTTTCGCATGCAATGCAAGGACTCGTGAACGTCAAAACCCACAAGCCACATCCCATATTTCGAACTGCTGCCAAATTACATGAAACCAAAAACAAACAAACCCATATCGTCCACGTGTCCAAACTCCCAAAACCAGCAACAAGCACATACAAACACACAGAGACATGGACGAGATTAAAAATTGAACCTTTAAGTAATGAGCAGCCTTGAAGTGCAAGCTGGGACCGACGTCGAAGGAGGCCTTAACAAGGGCATTATGGTCTTCAAGATCATAATGAAGAGACAGCAGCTTAGAAGAGAATGACAGATGGGGTTCAGAGACTTCTCCTTTTTTGTTGTTCTCGAAGGTGAATTTGAGTTTTGCCTATCTATCAAACAACTTGCAAGACACCTTATGGAAAAACAAGGAACTTCGCTCTCAAACTCCGAAGTCACACTAAACGAGGCATCCTGGACAAGATGGAGATCATAGGAGGTAGTGATAACTCAGGCGGCGGCGGTGGAGAGTAGCAAGGGAGTGTTGGATTTGGCGGCGGGATTGGAGGGACCATCTGATTAGGTGGTAAATCAGACATTGGAGGAGGCTTGATAATTTTATTTTCCATTTTTTGGTTTATTTTTTATGAAAATAATAAAAACAGTATAAATTGGCCCATGCAGGTCTCGAACCTGCGACCTTCGCGTTATTAGCACGACGCTCTAACCAACTGAGCTAATAGGCCTTCTTGTTCAACACGGTTTTCAATAAGTAAACTAACTAGGAGATCAACCTCGTTAAGTTTCTTCTCCATTCGTGTTACCGCCTGAAAAGTGTTACAAGGCAAACTACATTAGAATCAGACAACTCTACATAACCAAGCCAAGATAGAGACACCTGCAAAACTCCTATGAAATTTTGATACAAGGTATTTTATTAAAACATGCATTGCAAAGGGATGAGTCGTGCTGCATGAATTCACCGTATCTAGCACATCATAAGCACAATCCATTAATTGTTTATTAACATCCATAGCCTATAAAGATTCTTAAATGACACATAATTCCAACCAGTCAAACTCAAATTTCCAGAAAGCATCTTACTGTATTCGTCAAAGATTTACCTGTTTCAGATAATTAAAGCATCACATGTCTATGAAGAAACTGAATGATCTCTGAAAGCAACAAATAATCAGTACTCTCACAGAATAGAACAAAAACAAGTCAATACATCATTTTTATTGCTGAGATGATGATACAGCTCCAGATCCTGATGGTGGCTGCCCAGATGGTCCTGAGCCAGGAGGTGCAGTCCTTGGTGGTGGTACATTATGCTGATATTGTTGGGTTGTATGTGGAGGGGGCACAGATGCGGGATATGAGGGAGGGTACTGTTGATAAGGTTGCTGGGGCACCAAATAACCATACGACGGATAATAGGGTAGATGATGTGACCCATGACCCTGCTGCTGATATTGTCCTGGCGGAGCTGGCATACCATGGTAAGGATAAAGCTGGCCTTGCTGCTTCTCTAATCCAGACTTGTTCTCGCTGGATCCTGATGCCCCATCTTGGGAAGGTACAAGTGCCCCCATACGTTGAGGATCCATTGATGGATAATAAGCTCTTTCCTGATGAGGGGGAGGTGGAATGTTGAAATAGTGCATTGGTGGAGGTTGGTCCTGAGTGCCGGGTGGATGTAAATGGTTTTGTTGTTGAGATATAACTTGCCGAGGCAACATTCCACCATGAGCCATTGCTGCATGCTGCGTAGCTTCATCTGAAGCTTCGGACTCAGGTTTAGGTGCTTGGGGTCTACCCCACATCAATTTCAGTCTAAGACCTTTGATAACTAGTTTGTTGACGAGCTCTTCAGCTGCCTTCTCTGCACCTTCTCTGGTGGTGTATGTCACAAATGCAATTGCTCGTTGAGGCACCATTTTTATGGACTCAATTTCACCATGGGCATAAAAGTTGTCCCTAAGATCCTGTTCCGTAATTCGATCATCAAGCCCACCCACATAGAGTGTTCTAATGCTTTCATCATCAGGAGGTTCAAGTGAAGGCATCTCACCAGCCTTATTGAGTAGCTTCAAAGCAACTGGATCATTCACTCTGCAGAAGTTACCAAATGAAATGAGCACAATAAGTATCAGATGAAGCTCTATTATTTGCATATCTTGTGCTTAACTGCCCATTCCGGCAGCCAGAAAACTATATCAACCATTAATCAGAAGCATACTTAAGCATCTCCATTGAAAAATATCCAACTATCAAAATATATATATGTTATATTATATGAATAATTAGCTAATTATTTTTTATTCTCTATAAATAATTAGCTAATTATTTTTTATTTATATTCTATTAATTAGTTGAGATTTTATCACTTAGAGAATAAATAAATTCTTTTTAATTTAAAGAGATAATTAGGGTTGTATTGTCCTATATATTCCTTGTACTATTCACCCAAAAAAAAAAAATTAAGGAAGAATTACTGTCTTCTTTCTTTATGATATCAAAGTCACGGCTCTTTTATAATATTTTTTCCTTTCTTTGTTCAGATCAGTTAGCAATAACTGGCTAATAGAGAAATTTCTCATCCTCCAACAATGATTTCAGCAGTTCGAGTGTGACTAATCTCCGTGTTATGACAAGAAACTTACAATGTAATTGTGATCTTCTTGGCTCAAATTTGCCTTTTCAATTGACGAATCACAGGTTGAATGGTCAGAATTACCTACAATGGTCGCAAACAATAAAGTTGGCCATTGACGGTAAAGGAAAACTCGAGTATTTGACTGGAGAGACAACACGGCCAGCTTCGGACGATCCAAATATGACAATATGGAGGTCTCAAAATTCTTTGATCACATCTTGGTTGATTAATTCCACGGAATCTATAATCAGAAAAAACTCGTATGTTTCTGCCAATAGCTAAAGATGTATGGGATGCGATTTGAGATTTTGACATTGAAAATTCTTCTCAAATTTTTGAACTTAAAACAAAGCTATGAAAGGCCAAGCAAGGAGACCGTGACATTACATTGTTTTATAATAGACTTGTAACTTTGTAGCAAGAATTGGACTTATGGTATGAAGATGACTAGGACTATCTGAAGGACAGTGTTCGACAAAAAAATGAGAGGAAAATGGTAAGAGTTTATGATTTTCTTGCAAGATTGAATCTAGAATTGGATGAAGTCAAAGGTTGAATTGTGGGAAGAACGCCTTTACCCTCTATCAAAGAGGTTTTCTCAGAAGTAAAGAGAGAGGAGATGAGGTGGAAAATGATGATTGACAACACCAAATCAAAGGTTGAAGGTTCTGCACTCATGTCGAAAGGAATAGAGACTGAGGGAGAGAGAAAAAACAACAAAAAGATGTGGTGTGATCACTATAAACGGGATTCACACACCCAGGAAATATGCTGGAAAATTCATGTGAAGCCAAAAAATTGGAAGAAAACAAAATTCAGAGACAACTGTACCTTGTAAGCCAACACTATTGAATCTAGGCCCAGAATGTCTTCTGGCACGCAATCTTTCACAAAGGAACAGATAGAAAAATTTTGAAAATTTTTTCATTCTCAAAATTTCTCCAATCCAAATCCTACCTGTTATTTGGTTTTAAAAGGTAATTATCTAATTGCTCTTGTTTCAGTGTCAATTCAGATCATTCTTGGATAACTGATTTTGGGGCAACAGATCATATGATTGGGTCCTCTAAATTGTTTTCTTCTTATAGTCCTTGTGCAGGAAATAAAAGAGTAAAAATATTAGATGGGTCCTACTCAGCAATAAATGGGAAAGGATCAATTGTTCTTTCCCTTGATCTAACACTCAACAATGTTCTTCATGTTCTTAAATTGTCCTGCAACTACTTGTCAATCTGTAAAATAAATATTGACCAAAATTGTCGAGCTAATTTTTCATGTGATTGTCAATTCCAAGATTTAAACAAGATGAAGATGATTGACATGTTAAACAAGTTGGAGGTCCCTACTTCTTCAAAAATGGATATGACTCAAATAGGCAATCCCAAAGAACTTTTCTTAATTCTATTTCAATATTTCGTGAGAATAAAATTATGTTATGGCATTTTAGATTTGGACATCGAAGTTTCCATTATATGAGATATTTGTTTCCGAAGTTTTCTACAAATAAAGAGAACATCTTTCCTAGCATAACCTTACAAGGCCACAAAACACTTTGCTAAAATCCATAGTAATATTTGGGAATCTTCGAGAATAAAAACAATAACTGGAAAAAGATGGTTTATAACTTTTATTGATTACCGCACTAGAATCACTTGGTTATTTTTACTCAATGAGAAGTCAAATGTTGAGAGGGTGTTTCAAAATTTTTATAACATGATCCAAACACATTTTCAAACTAGAATTCAAGTTTTTAAAAGCGATAATGGAAAAGAATACTTCAACAAGGTTTTTAAGGAATTTTTTTGTTGAAAAAGATATTATTCATCAAAGCTCATGTACAGACACCCCACAACAAAATGGAATAGTAGAAAGAAAAAATAAACATCTATTAGAAATTGCAAGATCTCTAATATTTTCAACTAATACTCCCAAGTACTTATGGGGTGAGGCTATCCTAACAGCTACATATTTGAGCAATAAGATGCCTTCAAAAGCTTTAAAATTTCAAATACCTCTTAATTGTTATAATAAATGTTTTCCTTCATCTCGATCATCACATGATCTCCCTCTTAAAGTGTTTGGGTGTACTGCATTTGTTCATATTCACGACAACAATCGGGAAAAACTTGATCCCAAAGCACGAAAATGTGTTTTTGATGGTTATCCACTCAAAAAGGGTACAAGTGCTTTAATCAAATAACCAAAAAGTTTTTTATTCCCATGGATGTCACCTTTTTTGAAGATAAACCTTTTTTTTCTTACCTCATCTTTTGGGGGAGACACGTAATGAAAATTTGTTTTTTGATATTTATGACAATGAGATAGATATTTTCTATAATTCTGATTCAAACACTAATGGTGTCTCAAACAATGAAAATAAGGATTCATCTTCAATGCCTTTGCAAATTCAATAAAATAATGAATTGTGTGCAAGATAAGATGGAAATCATTTTAAAGGGAAAGTCTTTTTGAGAAAATATCCAAAACGACATAAAATCACAAAAAACTTGTAGTCAAGAGTCTAACTAGGAAACAAATCCAGAATTGGAGACCAACCAGGTAAATCTCAGTTTCAATCTATTTCTATTGGGTCAATATCACTGAACTAATATCTATTCCAAACTCAGATGAAACCTTAGATTTACCCATTGCTCTTAGTAAAGGTTCTAAAACTTGTACCAAATATCCTTTGTATAACTTTTTATCATATCAAATTCTATCTCCATCATTTCAAGTATTAACTTCTAAGTCATCCAGTGTTTCCATTCCTCAGAATATACAAGAGGCTCTCAATATTCTTGATTAGAGGGATACATTCCTAGAGGCAATGAGAGCTTTGGAGAAAAATAGAATGGGGAGGAAGCTGATCTTCTGAGAGGGAAAACACTGGTTGGATGTAAATGAGTGTTCACTGTAAAATAAAATTATGATGAATCACTTAAAAGATATAAGGCTCACCTCGTTACTAAAGGGTTTACTTAACCCCATGACATATTATTTAGAAACTTTTTCACCTGTTGCTAAGTTAAAATAATCTGGATTATTTAGAAACTTTTTCACCTGTTGCTAAGTTAAAATACTCTGAGAGTGTTGCTTTGTATAACAAGTAATCTAGATTGACTTCACATCAATTGGATGTGAAAAATGCCTTCCTAAATAAAGATTTAGCAGAAGAGGTGTATATGGAGCCTCCCTTAAGATTTTGTGAAAGCTTCGAAAAAAGGATATGTAAATTAAAAAAAATCTTTATATGGGCTAAGACAATCACCAAAGCCATTTGAAAGATCCTCAAAATTTGTGAAGTCTCAAGATTTCTTATAGAGGCAATCTGATCATACTCTATTCATAAAAACTTCTACAGAAGGAAAGACTGTGATTCTAATTCTGTACGTAGATAACATTATCCTCATTGGCAATTATTTTGAGGAAATTTAAATTCTTAAAGAGAATCTCTCAAAGGAGTTTGAAATCAAAGACATGGGGTTATTTAGATACTTCTTAAGGATGAAAATTGCTAGATCTAAGAAGGGCATAGTAGTCACCCAACGAAAATATATCCTAGACCTTCTGGAAGAAAATGGGATGAGTGGAAGTAAACCATCAAATACTCCTATGGAATTCAACTCAAAGTTGGGTGAAGTTAAGGAAGCAATTCCAATAGATATAGGTCAATATCAACGACCAATAAGAAAGCTAATCTATTTATCTCACATAAGACCAAATATTTTCTTTGTTGTCATTGTAGTAAATCAGTTCATGTATACTCCTTATGAAGAACACTTAGAAGCAGTGTAAAAATCTCAAGTTACTTATAGAAAACTCCAGGGAAAGGATTATTCTTCAAGAAAAGTGATTAAAGGAGAGTTGAAGTTTACGCTGATGCTGCTTGTGTAGGGTCTCTTACTGACCGAAGATCAAGTTTTGGGTATTGCACATATTTGTGAAGAAATCTAGTAACCTGGAAGAGTAAAAAAACAAATTGTGGTAGCCAAAAGTAGTGCGGAGGCAAAATATAGGGCAATGGCTCAAGGAATTTGTGAAATAATTTGTCTTAAAAAAGTAATGGAAGAACTAAGAAACCAATGGAGCACCCAATGAAGTTGTTTTATGATAATAAAGCAACTATTAGTATTGCCAACAATCCAATTCAACATGATTAGACTAAGCATGTGGAGATTGACAGACATTTTATAAAAGAAAAACTTGAAAGTGGACTCATTTGCATACCATTTGTACCGACAACACAACAAGCTACTAATGTCTTCACCAAAGGGCTACTAAGACAAAATTTTGAGTTCTTAGTAAGCAAGTTGGGCATGATCAATATCTATGCACCAACTTAAGGGGGAATGTTGATATTATAGAAATAATTAGCTAATTATCTGATTCTCTATAGATAATTAGTTGATATTCTATTAATTAGTTGAGATTTTATTACTTAGAGAATAAATAAATTCTTCTTAAATAAGGAGGCGATTAGGGATGTACTATCCTATATATTTCTTGTACAGAAAATCAAGGAAGGATTACTGTCTTCTTTCTTCAATATATATAGCTAGAAAGAAACCTAAAATTGCACTTACCCATAGTAACGATCTTTTATATTTTGCTGTGACAATTCCCCAGTTACAGGCATCTCATGTCTGTAAGGACACTCAGCGCCTCTTGTACATTCACCACGTATGTAGAAACTGCAAACATGTGCTCTATTTCTTTTATAGTATGGTGTCGTCCTTTGTAGCTTCATAATAGTGTCATTTGGCCTTACCTTTCCATATGAAGATTCATAGTCTATGCCTGCTCTAGCCTGCATAGTTACAATAAGCACATAAGTTTTAGTCACATTAATATAGAACAATAACATGCTCACATCTGCATATCCAAATGAAGCAAACCCAAGAACATAGGAAAATAATCCTAACTGCTAATCTCTCTCTCTCTCTCTCTCTATATATATATATATAGTAGGGCTAGATCATGTGACTAATTTTGGTGAAATTAATTCCACAAGAAATACATTAAATTAATTAACATTAATTTTTAAGAAAATAAATATCTATTTATAAAATCAAAATCAATCACAAATAGCGAAGATGATTAATTATTGATAAACTTTGATTATTTTAAAAGATGTGCACATTAAGTACCTATGATGTTAAAGTAATACATTTAGCTCACATTCATCAAATATTTCTAAGTCTTAAGGTATTTTAGTCATTTTAAAATTTGAGTACATTAATTATCAAATCAAAATTAATACATAAATATCAAAGATAGTTAATTACTAGTATATTTTAATTACTTTGAAATATATGCACACAAAATATATATCATATTAAAATTATAAATTTAATCATTCTCGAAATGTATAATACATTTTGATGAAAATAACCATTATAGATTACAACTTAATATATGTTATAAAAACTAAAAGATGATGTAAAAATATTTTTAATATGTATTATAAAAAGGTTATCATATTTATTAAAAGACATGTACTTATGATAAGGTTCTCATAACTATTTTTCACATATGTTCTATAAAAAGCTATTCAAGTACTTTTATCATAATAATTAAAATATAACATAAAAGTAAAAAATTCACATCTATTTATAAGTGCAATTGACTTCAAATACTATCTTCATGTATTTCCAAGATTACCATAATTATTCTCCCCTATGAAAAGTGTATTATAATTTTTTAAGTAACACTTTTAAGTTTACAATACATGAATATTTAAATTTTTCACACAATTGTCAAAGTTATACACAATAGCTAATAATTATACATGCATTTTTTTTTGGGGATTCTTAGATTTTTTTCCGTACATCTATTGAAACCATTTACATCTCCACAATTGAAAAAATTCATGAAAAAATTATACTTCTATGTAAGTTTAAATTCTTGTTATAATATTTTTTAAGGTTAATTACAAAAAAATCATAAACTTTACTCAATTTTACAATAGCCTAAACTTAAAAAAGTGGCAAGTAAATACTTAAATTTTCATTTTTTTTAATTCTAGCCCGACATAAGTATCTTCATTAATGTTGCTAACATGGCTTGCCACATAAGATAGAAACTCTAAACACTTATACACGTCAAACTTAATTAAACTAACTAATTAAGTCTCATAAAATTGTTTAACTATACTACGTCGCTTTTAGATGAAGAAAACCCTAAATCAAACTTAGTTCTCGCACCAAACTCAATTCATGTAAAGAGATACCTAGGGTGGAAAACTAGGATTTCATTCAGATTATTAGAAACTTAATGAAAATTAATTAATTAGCAGGGAACGTTCAATTGTGTTATTCATAAGTTGTACGATGAGGATTGGAAGCGACAGTTGGATGAGTTCCAGTGTCAGAACCCTAGAGTCGTCTTCATTGACTCATCGTCCGCCATTGAGCACCTTCAGAATTGAATATCGATGCCTTAGGTGGATTCGGAGCTAAAGATCGAGTACCGGGACAATTCCTTCGGAATTCCAAAACATATTGTGATTTACGACAAGGAAACGTTGTTTGATCCCCAGGCTTGGGAGTTTCTCAAGTATCCGGTGATTTACGACGACACCGTGAAGTCGCACAAAATCACGTTGGCCTTGAACACAACACCAGTCAAGTAAACAAACAGGGGGCACAAGAAATACGAAGACTAAGGACACAACAAAAGTAAAACCAATATCATAACACAGAAAAGGCTGTCTAGGGAACCATGAAAAATGAATTTGAAAACACAACATATTAACCATATACAAGCATCATCTGACCATCTCCCATCTAAGTTACAATGATATAATCTAGAAGAGCAAACATATAACCAAAATACTGTCCACTAACAAGTACAGGCTTTGCGAGAGTAGCACATGCAATATGTCAAGTATCTTCAAATACAGATTTAAACAAAAAAGAAAAGCTACTGAGAAAAGTTTAGCACTGCAAAATAATCGTAAACATACCCGGCGGTCATGCTCCTCAGCAAAGTACTCCCTGTTCACGTCACTCTTCGGAATAGTGTCATTAGAATCAATACTAAGAGCAGTATCCCGAACTTGCACAGGCAAACCATACTCAAGATCCAAAAGACAGACCTGACAGACATTTTTCAATTTACTGCATGTTTGGCAAATCTCAGTCTTCTTAAACCTTGCATCACGGCCAGGCCTCCACCGGAAAACCGTAAATGGACGTGTACATATCTTGCATTCCTTATCAAACTCAGCTCTTGTCTGCATATCCACCCATCCAACCATAAGATCCGTGTATACATAAACTGAAATATTCATCTCTGAAACAGAAACAACAATGATGACATCCCCCATAAAAAGAATCATACCATGCGGACATACGGATTATCCCCAAGGCAAGACTCGCAGATGATAGGGAAGTCAGAGCGTTCCCAACCATCAGCCTCCACATCCCTCAACAATCTATGCGCCATTTCCTCTTCCGCCTGTGCTCAGACAAACCCTTAGCTGTCTTAATGGAGACAGGAACACGTTAGCTTCCACAGTAAAGTCGAGAGGAACTTGTAATACAAAATTAGTTAAATTGCATAAGGGGTATTATTTCAATTAAGACAAAATACCACTGCTCAACTTCACAAATTTTGCAGTTTCTGGCAATTGATTGATACATTACTCGCATACCTATAGCGAAAAGATTCCTTCCTACTCCATCAATAATCTATACCTAAGGCCAACAAACCCAAAAAGTAACGATTATGTGCACACATAACTCCATTAAGTAATACAAGTCGAAAAACAAAAAGAAACCCAAAATAAGAAGTGCAAACAAATAACGAAAGCAGAAAAGGATAGATGAATGATTGAATGACTGAAGAAACCGTTGCAAGAAAATTTAAGAATAGAACCAGATAACAAAATGAAATTGATAGAAATTGATTGTAGATTGTTACCTGGAAGCGCGATGATGGCGCTTCAATTCTTCAATCTCCGTCGAATAGAAGGGATTGAGCTAGAAGCCGGGCGGTAGAGCTGAGATTGATTTCAAGGTTTAAGCTTTTAAAGTCTCAGAGAGATAAATAGAAAGGCGTTAGAGAGAGAAAGAGAAAGAGACAGAGGGGGTCGTACAAACGTCTTAATAATGCCTGATATTTGACTAATAGATTATTTATTAGAAATGTTTTATAAAATTTGTTGTTTAATATTAATTGTTTATGTGTAAAATGATTTATAAAGATATAATTTTAAAAAAAATTATATAATATGAGTATTATATTTTAATATTTCTTTAAATATTTTCATAAAATTTTAATTTTAGATATTTAATTTTACAAAAATTAAGTTTATAAATCTATTAAATAATAATAATAATAATAATAATAATAATAATAGTAATGATAATGATAACGAGGACTTCTTTCTCCTTTCTTAATCTTAAATTAATAATAGATAGTTAATATAGGCCTAAAATTAATAATTATTGCAAAACAAGAAAGTTTCATCAATAATTACATATGTCAGCTTATAAGACATGGAGAGGCATCAAAGGAAAAAAAGAGTACTTCTAGTTCATTTTGGTCTTAGAATCTAAGAGAGAAGCAGAGATACTCATTTGAATTTGCAAAGACTTAAGATTAATAAATTCACAGTGGGTATATACACTACACGTTGTGTAAGGCCCCAACTTGTAGCCTAGTTGGAATGTTTCATTGAACATGTATTCCATATGACTTAATTATGTTTTTAAAGAATCATACTTGGA
>JANQBM010000001.1:14661338-14671339 GCA_025594535.1 Erythroxylum domingense | reverse complement strand
GTGTTGTCTGTACAGATGAAATATTTATACTGAATGTAAGGGAATGCTATTGGCTGCTACATCTGTACCTACGTACTAGTTGTCTAGAGTGTGTGTAATTGTATGTACAGCTAGTGTGTGATATGTGTGCTGGGTGTCTGTACAGTACAAAACTGAAGGTTTAAAGGAGAGAGCTTGAAACGACAAAATGAGTAAGAGACAAAAAGGAGTAGTGCAGAGTGGGTCTAATGGGCTTGGTAGGCCTTGGACCTTCATCAATCTTTAACAGTTAGCATAGCCAACAACCAACTAGATGGGTAATTAATTTCTTTATCCATAACATATATAAACTCCCAACCAAAGATGTCTTAATATTTGAAGCTTTGATTATTTGATAAACAAATGTTCTTTAAGAATATAATTATGAATCAATTTAATGCGACTCTTCGATATTACATTGAAGTCTTGATGAATAGTGGAGACTTCAGTTCCTATAAGTCATATATATTGGATTATTTTTATTATCACCTCTTCAAACATCTGTCCTGTTTAATTGATGCCTGATCAATAAAAAAATAACTGATTGAATAAATTTAGCTATAAAACTACTACTTGAAAAGAAGTATTACAACTTAGTTACAATTATTTTAACTTATTTATTAATGCCGGGCTTATTTAAAACGTTGTTTATAAACTTTCTAATTGAATGTTTTATCTTCATTTGCAGTCTGAACATGTGAAGGTTCGAGGAAAATGTGGTGGTTGCCAATTGGCACGTTTGACTATGTTAACAATTATTCAGAGAAAAGTGTGCGGATAGTATATATCAAACACAAACCTAACCACCCCTTAGTAACAAAAATCCCTTGCTAAAACCAACGCGTTTTCGACCATGGAAGGTCTCATTCCGATGGTCTACAAGGCAATGAAGAAGAACAAAGTTCGCCGGGAATACCAGTTTCTTTCATCTGGGTCTGCACAGTCATACAAGAACTCTGATTTTCATGTCAATAGTGACCAGCTTTATACCAACCCTTCGCAGTCAGCTGAGGACTATACGGTGGCAGACAGAAAGTTTCAACACCGGCACCTCTCTGTTGAGGAGTTCACTTACGGAGATTACAAGAGGAGCAGGAGTACAGTAATGGGTGCTTCTTCTTCTCCACAAAACCTTGTCAGGTTCAGAAGTCAAAGAATGTTTTCTTCTACGTCGGGAGCCTAGATTTTTAAATTGTGTGTAGTTACACTCTCTTAGTCTTCATACTTATAAATGTTGTGATCTGTAAACTCTGTGTGTCTGCGATCATGATTTTCCAAGCAAATCATATACGGTAGTTACTATTGGGGGAGAATTAGGATTCTACAGTTGGAATAGAATAAGATCGTCTAGTAGCTGGAGCTTAATTGTTCTTGCTTATGCTATACCTTCATTTGATGTCATCCTCATAGAGAAGTAGCAAAGGTTGCACGTTTGCATGTAGATATTATTTCTCATCAGGTTTCTTTCGTAAAATATTTACTTGAATTAGGAGATGATTAATTCCCTGTTGAACGCTCTACATTTAAATTTGAATGATGCGAATTGATATATGTGTAGATATGCAGTATTCCTACTTGACTGCAATTTGATTACGATCCATTTCTCATTTGCAGTATTCCTACTTGCCTGCAATTTGATTACAGATTTGCTTTTCTATGATCAATATCTCACGTGTTCTTATGAAATAGTGTTAAAAGAAGTTTCAACGCGATCACTTCGATATTAAAACCAATCTCTGATCCCCTTATTTATCATTCAAAGGTCTCAAATAACTTCGACAAATATTCAAATTTTAGTGATCTGTCTACAGGAATGCAAAGAGAGAAAACATGTATTAGGAGGTGATCCAAGAAGATATATTGTCAGGGTGTGGGCTTGTCTAACACAAAATGATGAATTGTTAGGAGACCCAAGACAAGAGCCTTTTAATTTCAGTGGATGAGCCAAATGTTCAGTATGCATTAACTTTACCGATGTAGCTTTTATGGACTTAAAAATTCATTTTTTGAATATTTGATTTCATTGAATCGGATATCTAAAAATTCTTCTGGAAGCAAATGTATTGTGCAACAGTCAGGCATTTCTAGTTCCTTGTGACACTAGTTTTTTTTTAGTATCTCTTTATAATTGAGCTAATAGTTAGTAAGAGATGAATGCTTCTCTCTCCCAATGTATCTATTGGTCTTCATGTCCAAACATTAATACAATTATCTTTTTGTACACTTGTCCTTATTGTTCCAGTAAGTTATGTCTTAAACATTTGTATATCTATTGTGCGATTGGATTCATGCCTTTTACAAGAGGCAATTAATAATAGTTTTTATCTTGAAGTGTTTAGCAGCACATCTTTATTGTGTGATTATATTGTCGTAAAGGCACATATGCATCTTTACTTGTGTGATTTTCCTTTACCAAAATGTCTTTTCTTCACACGCATTTTGGGTTGTGCCTAGCAGTTGACAGCTAGCTGTAGGTGTTTGTCATTGTCAATAGCTAGGAACGAGGAACCCGAGTATAGGTTCAAGGCCTCCAAACATGAGGACAAATCTTCAGTATCCTTATTAGAATGCTTACTAACATGAAGATTTTGACGAATGGAACAAAGAGGCTTGATAATGGAAAAGGAGACAGAGTTGGAAGCAAATTCAAACAATGGAAGAAGTACAAGACACAGGAACTCCATCCATAAGCAGTCACTTATAAGGGTCTAGAGGACTATGTTCAAAGTTGGAACTTCCTCAACTAAAAGACATCATTTGGTAAACGTCTTTCCTGGTGGATAACTTGTTTTCATCAGTTTTTGGTTTTTACCACGTTGATTTCGTTAGATGTTGTAGGACTCTGCATAACTAAGAATCACTGACCTTTACTTAATCGCCGGTGCCCAGACCCTCAAAAGTATGCACTCATATATTTTATGGTATCCAAGGAGAATCTGACTTGCAGACGAAATGTCAAAGCAGGTAAACCGAAGCCACATAGGGAAGTCTAACGCAGTGTCAAAACTTGCTTAGGTGTTTACGGTTGTACTCGTGGAAGCATCAGTCTGTGGGAGTTGACTATTCACTAAATAGATTTTAAAACATCGTGTTATTTAAGATATATAATTAACAATTTTTAAAAATTTATTTAATAGATATCTAAAAATAATAATTATGAATTTTTTAATTATTAAAAAAGTAATTATTCAAGTGAAGAGTTATTACTCATGGGATGATGGTCAAACATGACATGAATTGCCAAAAACAGTAGGTAAGAATTTAAGATCAACCACTGATGCCAAATTGGTGGTTGAATCACCGATCCAGCTGTTATGAATTCATAGCAGAATTGTTATTGTCAATAATTAATAGCATGCAGAACAGAAGCCTAGTCAACTTAAGAAGGCTGAAGGCCCAGTCAATAAAGAAAACGCAGTGGTGGGCCACGTTGTGTTACATTCAACATGAAACGTGGATGGTTGCACCTTAGAGAACAGGGTTAGAGAAGTTGAAGTGACCTAGGCCTTGTTGGGAAATTCTGGACCAAGAGGTAAAAAGTGAGACCTTTTGAGTGAGGTGTTACCACTAAGTTCTATCGAAGAATCAAGTGAACTTCTGTGAAAAAGCACAGTTAAAAATTTATTTTTTAAAAAATAAATTATAAAATTATTTAATATGTATCCTTTTTTCTTACTCTTAAATAATTTACAAGTAACATAATATCAATTTTAGCTATTTTAATTTAAGTGAGACCGTTTTCTTTTTTCTTTTATACATACATATTTCCATAAGTTTTGAGTTGGGGAGTTCAAATAATGAATAAAAAAGTTGGCAATATCTTTTTTACATTGAAAATATGTATATTTAATAACTCTTTGTTTCATTTGCTTATCAAGATCCAAGTATTGGTAAATTAAGAAATAATCATATTGTTAGTTATATCACTAAAACAATTTTTTATTATGTAAGCTCTTTTTGAGGAAGATCCCTGGATCCTATCAACACTTCCAAACCAATGCTTAAAGCCTTAAACTACTATAGTTTTCCATAAACAAAAATCATTTCCCTAAGCAATGATTTGTTTTAGCATTGTCGATTGATTTCTCTGAAGGGACATCTCCAAAATGCTACCTTCTGGATGCTTGTATGCAGTATGTTATATTCTACAAGAACAAAAGGTTGCTTCACTCTCTTTACAACTCCCACCTTAATCTATATAATGTTATACATTTTTGTCCATATGGACATTTTTGTCATTTTCCTATTAAGTGGACAACTATTAATTGTAATTTTGGTAAATTATCGGTTAAGTTATGTAATTTGATCCAGATAAAGATAATAAAGTGACTCGATAAATGATCTAAATCAATGAGTCGACATTCGAGTGACAAAATAGAACTCAATTAGTGTGGGCCTGGTCCATATCGGCCTTATGATGAGGAAGCTCAATATGGAAGCTATATATAAATGTTAAGCTCTCTTGCAGTTGCTTATATCAATCGTAAGCATAAAGAATCTCTAACCTGTTAAGAAATCTTACGTTTTGAGAAAACTGTAGAAAGACCTAGACCGTGTCCCGATGATAGATTCCCGTGATGACGGTGATGGATTCGGACTCGTTTCGACTTCGAAAAGCTCATTTGAAGTTATAGAACTGAAATCAAGTACATTTTGCACTTCTTCGTTTTTTTTCCTTTCACGTTCGATCCGAGATACGTAACTAAGGTTCCATTACGTATTATACGTAGTATCAGAGCGGTGACATCATCGGGTCGTTAAAAAAGGAGATTTTTTGGTTTTTCTCTCCACAAGATTTTCGAAAAGTTAACTTCTGTTTCTCGATTTTTTCTTGCTTTTTATTGTATGAAAGTGGTATACATGTGTTTGGCCTTGAGAAACGGGAAAACGAGCCCGAGAGTGCCAAAAAGGGACCTAAAACTCGCCAAAAGTTGCCTTTTTCTGATGAGAATAGTTTCACTGTCGGGCGCATGTAGCCGTGAACAATGACATGGGGGTGGCAACGAGTCTAGCGCGACACGCATTAGACGCATCTCTGGTGTGTTGGTGCTGGTGCGTGTCTGACACGCGCCATCTGCGCAGATGCGTGACTGATGTCAGCCTACGGGCAGTCGCGCATAATAAATTAAAGGGAGACCCGGGATGTTTTCAAGTGAATTTTCATACTGTAGACATCACATGAGGGAGATACTTCAAGTTTTCATATCTCGGGTCTCATGTTCAGTATTCAGGATCGCATAATAGTTACTTGAAAAAGGAATTAAGACATTTTGAAGCCATTTTGAGTAGATTTTTGTGCAACAAACTTGCCATAAAGGAGATACATGAGGTTTTTGTCTCGGGCAGTTGGTTTAGTGTCCAGTAATGCATAATAGTCACTCGATTGAGATTTTTCTTTCACGAAAGTCCCAATGAAGTTTTTAGAGAATGTATTTAGTACGAGTGCGTGACAATGAGACTGTGCATTCAGGTTTTCATTTATTGAAGTTACATTGTCACATACCATATGCCCATAAAGAATGCGAGGATAACATAAAGATGTATCCTTTGTGTTTGTGGACTTTTTGAGTACTGATGAGGATGTAGTTACCTCAGTAGCCTTTTGAGTCAGTATTTTGAATTGTTCTGCTTACACGTTAGGGGATGTATCTGGTCTCATGTTTAGTTATTCTGCCCACAGGTGTTGGCTTTACATGAGATTTTGAGATGTGCATAAAGGCATTGGATAGAGGAAGTTATTGCTTGAATGATCTATTCGCCCACATCTGGTAGTGTTATGAGAGTTGATAGTTTGTACTTTGATCACTTTTATGTGTGGAGGTCTAGTTGCATATATTATGCATTTAGCCCACAGGTGTTTCATAATATGTGTGACCGAATTTTCAGTAAAGATACTATTTAATGACTTTGAGCATCGTTATTGTCCTACATTTGTGCTGATCTAATCAAAGTTACTATGTAGTCACTTTTTTGGTCAATAAAATTAGTGTCAACATTGAAACCCTGACCGGTTTCAATACAAATAAGAGAACAGATGATGTATTGAATGTTATGGAAATAGCTAAGGCTGATATGGCCATAAGGCAGGATAGGCCATCTTCACTTACATCCATGAGCTTGAAAGCTCATAAAGCAGCCTTTGAAGGCTAGGATCAGTCTAACAGATTAAATCTTATGACCATTAAGAGATACATACCTAACCATCTACTTAATGGACTTCCGGACACTGATATAGCGAAGTAATTTTTTAGTGATGTCTTCCAAAGGTACACAGTCTCACCTAGTATTGAGACAAGTTCCTTGATGAAAGAATTATTCTCTATGAGGTATATGGGAGAAGGGGGAGTAAATATCAAGAATGATCCATATTCACACTAGACTGAAGATGCTGCAAATTCCTCTTCCTGATGTCTTTATAGTTCATTAGACTTTGAATACACTCCCTTCAAAGTTAAGTAATCTGGTGATGACATATTATTCACAGGATGAGGAATGAGACTTCAATGAATTGATTGCCTATTGCGTTGCTGAGGAGGAGAAACTCAAACTTGTTACTCCTACAGCCCTGGATGCAATTAAAGGGAAGGCAAAGATAAAGCTTGCTAAGATCAAAGGTAGAAAGAATGAATCTTCTCCACATACTGATGTTGTTCAATCCAGTGCTAGTAAAGGTCTTGGGGACATAAAGTAACTAGTAGTATAAAGCCTAAAAGGAAAGACTGTGACTATCAGATAACTCCTTAGCTTATCAATTTATGAATCTGATTTGCGATAGTCACATTAAGTATTTGGTGATTATATAGTAGAGTATCTAATCAAGGTGCTTTCACAGTGCAAGGGTTCATATCTAAGATAAAGCCAAATAAAGGGAAGGAGAAACTAATAGTTCACAACAATGAAGAAGCATATGTAATATATTTAGGGGATGTATGTACTAAACCGTGTTGCAAGGTTTATTTTGGTTTTTACATGACACATTTTATATGTGATCTTTGGATCAATTTTAGACAAAGAAGGTTAATGTTTTGTATTTAATGCTTCTGTTATACAGTTATGTTTAATGTAAAACATAGTGATACAACTTTCTTGTCATATGGTTTGTTTAGAATGTGTCTTACCGCGAATTAGATATATTCTTCCTCGTATCTTGCTGAACAAGTCATGAAATGAAGGAACCTGATGAATGAAAAGTCATACATGATGTGGCATAAGAATTTAAGTCACATTTCCAGAGTTATAGTTGAGAGATTGATTAAGGAAAACAATCTCTCAATTTTAGATTATGATGATCTGGGACTATGTGTTGACTATTATAGGAGTAAATTGACTGAAATAAGGATAGAGAGGTCAACTTGTGTTTCTGACTTGTTGAGTTTGATATATACGGATATCAAAAGACCTTATACAGTTGTATTGTGCAATTCCAAATGTATTCTGATATTTGTTGATGATTATTCTCATTATAGTTATGAGTTCTTGCTTAAAGACTGAAAGTTGAGAACTAATTAGGAAAATCCATTCAAAATGTTAGATCTGACCTTGGAGGAGAATATCATAGCAAACACAGTGTTTCAGGACTTGAAAAAGTTCATTTGCCAGATATATGGAATCAGTTGGGATAGTGATTTGATTCACTATACCGAGTAGTCTTGAGCAAAATAGTGTATTGTCGAAAGGCATAATAGTACCCTAAAGGACTTGAAGAAGTCAATACAGAATAATACTAATCTACTTGAGTATCTAGAAGTGTGAAAACCCAGTCTCATACACATTTGTGAGTGGAGCTGCCCTACCGAAGTAGTATAATCCTTATAAAGAAAAATTTCATGCTCATCATGCTTATTGCTATTTAATAAGATATCCTGACCACTCTAAAGGCTACAGATCTTACTGTAGAGAAAGTGAGACTAGAATAATGGAATCACAAACAGCTAAGTTTTTGGAATACGATGTCCATTATGATGGTGGGCCCTTTGACCTTTCGGATGATAACATGGTAGATACTACAGTTATTTTGTACCCACCACTCATACAGTTAGATTTGGCAAATCTAGGTTTTTATACCATACCTGTACAGGAACAAGAACCCATACTTTTATACATAGAGGTTCCTAGGGGTACAAGATCTAATACAATTATGAAAATCCACCAGAGTGAGATGACTTGTTATCCTATCTAATTATATAGTCTATTAGGTGAACAGGACTATGATATTAAACATGTTACAAATCTAGTTACTTTTACAGAAGTTATTTCTGTACCCAATGTGAAATTGTGGTGGGTTACAATGACTTATGAGATGTAAGCCATGAAGCATAGTAAGGTTTGGGAGTTAGTTGTTTTTGTAGCAGAATAGCAAACTCGTCAGTTGTAAATGAAGTTTAAGACCTAAAGGATTTTAGGATAAAGTTCAGCAATTTATGGGCTCGCTCAGTTGCCTGATGGTTCACTCAGGGAGAAATGTTGACTTTAATGTTACTTTTTCTCTCGTATTCTCGAAGGATACAATTTGAGTGATTAAGGAAATTATAACTCATGATGATAAAGAGTTACATTAGATGGTTGTCAAAACTGCTTTCCTGAATAAAGATCTTTATAAAGTGGTCCATATGGTACAACCTAAAGGATTTCAGGATCTAGATGGAACTAACATGTTTTGCGCCTTATGCAGATCAATATATGATTTACATCAAACCTCCCGAAAGTGATACCTTACAGTTGATGAGTTTATGACCTCTTTTGGCTTCATGGAAAATAAAGTTAAAAAGATGCTTGTACTTTAAGATCAGGGGGAGCAAAATTATCTTTCTATTATTGCACAAGGATGATTTATTGCTCACGTCAAATTACTTGACCATATTTTATAAAGTTAAGCAACGTTTAGTTAAGAACTTTGACATAAAGGACCTTGGCATATCATCTTTTGTCTTAGGTATTTGGATTCACTGGGACAGATCTTAACACTCATTATACCTCTCACAGAATGCATACATTAAGTATATATTACAAAGGTTTAATACGGTTAACTGTAAACTTTTCGTAACACCTATCTCTCATAATGAGAGATAATCTTTGGCACAGTGACCAAAGAATAAAGTAAAAAGAGAGAGGTTATGAGGAATGTTCTGTATTCTAGTACAGTTGATAGCCTAATGTATGCTTAGCTATGTTCTAGGCAGGACATTGCATTTACTGTTTGGTCAGCATCTGGTTAACCCAGATGTAGACCCTTGAAATGCAGTCAAGCGAATGTTGAGATAATTAAAGAGAATCAAGGATTATGTGTTGACATATAAAAGAGTCAACAGACTAAAAGGGAATTCAAATTCAAATTAAGCTATGTATCTGGATGATCGAAAGTTCATTTAAGGTTATAGTTTTTTAAGTTAGTAGATGGTACAATGTCGTGGAATAGTGTCAATCAGACATGGGTGATTTCCTTGACCATACATACAGAGTGCATACTATGGGGTTGCTTCATAGATGGTTTAGCTCAGAAATTTAATTTCTGAATTATCTGTGGTTGATTCAGTGGCTAGACTCATTCGATTGTAATGTGATAATCAGACTACTGTGTTGTTTAATAACAACATTAAATATCAAAGAGTCTTAGCATTTTGAGGTCAAATATTTGACCATAAAGTAGTTGATGCGAAAAGGTGACATTAAGGTTTGAAGCATTTAAAGACTGAGGAACTATAAGTCAATTCTTTAACTAGAGGACTTTTCTCACTTGTATTTGGAATACAAGTATACAACATAGGTGTTTTGAAGTCTTTAGACACTTTTCGTTAAAAGATCATTATGTTTGCTCCACTTACATTTGTACTTTTTGATGTATTATGAAGGTATAATAGTTCATCAATTAAAAATGATCATTGTTTATGCTTAGTAATGCATATTATCATACATTGTCATAATACATATGAAAGTCTTAAGATTTGTGTCAATCTTAAGCATTTAAAGGTCATTGGGTATATATA
>JANQBM010000001.1:14603810-14655202 GCA_025594535.1 Erythroxylum domingense | reverse complement strand
GCTCCTCTATATCAAACACCATACATATATATCACAATTTGCAAAATTATGAGTGTTTAATAATGCACATGTATGAACTGAATTGTGTACAATGCATATTCATGACAACCCCGGGTATCTTCTCATCAATTTCATTCACAAAAATCATTTTCATATCAACTCTCATCTAAGCACAATTTATGCTTAGGTTTATACCTCACTAAGACCATTAAAATCTCAATTCATTTCTTATTGACTCACTTCAGATTTTTTTCTAAGTCACACTTTCGAGTCTATTTTTCACATTAACTTTGGAAGTGAAATTGATGTAATTTGGTCATACTATCTTCTAGAAACGTGTTCCTCTATGTCTTATCTTTCCATTGACACCAAAATCACTCAATTTGGTTCAAAACTTTGGAAGATATACCTCCAACATTATCGGGTTGTTTACAATCAAAAATAATGTACTACGTACAACTTCCATCCAGAAATTTAATATCTTAGAGAGAGAATCAAAATTAGACTTCTTGAGACAATTTGTAAGCATATATCTCTAGTTTACTCCAAATTAAAATGCGTCTCATTTAGAATCCCATAGATCTAGATATAATCAAAATACCGAAGGGTATTTAGGAAGAAATTCCTATTTCACTATTCCAACAGATTCCACACTTTGATTTAATAAAAAATCCTCAATTCAATTTAGAATACAAAAGTTTATAGAGTGATAGAGCACTGTTTTAGGAATCTATTGGTTTAAGAATCAAATCATTTGGAGATCTAGAGAAAAAGTTATGGTCATATAAGTGAAGAGTAGACGAACTAGAAAGTAGACTAAGCATAAGATAGACGCAGAAGGTCTAAACAGAAGATAGTGGTCAAAGTAGACGATAAAAGTCAAACATAGACGTAGAAGGTCTAAACAGAACATAGTGGTCAAAGTAGACAGTAAAAGTCAAACATAGACGCAGAAGGTCTAAACAGAACATAGATGTAGAAGGTCTAAACAGAACATAGTGGTCAAAGTAGACGGTAAAAGTCAAACATAGACGCAGAAGGTCTAAACAGAACATAGTGGTCAAAGTAGACGGTAAAAGTCAAACATAGACGCAGAAGAATAGATGCAGTGGGAAAATTGCTATAACTTTTCCTACAGATATTAGATTTGTATGTTCTTTATATGGTTTGAAAGAATACTTCAATATCTACAACTTTCATGAAGACCTTGAAAACAAATTCTATCATCTCAAGGGTCAAAAATGAGACAGACAATAGGTTCAGACGAAGCCAAATGAAAAGGCAGACGAATTGGAAAAGACAAATGCAACGGAAAAATTACTATAACTTTCCCTACATATATTGGATTTAGGTTTTCTTTAGATGGTTTGAAAGAAGACTTCATTATCTACAACTTTTGTGAAGACATTGAAAACAGATTCTATAGTCTAGAGGGTCAAAAATGAGATAGATGATAGGTTCAGATGGAGCCAAATGAAAAGGCAGAAGAATTGGAAAAGACAGATGCAACAGGAAAATTGCTATAATTTTCCTTATAGATATCGATATTAGGTGGTCTATAGATGGTTCGAAAGAATACTTCAAGATATACAAATTTCATGAAGAACTTGAAAACAAATTCTATCGTCTGGAGGGTCAAAAATGAGAAAGAAGATAGGTTCAGATGGAGCCAAATGAAAAGGCAGACGAATTGGAAAAGACAGATGCAACGGGAAAATTGCTATAACTTTCCCTAAAGATATCGTATTTAGGTGTTCTTTAGATGGTTTGAAATAAGACTTCAATATATACAACTTTCATGAAGACCTTGAAAATAAATTTTATCTTTTAGAGGGTCAAAAATGAGATAGACGATAGGTTCAGACGATAGTACACAGAAGGAGATGTTTCGGTCAACAACAGAAGAAGCAGAAAGTCAACTTAAAAAGGTATGACATCATCACAGATGATGTGATGTCATCACAGACGACACTATCTACTCCTCAACTCAAAACCCATTTTCTTGAATATCTCTAAGTCTTCATCAACTCTCGTATAACAACCTATAGGTTCATACATGCTCAGTGAAGAAACAGAGCATATCACCTTTCCATATCTAACTTTCTACACTAATTGTATACATCATTTTATTTCTATTTCAACTCCAAGAACTATTTAAAAACACCTGATCACTAATAATCCATCAAAACCCAAATAACATCATATCCCCAAGTTTTTACCCCTTTATCACAATGTTTAAAAATATAATGATATGTAAATGACATTCTCATGCAGATGACAGTAACTCATCAGATTTATTTCAAAATCTCCAATACTAAAGAATTTATTCACTACCTTCTTGTTGAAAAACTCTAAGATGTTCAACTATCCACAAAGCCTAAATTTTCATGCAAAAGCACGTACTCCTCTGTGAACACTAATCCACTTCTGGTTTTTCTTAAGGCAGAAGAAACACTTTAGGAGTAAAGGAAGGTAAGGGATATGAAGAATCAAAGTTAACTCTCCGAAGGAATTTGATGGGAAACTCTGTGTACGGAAAGAATTTCGGAGAAGATGATAATAGGGATAAAAACTTTAGAAAAGTACTAATCCCTCTTTTTAACTCTCGGATTACTCAACTTGCTTCTGATCCATAATAAATGCAACTTTACACATGTCACTTTCCTAGAGTCTAAGTTCTAACTTAGTTTCTTTTGAACCAACTCCATCTAACTCTCATCTTCACAATCCAACTATTTCCAAAATTTCATTTGATTTCTTCTCCTCTTTTTCCTATTTTTCATAATATTTTATAAATTCCAAAATCACTATTTTCTAAAAAATCATAACTCAGTCAAAATATACTCAGAATCATTCATGAATACATGTACAATTATTTTCATGTGCAAAACCTTCACTATTCACGTGTATTTATTTGTCATATTATGCATGAGCATGAAAAATGCATTTCTAAGCTCTCATTTATCACTCATATTTACTATTATAACCTTCCCATAGGTAATGGGATGTTACATGTCGTGATGAGTGTGTTAGTGTTTCAGGGCATTCGGAAGAGTTTCGAAGGAGAACCAGACCAAAACATATGGCCACGATCATGGGGGACCTGCCACGATCATGACAAAAGCACCAACATAGGCCCATGATCGTGGCAAATACGCCACGATTGTGACAAAAGCTCAAGTATAGGGCTATAATCGTGGGGAATCTGCCACGATCGTGACAGAGAGTAGGTAAACTGGCCACAATTTAATTTTTTATTCATTTAAATGTGTAAGATTGAGATGGGTTGTATGATTATGGATTTTGTGTTGAAAATAATGTTCTAACTTTACCTTCGGGATTTTGCTTATCTTTAATGTTAATCTAGTTTATTTATGTTTACTTGAGTTAGGTGCTGTGATTGATTGATGTATGTGCATATTTTGGTAACAAACCAAGTGGGTGAACCGGATAAAAATGATAAGATTGGATTACGAGAGTTAGGCGATCTAATTGACCACTTAATTAATCTAGTCGGTAATTATATGGAGAGAGATCTTGAGCGAGACCCGATTGTTTATTAGAGAGCTTTAGAAATAATTAAAATTGTGGGTAATTTGTGAATTGAGATATTGCAAGTCCATAATTCGATTAGGGTTTATAATTTATGGAATGGTTATAACTCAAGAGAGAGTAATCAACCCTACGATTGTCTAGAACCGACACCCCGTGAATACAAAATTGGCTAGGTTAGCATTAATAATAGGTATAATCCCCTATTTCATAATTCGATTATTTCTCTTGACAGATTTCCATTATTACGTTGTTTGTTCGTTATTAGTTTGTTTGATTTAGTTTTCATTTTAGTTCAACATTCGAATTTGAATCTTAAAGAAAGAGCAAATTGAATTAAGTGGTGCCTAAGCACAATCTTTGTGGGACGATATCTACTTTTTGCTACAAGTAACAACCTGTATACTTGCAATTTTTAGCGTAAAATTCATAATTGGTTTTGCAATCAACAAGTTTTTGGCGCCGCTACCAGGGATTATTTTGTTTAGCATCTTGTTTAGTTTAGGTAAATTTGATTTAAAAGTGTTTGATACTTTTTCGTGAGTTTTTTTAGTGCATGAACACAAAGAACCCGAGAAGGTCCAACGAGCTTAGTGAGGAAGAGCGTTCAGATATTACAAGGCACGAAAGAGAGCTAAGAAGAGCTAAACGCTAAGAACGAATACATAGGAATATGGCAGAAGAAGTAGAGCAAGGAGGAGCTGAGAGGACATTGATGGACTTTATAAGGCTAGGTTTCAGTCCTCAAGGAGTTACAAGGCTAACAATTCAAGCCAATAATTTTAAGATCAAGCTGACACTCCTCAATATACTTCAGATTAGTGTGCAGTTTTATGGGCTATCCAATGAAGATCCCAACGCCCATCTTGCAAATTTCTTGGAGATTTGTGATACCTTCAGGTTTAATGGAATGTCTAATGATGATGTGAGGTTGAGATTGTTCTCTTTTACCTTGAGAGATTGGGCAAAAGCATGGTACAATTTACTCAGTGCAAGCCAAATCACTACTTGGGAGTAGCTAGCCTAAGCCTTCCTAGCGAAGCACTTTCCCTTGACCAAGACAACAAGAATCATTAAAGAGATCACCAACTTTCAACAAGGTGATGAGGAGTCATTGTATGAAGCTTGGGAGAGATTCAAGGAGTTACCAAGGAGCTACCCCCACCACAACCTTCTGAGGGATTTGTTTTTGCAGACATTCTATAATGGTGTAACTCAGAGCACAAGGGGAACAATAGATGCAGCTGTAGGAGTACCTTTGATGAGGAAAACCATTGATGCTACTTATGATCTTTTAAAAGAGTTGGAGACAAGGGTCCAAGAAGCAAAAAGGAATGATTCCACTTAACTCAGTGATAGCTTTACAAGCACAGATTGCGGCCCCCACCAAGCAGTTGAGCAACATGGAAGGAGCTTCTTCATCCACCGTCAAGACCATGGAGTCACAATGTGAATTACATGGGCAAGACAACCATGACACAACTGAATGTTTCTTGTTGGGAGCAAGTGGTACAGAATAATTAAATTACTTGGGTCAGCCACAAAAAGGTAACAACAATCCATATTCTAATACTTACAATCCTGGGTGGAAAAGCCACCCAAATTTTTCGTGGAGTACTAATAGGTGTGCATTAGTCTATATTTTCTATGTAATTGGCATGTGTTTTCTCGCATACTTGTTGATTATTGTTGTAATTTAGGATTCATTTTGTATATTTTTGTTTATTTTGATTTCCATTGTTGTTCTTTTATGTTTGATGTTAATTTAGGGTAAGAATTGACTATTTTTATGTAGGAAGGAAGATGGAGCAACTTAGAGATTAAACTAGAGATTAAAGAGGAGAAGACAAGAGAAGTCATTAATGATTCCCATGATCGTGGGAATTACAATCCGAGACAATACACGGGGCTTCATTAAACTTAGGATTTTTGGACTATTAAAGTATAATTAAACTATCTTAAAGGAGAGACGAAACCTTTCTATAGAAACACTATCATTGAGTGAAGAACACATGTTTGGAGCCTTGAGGAAGGATTGAAGTCAAGGATCATCATCAAGATTGGGAAAAATAGCACATCAACACCAAAATTTCCGAATTTTGACAAAAAAGAGGAGTTTTTTTATTCAATTTTCTGTCAATTTTATTTCTTATATTCTTTATAAAATGATTTATTTGAATGTTGATGATGTTATGGAGACTATGTTAGGTTGATTTAGTTTTAAGGATTGCTTTTGAACTATTTTGTTAGAACTCCTATTTTATTGAATTGAATGAAGTTGTCTTTGATTATTGTTGATTTTATTGGTTATCTTGCAATAAATTGAGAGAGTGAGTAAGATAAATTTGTGTAGGATTGTACAACGAGAGTTGGCGACCTATAGACTAGCAATCATCACATTAATTGAATAGTTAGAAGAGAGATCTCGGCTAGTCAATTGATCACCCATAGGATAGTTTAATAACTAGTTGAATCGGTAGAGTCATTAGGTTGGTTGAGAGATCATCCAGTTGATTCCCTTTAATTTAATTAGGTACAGTTAATTACAACTTAAGAGAGGGTAGTTAATACATTCAAAAATCTAGGGTGAGATATAATTTAATCAATAAAATAGGATGGAGACAGAATAGGGAAAAAAGTAATCTCTAGTCTTTAGATTCTTGAATTCCGATTGTTCTGCACATTGGTATTGTCTATTACTTTATGTTAGTCTTTTATTTTTAATCTAATTTTCTATATTAGTTTTATTAAATAATTTAGTTTTATCTAAATTAAATAGTTTCTGAGCATCAATCCCTGTGGGGTCGATATCTGCTCTTTTAAGGTACAAGTCATGACCCGTTCACTTACGTTTTTGAGTGTAAAATGAGTAGATTGTGTTACATAATTACACTCAACAAGTACTAAAAATGCAGATGGCCAAGTGAGATGACAAGGACCTCCAGGATTTCAACAAGAGCGTCTTGGATCTTTGGAGAACAAAATGGAAAAGTTAATGAATGTGTTGGGTTCAAAGTTCTCGAGCCAAGAGGAAGGTCAAAGAAGACAATAAGAGAGTCAGAAAAGAATGGAGACAAAGTTTGACCAAATTATGAAGAATCACGCTTCATCCATCCACAATTTGGAAGTACAGGTAGGTCAACTTGCTAATGTTTTGTCTTCTAAAAATGTAGAAAGCTTACTAAGCAACACTGAGGCCAATCCAGAGGACCAACTTAAAGCGATCACACTTAGGAGTGGCAAGTAATTAGAGGAGCTAAATGTTCAACAAGATAGCCAACAGACGAAAAAGGTAAACGACAAAGAAGAAGAGAAACCATATGTACCACCACCACCTTATAAGCCTAAGATTCCATATTCGTAAAGACAACATCAAGTTGACACTCCATTCTCCAATTTCTTGGAGAAGTTAAAGAAATTTCAAATTAAGTTGTCTTTGGTGGAAGCATTGGAGTGTATGCCCAAGTATGCAAATTTTCTCAAGGACATATTGACACGTAAACGCACTTGAAAGGACAATCAGATGGTGACCTTGAAGGAGAATTGTAGTTCTATCATCACAAGCACAATGCCTTCAAAACTACAAGATCTGGGGAGTTTTACTATTCCATGTATTGTTGGTGATTTTGAATTTTCTAAATACTTATGTGATTTAGAAGCAAGTATTAACTTCATGCCTTTATCTATTTTTAGGAAATTAGGGCTAAGAGACGTCAAACTAACATCCATGCTTATCTAACTTGCAGATCAATCCATCAAGAGGCCATTTGGTATAGTAGAAGATGTTCTGGTAAAAGTAGATAAATTTATAATTCCTGTTGATTTTGTTGTGCTGAATTTTGAAGAAGATAGGAATTGTCCATTGATTTTGGATAGGCACTTTATGAATACTAGTAGGCCATTAGTTGATGTGCATGAAGGGAAATTGTTTTTGAGAATTGGTGATAAGCAGGTTAAAATATGACTGAATATTTGAAGAAAACTGTGGATGGAAGTGCTTGTATGAAGATTGATGTTGTGGATGATTGTGTGAAGGAGGTTGAGAAGGAAAATGAAAAGGAAGTTGAGAAAATTATTAAAGTGCATAGGGATGAGAGTGTAAGTGGAGAGGAATTTTGTGAGGAGGGTGAGAGAGAGAAGTTAGAGAGAGAGGATGCACCACACTACCTTCCATTGTAAAGCCTCCCACTTTAGAACTAAAACCCTTACCTTCTCACTTGAGATACACATTTTTAGGCAAGGACCACACTTTACCCATCATCATTTCCAACCAATTGAATGTTATAAGAAGAGAAAGTGGTAGAGATCATTAAAAAGAGGATGAGAGCCATAGGGTGGAAAATTTCTAATATTAGGGGGATTAGCCCCAATATGGTGATGCATAGGATTAACCTTGAAGAAGGACATAAGACAGTGAGCGAGAGGTAAAGAAGGTTAAATCTAAACATGCAAGAGGTTGAAAGTGGTGAAGCTTTTAGATGCAGGTATTATATACCCAATTTCAGATAGTAAGTGGGTAAGTCCAGTGCAATGTGTGCCTAAAAAGGGAGGCATGACAATGATGGAGAATGAAAAAGGTTAACAAATTTTCACTAGAACCATCACAGGTTGGAGAGTGCGTATTGATTATAGGAAGTTTAATTTGGCCACCAAGAAAGACCATTTTCCATTACCTTTTGTAGACCAAATGATTGAGAGGGTGGCTGGCCATACTTTTTATTACTTTCTTGATGGATATTCAAGATACAATCAAGTGTTCATGTACCAACAAGACCAAGAGAAGACAACTTTCACTTGTCCTTATGGGACTTTTGCTTACAGGAGGATGTCTTTTGGCTTATGCAATGCACTAGCCACATTCGAAAGGTACATGATGGCCAACTTTGCAGATATGAATAAGATCTTCATGGACGTGTTTATGGATGACTTCTCTATTTTTGGAGACTCTTTTGATCATTGTTTGTTTAATTTGGATAAAGTGTTATAAAGATGCGAGGAGTCTCATTTAGTCTTGAACTAGAAAAAATGTCATTTTATGGTCCAAGAGAGAATTGTTTTGGGCCACAAGAACTCATGCAGGGGGATTAAGGTAGATCGAGCTAAGACTGAAGTGATTGAAAAGCTTCCACCTCCTACCAACATTAAGGGCATCCGAGCATTCCTCGGTCATGTAGGGTTCTACAGACGGTTAATCAAGGATTTTCTCTTATTGCTAAACCATTAACTAACTTGTTAGTTAAAGATGTGCCATTTGTGTTTGATGATGATTGTTTAGATGCTTTTAACAAGTTAAAGACGGCACTTACAACATCACCAATTTTGACGACACTAAATTTGTCACTTCCTTTCACGATCATGTGTGATGTAAGCGACCATGCCATTGGTTATGTACTCAGACAACGGAAGGAGAAGAAGTTACATGCATTTTGCTACTCTAGCAAAACCTTGACAGGAGCACAACTAAACTACAACACTACTGAGGAGTTGCTTGCAGTGGTATTTGCTTGTGAAAATTTTCATTCTTACCTTTTGGGCTTACAAGTTTTTGTTTTTACAGATCATGCGGCATTGCAATATCTCTTTGCAAAGAAGGATGCCAAGACTAGGCCCATTCGATGGGTGCTTCTACTCCAAGAATTCAACTTTGAGATTAAGAATAAGAAAGGAGCAGAAAACGTTGTAGCGGACCACCTATTGAGACTTGAAGGGGAACAAAATGAAGAAGAGAAGGAAATTGAAGAGTGTTTTCCTAACAAGGCTTTAATGATGGTAGAAAATCCTTTTCTTCCTTGGTTTGTAGATATTGCCAATTATCTCTCAGGAGGTATTCTTCTCCCTAATCTCTCACATCAATAAAGGAAGCAATTTTTACTTCAGTGTTCTCGCTATAATTGGGATGAACCTGTGATGTATAAAATATGTATTGATAGTTTGATTCGTAGATGTGTCCCTGAAGATGAAATACCTGAAGGTTTGACCCAGTGTCATGGTTCAGCTTATGCCGGACACTATGGAGAGAACAAGACGGCTGCTCACATTTTGGAGTGTGGATTCCACTGGCTGAACTTGTTCAAGGATGCCCGAGATTTTGTATTACGTTGTGATAGGTGCCAAAGAGTGAGCAACATTTTGAAGAGAGTGACTTGTCACTTTCAAACATCATAGAAGTGAAGATATTTGATATGTGGGGCTTGGATTTCATAGGACCATTCCCATCTTCCCTAGGTAACTCTTATATATTAGTTGGAGTTGATTATGTGTCTAGATGGGTCGAAGCAATAGCTACTCTAACAAATGATGGCAAGGTTGTGCAATGATTCCTCAAGAAGATCTTTACTCGATTTGGAGTGCTTAGAGCTATCATAAGTGATGAAGGGAGCCATTTTTACAACAAACCCTTTGAGGCTCTTTTAAAAAAATATAATGTTCATTATAAAGTGGCAACCCCCTACCATCTACAAACAAGTGGCCAAGTGGAGGTAGTGAATAGAGAATTAAAAAAGCTTTTAAAGAAGGTAGTGAGCACTTCAAGGAAAGATTGGAGCTGGATGACGCGTTGTGGGCTTACAGGACAACTTTCAAAACTCCCATAGTCACAACACCATATCGATTTGTGTATGGCAAGGCTTGCCATTTACCATTAGAGTTGAAGTATAGAGCCTATTGGGCAATCAGGAAATTGAACATGGATTGGAAGCTAGCAGGAGAAAAGAGATTGTTACAACTTGATGAGTTGGAAGAATTAAGATATGATGCTTATTAAAATGCCAAGTTGTACAAAGAAAGGGCTAAGAAGTGGCATGATGGCCACATTAAGAAAAAGGAATTCAAGATTGGGACTTGGTGCTTTTATTCAATTCATAACTTTGGTTATTTCCCCGAAAGCTCAAGTCAAGATGGAGTGACCCATTCAAGGTTAGTTAAGTGTTTCCCCATGGAGCGTTGGAGTTAGAAAATGAAAAGGGCAAAACTTTTAAGGTTAATGGACATAGATGCAAGCTTGGCCATTTCCACAAGAAAGGGAAGTAGTTTCTTGCCTTTCACTCACTCTTTTATGACTTCATATGGGATGGTCAAGCTAATGACCTTAACTTAGCATGTTTGTCTTTCATTTATTTGTTTTTATGCTAGGGTGGTGTTGTTTTGATTTGATAACATTTAGTTTGGTTTAACTTATTTCACTCTTCATTCTCTTGTTGTTTAGGTCCTCAATGACACATTTTGAGATTATTTGAAGATTTATTGTGCATCATAGCTTATTGGAGGACAAAAGGATGAGAGGAAAAATGTGTCATTTCCATCGAAACCACTACCATAAACCCTTTTTGCTCTTAATCTCTTTTATTATTCTTCTTGTGTTTTTATGTTTTGGTTTTTAATATGTTGTCTGTTGGTTTTGAATGCTCTCTTTTGCACATTGAGGACAATGTTTTGTTCAAGTGTGAGATGTTAATCTTTACAATTTTTACATGTCATTTACGTTGCATGTTAGGTTGTCAATATTAGGTATGCCATTTCCCTTACATTTGAATGGGATAAATGTTTCGCCATAAGATTCTATCATGCTAGTTGGAATGAAATTAAATGCATGCGTGCACTTAAATTAGGCTAATTGAGTGGAGAGTGAACTATGTGGAGTGATGAAAGTAGTTGGCCGCATAAGCTTACTCAGAACTTGACACTTAAACAATGAGGTAAAGTATAAAAGCATAATGGATTTTCATTTGCGACTATACGAGGAATTGAGCCTTTATGACTCCATTCTATAGTCATTTCATTTCCTTTTTATGTAATGCTTCCTTAGGTAATTACCTTTAGAACTTGCTTTGAATCATTTAAATCTACTGGATGCATGATAGATAGAAATGAGTAAGGCCTTCTTACATTAACCTTTAGCTTAAATGAACTACCATTTTATTATCCCTTGCTAACCCCATTGAGCCTTTAACCTTTTGTTTCTTGAAATCGCCCAATTTTAAAACCCATAAATGCTATTAGGTTGCCCAATCAGAAGTTAATAGAGTGCTAAGTGATACTTAAGTGTGGAATTACAAGTTAAGAGCACATTGCATACAGTTTGTTGTTTTCTGTTCATTGTTTCTTTAGTTTAAAAAAATAAAAAGAAAAAGAAAAATAGAAAAGAACAAAATCAAATAAAAAAGATGAAAAAGAAAAGAAAAGAAAAAGGAGTAACATGTAGTAGCTACAATAAGTGTGAAGAAGTAGTCTTATCTATTTGCATATCTTAGAGGTTTATCTTCGTCATCCTTTGGTACACTTAGTAGTTTATAAATGCTTGAGATAAACCCCTAAAACTTGATTAACCCACCTTAACCCTAGCCACATTACAACACGAAACAAAGCTATCCTAGCATGTAATCATTGTGGAGAAGAGTTGGTATACTAGCAAGCCTATGATAGTGTGGTTTCCTATAAGAAGTTTAAGCAAAACACTAACCATCAAACACTTGATGAGTGAAATCTGTAAGGAAGGTCTATTTTGAATTTATACTTATCTTTGAGTGATGGTTTCATGAGTTGAGTTTGCTTATGTGCACCAATAAAAATTAGTCATGATGTGTGTAGTAGCTTGACACTTGAGTTGGCTAAAGTTTGAGGGATTGCATGCTTTAATCTTTGTGAAAATGAAGTGATAGAATTTTATTGGTAGTATTTGATCTTTGCTTGAGGGCAAGCAAAAGTTTAAGTGTGGGAATGTTGATAGGTGTATATTGCATTATATTTTTATAGATAATTTGATATGTGTTTAATGGTTAAGTTGATTGTTTAGTGTGTGTTTAGCTTAATATTTGTGTTAGTTCATAAACATTTGTGATTTAAGTATTCTTTGGGTGAGAACATGTTTTTGAGCTTCAATTATATATATATGAGGTGTCGTGATGAGTGTGTTAGTGTTTCAAGGCATTTAGAAGAGTTTTGGAGGAGAACCAGACTAAAATACATGGCCACAATTGTGGGGGACCTGCTACGATCATAACAGAAGCACCAATATAGGCCCACGATCATGGCAAATATGCCACAATTAAGACAGAAGCTCAAGCATAGGGCCACAATCGTGGCAGAGGGGAATCTGCCACGATCATGATAGAGAGTAGGTAAAACGGCCACAATCGTGCGCCAAGGGCCCATGATCGTGGCCTACGCGCAGATAGTCGCGGAATCACTTTCGGATTATAGTTTTCAAGGGACATTTCAAACATTTGGACCCCAAAAAGTCACTAGGGTTACCTTAATTGGTAAAGGCTATAAAAGGATTATGATATAACCCTAAAAAAGAGATTAGATTCTGCCTACTTTTGGAAACCTACAAGAGAGAGAGAAAAGAAGAAGAGGGTTCTGAATCCGAAGCTTCCCGGAATAGGTGATCTCCCGACACCGTCGCTCTCCCAAGTCATTCAACCTGAGTTTCATTTCCTCCCCATTTACTTTTTTATTCATTTAAATGTGTAAGATTGAGATGAGTTGTAAGGTTATAGATTTTAAGTGGATAATGATGTTCTAACTTTACTTTCGGGATTATGCTTATCTTTAATGTTAATCTAGTTTATTTGTGTTTACTTGAGTTGAGTGTTGTCATTGATTGATATATATGCATATGTCGGTAACAAACCGAGAGGGTGAACCAGATAAAAATGATTATATTGGATTAATGAGAGTTAGGCAATCTAATTGACCACTTAATTAATCTAGTCCGTAATTACATGGAGAGAGATTTCCATTGTTACATTATTTATTCGTTACTAGTTTGTTTGGTTTAGTTTACCTTTCAGTTCAATATTTGAATTTGAGTCTTAAACAAAGAGTAATTTGAATTAAATGATGCCTAAGCGCAATCTCTGTGGGAAGATATCTGCTCTTTGCTACAAGTAACGACCAGTACACTAGCAATTTTTAGCGTAGAACTGCAATCAACAATAAGTACCCAGCTGATACATAATTAGCTATATTATCTGTAAAAAAATGCATAACATTCTTTGGTTTAACCCACTCGACAATATCAGAAAATAATGCAAATAAAGCATTAGCACTTTTTACCATATTAGAAGCATCAATGGACTTGATAAAAGTTATTCCACTATTACAATAAACCAAGAAATTAATCAACATTCTTTGCCTTTGATAAGTCCACTCATTTACCATAATAGTGTACCCTAATGATTCTCAACTACACTTATATGTATTCACAATTAACTGACATTCTTTTTTAAATCTTAAAGCAAAGGCACATAAATATTATAATAAGAAGGTACCTTAAATCTTGAACCTATCGTCATTGTAGCATATGTTGATTCTTAAAAAAAGGTGAATTTAAAGCATTTAAATGAATACATGAACGAGAGAACCATCTCGCTCGTGCTTTTACATTGCAAAACAATATTCTTATCAACCAAACACTTTTTAGAGTAGGTTGAGAACTAGGAGTAATTTTTGGAGGAAAATAAGAATTTATGTAAATAGTGACTTTCATTTTTTCCTTTATCTAATACTTGTGGTGCTTCATCTTCTCCAAAAGATATATCATGAGGCTCTTTATTTTCTTATTTTCTTTTTTACATATTGCTACAAATAATTTACAATCCTCTCACGTACATCAAATGGTACTTTTTTTTGCAAGACGTAATATTACCTTTAACATCAGCAAGATATTCTTTCATTCTATAAATTCCTACCCCTTTAAATATTCTACTGCAAAACGTACAATTATATTGGATATTTCCAACAGATGCTTGGAAAGAAGAAAAATAATCCCATGTTAGATCAGACTTACCACGAGCCGAGGATGTTACATTCATCAAATCTTTTTCTAATGATTCCATATTCTTCATTATAATTTTATCCTAAAATGTATGAAAAATAATTTAAAATATATGACAAATTAGCCTAGAAAAAAGATTAAAAGATGTTTTTTAATATAATAAAGAATAATTGTCACATGAATATTTATAAAAAGGATAAAATTTATAACTCAATTCACAAGTTATTACATGCATAATTAAATATTTATATTATTATTTTCTTTGACTTAATTTTAAAAAATAAAATTTAATGCAAGTATTAAAAGAGTCAACATAATTTATAATAAAATCAAATTTAATTTAATAATGGTATAATTAAAAAATTATAGTTCAAATAACTAAACAAGGTTAAAAGTAAATTATAAAAAATTAAAAATACAAAGTGAAGTAATTAGATGGGCATAAACACTGGAAAAGTAATTATTGATTAAGTTAAAAGCATGTCAAGAACTAAAGAGAAGTATGTAACTTATTCCTTCACCCTTCTGTTCTTTAGTGTTACCATACAAATAAAGAACTTTAAAAGGATATATTAAAATAATTGTTCTTGACTTCTTGATGAAGAAAGAGAATAATTATATTTCTTATAAAATTTTAGTAATAGATCCTATGAGACTATATCTTATTATCTCATTGAAAGAAAGAAAAATAATACTTTATTGATAGCAAAAGTAAAAAGCAAAAATAAATGAGCAAGATTGCTTTATCACTTTACAAATTATTCATATCTCAAGTACAATTTATCAAACATAATTAGTTAATTACTGCATCCATATAAACTCAAAATGACCATACATACACACCAAAAGAAGATCAACAACATAATGGTGAACAAAATCTCACACTCACTTATTAAATTTTGTTTCAACAGCTACCAAACTCTTATAAATGTGTTCCACTTCAAATGGATAAGTGCTATCTTGCCAAAATATCGCAAGTGTAGTATTTAATTTTGGAGTTTTAGATAAACAAATTGAATACTTCAACATAGTATATATAACTCAACTACCAAAATTATAGATCAAAATGAAATAAAGTTCAATCATTACAAAAAACAATTAATCAATAAGGGGGGTTGGTTCGCATGAGAGAATGGTAATAGGAATGAGAATAAATATAATGAGAAATGAAAATGAATATTATCATTATAATTATGGTGGATGGTTAGGAGGAAGGAATGATTACCATTACCATTACCATTGATAGGTGTTGGTTTGTAAAAAATATTAAGAGATAAAATTTTAATTTTTAATTAATTATAATGTAATTAATTAATTAATAATATTATTTTAATTAGTCATATTGTAATTAATTATATTATATTATAATTAATTAATTACAATATTTTAGTTAATGAATGAATTATATTTTAATTAATTATATTGTAATTAATTAATTAATTAATTAATTAATTAATTAATTAATTATTAATATTTAATTATATTTTAGTTAATGAATGAATTATAATTTAATTAATTAATTACATTATATTGTAATTAATTAATTAATTATTAATAATATTTTAATTAATTATTAATAATATTTTAATTAAAATATTATTAATAATTAATTAAATAATTACAATATTTTAATTAATTATATTGTAATTAGTCAATTAATTATAATATAATTAATTATAATTAATTAATTAACTAATAATATTATTTTAATTAATTATATTTTAATTAATTAATTGTATTTAATTCATTAGTATTAAAAATACATTTTAAAAAAAAGTCACTACTAAGGAATGAGTTTCATTCCTCTACTAAATGGAGGGTGTGGAAGATTCTCCAAAAATAGGATATCAAATTATTGCCCCTATAATGATAATCAACAACTAACCACTCACTTTTTATTCCTTACTTATTAACCCCTTTTCAAACCCATCAACCAAGCACCTCCTAAGTATGAATAAAGAAGAAATCTCCAATAGTTGGGACTCTTGTAGATGAAACTATAAATTGCCTTATCTTTATCTGTTGTCTCTTAACACATTGAAACCTTTAATAATTAAGTAGATTGAACAAAATTAAACTCTAGAAATATGAATTTACAATTAGAATTAGCATTTTGACTCCAAAACTCATTCGTCAACTCTTGGATTTTCCTACTCCATCCATCCAATTCTGATACTTCATACGAACCTTCAATGTATTTTTCCCTCATCCTCTCTAGTAAGTTAACAGTAGTAGCATCAAAATGGCAAATGAGCAGTACCTTATGTTTGAGACACATCTATGTCAGCCATTATTCCCATTCCCAATGAAAGAAAGCAGTGCATAGACTCATTTTTTGGCCAGTATTCTCTAATAAGTGGCTTTAGGAGATTAGACTTCTCCTTTAGACTCTGCTCCCATTCGTGAAGGCTTTTCGCATTTGTCTCTACTGCACTGAAAACTTTAGTCATTTTCAGAAATTGCATAGATAGCCATCCTTTTCTCCTTCAGTCTCTTTGCCTAATTGCTCACGAATCTAAGTTTGAGGCTCTATCAGTGCAACTCTAAGAGAGAGCTCCAATACTAACGGTCACTTCATATAAAGAAACCCATCCCAACAACCACTAAAACAATGAGAGAGAGATCAACAAAAAACATATTTTTAAGAAAGAATGAAATTTGCATTTTAAACTCAAAACTATCACCTTAACCAAAAATGGAATAGACAAGATCTACAAAGAGAAGATGATAAAGAGTAATGATGTTAATAAATTGGGTCAAGCCTGAGGCTGTGGCCAGGCTCGTCATTTATTTTTTAAATAAAAAGTTTTCAAAATAACATCGTTTTTGATAAAATGTTGTTGTTGACAAAACGATGTGGTTGTTGAAGTAATTGCTAAGTCGCTCGGTCAATTCGGCCCGTGGTCCATCCGTAACCTGATCAATTTAGGATAAAAGTGGGCTGAGCAGGCCAGATTAGGCCAATTTTGATATTCCTAATAAAGAGTAAAGAGTAAAGATGAGGAGAGTTTTAAAGTTTTGATTTATGAAGTTTAGGTATATAGATTGACGGTTTATTAATAAACCATACAAGTTGTTAAGTGATACTGTACTAGATAATTAGCCGGCACGCTATTCCCATTTATGTCCCAAAATTTTCAATAGTTAGAGCCCTCGTAAAATGGTAAATTTGACAGTATTTGCCGCCAATCTCTTCAGCATCGTTTTTCTTTCTCAATCCAAGCCAATCAGAGTTTCAATTCGAAGAAAGCAAAGCTAGGTCCATTCTACATGTCATCTTCTGTAACACACCTTCACATCATCAACGACAACGACGGCGGGGTAACATTTTTATTTCAACATCCCTTTCTTATTTTTTTTCGGCATTTACTCTAATAATATATTTGATTTTATCCTATGTACAGCAGAAGGAGGAAATTGATTGGGAAGCAGCTGTGAGAGAAATAGACGTGTCATGTCAAAAGAATGCAAACGAATGCAAACCCTTCTACCTTTGAGTCTTCCCATTTCACCCCGAAAGTGTTTGGAAATTTTGTTAAGCAATCCACGCTTGATAGTTTTCTTGGGAAGCTTGGGATTGATGATAGAGATGATGGTATAACCAGCTGCGTTCAGATTGATGAACAGTCTGCTCAAACTTGGATATACCCAGGTTAGGGTTTTCCTTTCTGCCCATCTTTAGTTTTGCCCATATTTAGGAATTTGGATATGATGAACAAGTTATTGGCGGTGAAGATGATTTATGTCTGATTTTTGACTCTTCTTAAGTGGTTTAATATTTATTGTCTTTGGCTGTTGTAGATCCAAGGTTTTCTAACATCGCCTTTTACAATGAGTTCTTGCATTACAGTTATTGTTCCTCTTCGTGACTATCAATTTGCAATAACCAAGACGGCACTATTTTCAAACACATTGGTTGTGTTGCCAACGGGACTCGGAAAGACTCTAATTGCTGCAGTTGTTATGTATAACTACTTCAGATGGTTTCCGGATGGTAAAACTATGGATGCTGTGTTCCTAAAGCCTCTTTGCACTACTAAGTGTAGTTAGATAATGATTCAATCATGATCTTCTTTCACTCTTCCTTTTTTAGGATAGAGCATAGTAGGTTTGATGTTTACGAGGATACCATTAGATGGTAGTAAGAAGTATTGGCTTTTATGCTTTATATTGTCTTGGCCTAAGGGGTTAACTGTAAAGCAATCTTGGGTTTCTCTAACTAATAACGATTGTAAGTGGTCTTAGAAGTTGCTAAGAAAAGTCTTGTCAAGTCATGCTTGATAATATGATGTAAGTTGTCAATGAAATTGATATATTTTTAATGCTTGGTTTATTGTAATTTGACATTTATATGGAGTTTGAAGCTCCATGTTTAATGACTTTTACTCAAGGTTGGGAGTTTATGCAAAGAATCCTTAGTGAAGTAGTATTGTAGTTAAATTCTCTACTTTTCATAAATGAATAAATTTTCAAAGGTTTAGGCTTGTAAAATGGTGGACCTAATTTCATGCCAATATACAAGAACCTTTTGTGTTCTTGTCTATTGCTTCATTGCATATTGAATTTGGTCTATATTCGTTGTAGGCAAAATTGTCTTTGCTGCTCCTTCTCGGCCACTCGTTATGCAACAAATTGAAGCATGTCATAACATTGTGGGAATACCACAAGTAAGATACTTTGTCCATCATTAGTAGAATGATATCATTAAATTTTGTTGAATTGGGCAATTGAACTTTTAATTTGTTCGAAAATTGATTGCAGAAGTGGACAATTGATATGACAGGTCACTCGAGTCCTTCAAGAAGGGCATTTTTTTGGAAAACTAAACGAGTGTTTTTTGTTGTTTAGCTTGTTTAGTTGCTTCAACTTATCTTTTTGCACCTTAAGTTTAGGTTGTCAGTTTACTATATTCTTTCTTATGGGAGTTGTCACTTGTTGAAAATGAGCTTCAAGTTTGTCGAGTCTCTCAAGAATTTCCAAGACTAACTCATATCGCTCTTGATTGCTAAACACTTCTTTACACATCCTTTTGCTACATGTTGTTGTTAGGCCAACTCAATCCTTTGTGTGCCCTTTCAATTTTTGTAGACATTGTTGAACTCAAGCTCTAATACCAAATTATTGGAGGACGAATAGGAAATATTCTAACAATTTTATGAAACACATAAGCTGTAAATCTACGTTTGTTAGGAGTTTTAGGTTGTGCTTGAATTTAGGTTTGTAATGCTAGCCTTTATTTTATAAAGGATCGAATAAAAGGATAGATTTTAGGAATCATTCCAAGGATTTCTATTTAGGTTAGGAATCACATCTAGGAATTGAAACCGAGAAAACTGTTGGAATCACACCAATAAAATTACTTTTGAAGTAGAAATCACTCCTAATTGTTTGAAGGTCACTCTTAGAAATGAAAGCTTAAGACTTGAAAAGTCAATCTATCTTTTTATTCCTTACTAGTTGAAAACTAAAAAGTAGAATACTTTTATTATGTATTTACTTAAATAGTTTGCAAGAATATATACAAGAGATATCCTTAAAATATATCCTAGAAATTAGGGATATACACAATTGTGAATAAGAGTTGTTTTGCTCTATATTGTATTTCTTAGAGAATGTAGTACATATATACCTGAATAGGAATGCTGAATAGGATAGAGAATCTATACAAATACAGGAGATAATCCTAAGATAATGCTATCTAATATAATCTGATTACAATCAGATTATCACAATATTATGTGATAATACCGTATCTTGATCACACTCCCCCTCAAGTTGAATCATAAATATCAATCATGTCTAACTTGCTCATACATTCTTCAAATACTTGGTCTTTGAAGTCCTTTGGTAAATACATCTATTGTCTACTTCTTCATTGGTACATAAGTTAGGCATATGGTCCCATCTTCTATCTTTTCCTTGATAAAATGTCCTTCTCCTTCAACTTCAACTTCAACATTCTTTGTTCTCTCATGGTGGACTGGATTGCGTGCCATGCTTAGGACTGCCTTGTTATAACAATAATGCTTTAGAGGTGACTCAAAATTGATTTTCAGTTCTGTCAGCACTCTTTTTAACTAGAGACTTTCACAAATCCCTTTTGCAATTGCTCTAAGTTCAACTTCTGCACTACTCTTGGCTACCACCTTTTGCTTCTTACTTTGCCATGCTACCAAATTTCCCCACACGAAAGTGCAATATCCAGTGGTTGATCTTCTATCCTCTTCTAAACTTGCCCAATTTGAATCAATATATATTTCAATTGTTCTTTGATCTCCCTTTTTGAATAATAATAATTTCCTAGGAGTACCCTTTAAATATTGTAAGATCTTATAAACTGCCTCAAAATGCTTACTCGTGCATGCATGTAGCGACTTACAATACTCAGGCAAAAGCAATATTTGGTCTAGTATGAGACAAATAAATTAGCCTTCCTACTAGTGTCTGGTTTATTCATTGTTAACAGTTTATCTTCTTTATCTTCAAACTTTGTACTTTCAATGGGTGTGGTGCTTAGTTTACATCCTAACATTCCTGTCTCCTTCAAGAGATCAAGAATGCACTTCCTTTGTGAGTTGTAAATCCCTTTCTTTGATCTAGCTACTTCCATGCCTAGGAAATACTTTAGTTCTCCTAAGTCTTTAACTTCAAATTCTTTCCTCAAAGCTGACTTTGAGTCTTGTAATTTCCTCTGCATCATCACCAGTTACAACAATATCTTCTACATACACAATCAAAATTGTCTTCTTACCTACTCTAATTTTGAAGAACATTGTATAATCTGACTAAGCTTGTGTGTATCCTTATGTTTTTAGGACTTTGGCAAATCTTTCAAACCAAACTCATGGTGATTGTTTCTGCCCACATATATTTTTTTAGTCTGCATACTCTGTTTCCTCCTTCCTTATCAAACTCTCGGGACTCTGTTTCCTCCTTCCTTATCAAACCCTGGAGGAAGTTTCATATATACTTCTTCCTTTAGTTTGCCATTCAAGAAGGAATTTTTAATGTCAAGTTGTTGAAGGGGCCAATCGAAGTTAGCAGCTATAGATAGCAATAGTCTGATATTGTTTAATTTAGCCACAGGTGCAAATCTCTCCTTGTAGTTCATCCCATAGGTTTGAGTATAGCCTTTTGCTACCAATCTCGCTTTATGCCTCTCAATGGAATCATTAGCCCTATATTTGATTGTGAATATCCACCTATACCTCACGAGTTTCTTCCCTTTTGGCAAATTAACTTCTTTCCATGTTTCATTTTTTTCAAGTGCTCTTATTTCTTCAAAAACTTTTTCTCTCCATTTTGGAACTTTAAGAGCTTCTTGGATATTATTGGGAATGTCAATTTTGTCCAGATTAGCAATAAATGCTTTATATTGGGAAGATAGAGCATCAGAAGAGACAAACCTCTCAATCGGGTGTATGATACATGATCTAGATTTCTTCCGTAAAGCAATTGATAGTTTAGATCTGTATTTTCTTCTTGTTCCTTTGTATTACTATTCTGAGCTTCTTTGGTAGGAACTTGCATCGGTTTAGAGATTGTTATAGCTTCAAGGATAGGGAGTGTACTACTTGTTTTCTTCTTCTGAGAGTACACTTTGAGTGTATTTTCAGGCATGTCTACTTCTATATCAGGATTTGTGTCTATAGGAGATGCATTGGCCATTGGTGTTAGGATAGGTTCAGGAACAGATGTACAAGGAGGTTCAGGCTGAGATTCATCACCAAACTCACTCCAATACTCCCCCTGAATCGAAGACTTGGGATAGAAGGAATCTTTTTAAGAAAAAGTGACATCATATGTAACGAACAACTTTTTTGATATAGGATCATAGCATTTATACCCTTTTTGTTTAGCAGAGTAATCTAGAAATACACATTTTTTGGCTCTTGGATCAAGTTTGTTGTGTGAATAACTGTGAATAAAGACTGTACAATCAAAAACCTTTAGAGGAAGGTTAGTTCCAGATGGGTAGTACTATGGATTTTTTGAAATTTTTGAAGAGGTGTTTTGAACGAAAGGACACGACTAGGCATTTGATTAATAAGCTAGGTTGTAGTAAGGATAGCATCCTCCCAAAAGAATTTTGGAACATTGCTAGTGCACGTCAAGGCCCTAGCTACTTCAAGAAGGTGTCTAATTTTCTGCTCAGCAATCCCACTCTGATGAGGACTATTGACACAAGTACTTTTGTGGACAATTCCATGTTTTTGGAAGAATGTATGAAGATTTTGATTAAAATATTCAGTACCATTATCAGTATAAAGGACTTGAACACTTGTTTGAAATTGATTTTTTATCATGTGATAAAAGTTGATGAACACGGTAGGGACTTCAGTTTTATCTTTCAAAAGAAACACCCAACACAAATGAGTATGATCATCGATGAATGTAATGAATCACTTTGGATTGGTTCTATTAGTGACATGAGATGGGCCCCAAAGATCACTATAGATAAGTGAAAAAGGTTTTGTGGGTTTGTATTCAGACCTTGTAAAAGAAATTCTTTAATGCTTAACAAATTCACAATTATCACATTGAACCCAAAGATCTTTATTTATTGAAATATTTAGAAACAATCATGACATATATTGGAAGTTTGGATGACCTTTTACGCCATATTAATAGTTCATCATTCTTAGGGACAATCACACTATTACCCAAGCTATAAGGAGTAGAATGACTTTTTTCATCTTCAAAGTAGTACACTCCATCTACCTCTTTGGCACTACTAATCATCTTCCCTGATGACAAGTCCTGTATAACACAATGAGTAGGTAAAAAATGAGCACTACAATTAACTTCTTTTGTCAGTTTACTAATTGAAAGGAGGTTATAGTCTAGATTTGGAACATGTAGAACAGAGTTTAATTTCATAGAATTTGTTACTTTGATATCTCCTTTTTCTTCAACCGATGAAGAATCACCATTAGATACGTTTACCTTTTCATTCCCAGCACAAGGAAAATATGATTGTGTTGAGGTTGGCTTCTTAAAGGACTCCACAAAGGTTTTTAGTTTCTCAATTTCTTCGGTGTTAAATTAGGGACATTTTTTGGAATTTTCTTCATTAGTTGACGAAGTGCTCACCATATGTGCCTGAATTCGGTCGTTTCCACTTCGACTGGGCTTGCCATGAAGTTTCCAGCATTTCTCTTTGGTGTGCCGATGCTTCTTGCAATATGTGCAGAATAGGGATTCTCAGTTAAATGGTTTGAATGAGTCCCCTCTAGTAACTAGTGTAGGATTGTTTGCCTCTTTCAGTTCTGTGGCCTTGGTAATGAGTGCAGAACCATCTCCTCCTTGAGGTTCAAGCATAACATTTCAATGTCCCTCTTCTGCGCATATAATAGCGATCGTCTCATTTAAAGACGGTAGGTCTGGTTTTCCTAAAATCTGCACCCTTACAGCATCAAATTCCACTTTTAATCCTGCCAAAAAATCATAAATATGATTCTTTTCCACAAAACGCTTCATAATTGCTGCATCTTCACTACAACACATTTGGATGCATTGATAAATTTCCCTCTTCCCTTTAGGAATGTGGGGACTAATTGTGACCACTTCAAATAATTCTTCCCATTCAATCGGTATGTAGCTTGACTGTTCTGCAAATCTCCGATTATAGTAGCAGCAGTATTCTCGAATGCAGGGTTGGTGATTTCGGCAGAACTTTTGGGTGATTATGACATAATGAAACAGGTTATAGTCATCTGTCATATGGTCTGATGCTCCAGAATCAACTATCCATTTCTTCCTACCGCATGAAGATAAAAAAGCTTGTATGATATTACCTCTCATAGTAGCATTGGCAACTGTACTTGTCTTCTGTTGATGGCTGTCATTTTGAAGATTCTTTAGTATTTCCAATAATTTCCCTAGTGAAATATTCAGCTCACTAGCTTGTTGTTTCTGACTATCTTCAGATTTTTTTGTTCCTCCTTCACTAGATACTTAATGGCCTCGGTTTTTTCCTTTTCGTGGTTTCCAATTTGGAGGCTTTCCATGGATGTCCCAGCATGTGTCTTTGGTGTGACCATTTTGTTTGCAGTGATCACACCACTTCTTCTGACCCTTCTTATTGGATTCATCATGGGACATCAATGCGGACGCTTCATTAGTAGGTGTTGGTGACAAATTATGTTCTTCTTTTGGCTCTTCTTTTAGCATAATTTTCCTCCTTACTGCTTCCCTCCTAACTTCAAAAAAAACTTCTTTAGCTATTGGTAGAGGAACTCTACTTAGGATTCTACCACGGACATCATATAGTTTTTTGTTGAGACCAGCCAAAAATTTAAAGACTTTTTTTTTCAATTTTCTGGTTGTACATCACAGCATCTTCCTTGCAACCCCACTCTTAATTCGACAGAAGGTCAAGTTTTTTCCATAATGCTATTTTCGACCCAATATTCTGTAACTTCTCTGTCACCCTGCTTCATTTGCGACAACTTTGTTTTTATCTTGTAGATTCGCGATGCATCCTCTCCGTTAGAGTATGATTATGACACCCCTTCCTAGATTTCTTGAGCTGTGGGGAGAAACATGAAGGTACGCTTGATCGTTGGTATCATGACGTTGATAAGCCATGACGAGACCATGGAGTTGTCTATCTCCCACTGTCGCGAGAAGCTAAGCTTTATCGTCGGAGATGGAAACATTCCAGACCCAATGACTCGCAAGCTGTTTCATAGCTTGAGCGCATTCCCAATGGTTCGTTCAATTTAGTTTGTCAAAAATGATGACAACTAAAGCTCCTTCAAGACCAGAGGACATCGACGACTGACCTCCAGTCTGGTTTGGATTCGCCTTGGAGGATCCCTCAAGATTGGAAGCCATTTCTTGACTTGCCGGGGTTGACTCCTCTGTTGCACTATCTCTTTCACGTGGCTCTGATACCATGTGAATAAGAGCTGTTTTGCTCTATATTGTATTTCTTAGAGAATGTAGTACATATATACATTAATAAGGATACTGAATAGGATAGAGAATCTATACAAATACTGGAGATAATCCTAAGATAATGCTTATCCTTCAGATAATGCTATCTAATATAATCTGATTACAATCAGATTATCACAATATTATGTGATAATATCGTATCTTGACCATAACAATCATATACCTACTTATAGGATTTACATAAATATACAACTCAGTAATAATCTTATCCCATAAAATTGTCTAACTAATTATTTCCTATGCATAATACTGACACCACCCTTAAGTCAGTGAATGAATGTCTTTCATTCCCAACTTGCTGATAAAGTCTTCAAAGGTTGTCTTGGACAATCCTTTTGTCAAAACATCAACTATTTGCCCTTTTGATGAGATGAAGGGTATGCATATTAGGCCACTGTCCAATTTCTCTTATATAAAATGTCTGTCAACTTCCACATGCTTAGCTCTATCATGCTGAACAGGATTGTGTGTGATGTTGATTGCAGACTTATTATCACGGTATAATTTTGTTAGCCCTTCCCATTTAATTTTTAAGTCATCAAGAACTATTTTTAACCAAAGCAACTAATAGATCCTTAAAGCCATGGATCAGAATTTTGATTCTGCACTTGTCACAACATTCTGTTTTCTGCTCTTCCATAAAAACAGATTTCCTCCCATAAAAACACAATATGTTGAGGTTGATCTTTTGTCCATTAGAGAACTTGCATAATCTACATTTGTGTAGGCTTCTAGTGTAATCTTTTCTACTTTTTAAATAAAATTTCTCTTCCTAGACTACCTTTTAGATATTGCAGAATTCTGTGTATAACTTTGAAGTGTACTTCTTTGGGTTTATGCATAAATTGGTTATGCTTATTGCAAAGGCAATGTTTGGTCTTGTATGTTAAGCGTGTTAATTTTCCAACTAACCTTTGATAAGCTCCTTTATTTATTGCTTGATTATGTGGTGCATCAGTGAATTCGTGATTGCACTCAATTGGAGTAGTTGTTGGTTTGCACCCTAATTTTCCTGTTTCTTTTAACAAACCCCCTTATATTTTTGTTGTGAGATGAATATACCCTGCCTTGGAATGTGCAACCACAATTCTTAGAAAATATTTCAACTTTCCCAACTCCTTGATTTCAAATTCTTGTAATAACTTTTCCTTTAACACCATAATTTCTCCTTTATCATTTCCAGTGACTATGATGTCATCCACATACACCAATAGTATTGTTACTTCCCTATTTTTTGAATATTTGATAAATAGGGTATGGTCTCCATGACTTTGTGTATTCCTGAATCCTATCATAGCCTTCATGAATCTCCCAAACCATGCTATTAGTGACTATTTTAGTTTATAAAGAGCCTTTTGTAATTTGCACACCACACCAATCTCTTCTGAGATTCGAATTCAGTGGAATCCATGGAAGAAGGCATTTTCAACATCATATTGCTGTAAGTTCCAGCCATAGTTGGCAGCTAGTGACAATAAAATCTTGGCAGTATTCATCTTTACTACTGGTGCAAATGTTTCTAGGTAATCTATGCCATAGGTCTAGGTGTAACCTTTGGCATGCAACCTAGCCTTAAACCTTTCAAAAGTCCCATCAAATCTATACTTTACTGTGAACACCCACTTGCATTCGACAAATTTTTTATCCTTAGGAAATTCCACCAGGTCCCAACTTTTATTTCTTTCGAGTGCATCCATTTCACTTTTCATAGAACTTCTCATCTCCTAGTGCCTCGGTCAAATTTTTTGGAATGGGAATGTTATGGTGATTTTTGAGAAAGGTTTGGTATTTTTTGTACAGGATTTGATACGTCATTTACAAATATAATGGATGTTGTGTGCAAGTTCTAGTATCTTTTTTAAGGGCAATGAGTAGGTCTAAATCACTAGGTTCAATTTGTGGGTCGAAGTTAAGTTTGTCATCAATCTATGGATCAGGGTCAAATAAGCTTATGGTTGGTTCAGTTGGTTTAAGTCTGTTTGAAATGTTGGAACAATAGCTTGTGTAGGGGTTTGACATGCTATAAGTGAGAGGTAGGTCTCTTCCTAGTGTAAACCTGCAATTTTGAGTAGTTTTTCCTTCATTTGCTTCCCTTAAAGCTTCTTTAGGTTCAATAGATTTGTCTGAAAAATGTGGTTCAAACCTTATTTGAGTGCAAAAATCAAGGAAAAATAAGTCCCTTGTTGTCCTATCTTCATTTAAATTCTTCCCTGAAGGTAAAGAAAGATTTGGTTTCATCAAATGTAATATCAGTTGATACAAAAAATTTGTGAGTTTTGGGATGAAAACACATGTATCTCTTTTGGGTGGAAAAGTAACAAAAAAAAAAAACAAATTTAAGAGTGCAAGGATCAAGTTTTCCTAGTTTGAGAGTGAATATGAACATAGGCTATACTTTCAAAAAATCTAGGAACAAGAGCATTGGAGAGGTTTAGATTCTGATAGAATTGTGTAAGAACATTTACTGGTGATTGAAAATTAAGAACTCTAGTTGGCAATTTGTTATGTAAGTAGGTAGAAGTTATGACAACTTCCCCCTAAAAATTTTTGGGAACATTTTAATGAAAGAGTAGCGCCCTTATTATGTTCAACAAATGACCATTTTTTTTGTTCTACAACTCTATTTTGTTGAGGAGTATTAACACATGGGGATTCATGAATGATTCCATTTTCATGAAAGAAATTTGATAGAGTTTGATTGAAATAATCTTTGGCATTGTCGGAAAGAAATCTTTTGGTTTGTGCATCAAACTGAGTTTTGATCATGTTATAAAAATTTGGGAAAAGAGTATTAATATCTAACTTTTGTTTCAACGAATACATCTAAGTAATTCTTATCGCAATCATCAATGAAGGATATGAACCATTTTGCCCCAAAAACATTAGGAATTGGTGAAGGACCCCAAATATCATTATGAATGAGAGAAAAGGGAGTATGGCTTCTTTTATTACTTGTTGGAAAAGATGCACGTTTGTGCTTTGCAAATTCACATTCATCACAATGGAAAAACTTAACATCTATTTTATCAAAGAATGATGGAAACACAGACTTTACTACGTAAAAAGAAGGATGTCCTAAACGATGATGATAAAGCCATACTTTTTCTAGTAGACATGACTGACTGTAAAAGGAAAGATGTGGGAAGAACCTCGGATTTGCTATGCCCTTCTTTATTCTCTAGGTAGTAAAGGCCTTTCCTCTCACTAGCATGTCCAAATGTCCCCTTCGTGCCCTATTCTTAAAACATGCAAGAGGAAGGAGAAAAATAGCCTAACATTTAGAGTCTTTGGTGAGCTTATGCATTGAAATTAGGTTGGCAAATAATTTGGGAACATGGAGGACATCTTTTAATGTAAGAAAGTCATTTAACTAAACATTTCCTTTTCTAGCTACAGTGACAGTTGATCCATCTGCTATAATTATCTTTTTATGGCTAGAAGGTGTATAAGAGATAAAAAGTTTATAGGAATGTGTCATGTGATTAGTGGCTGTTGTGTCAATTATCCATATGGTTGAAGATTTATTTTCTAAGACACTAGAAATACAATAGATCGAGGAAATTGCTGAAAAGATCAATGAATTGATGGTTTATCAAGTGTATTCAAAAGGAATCTTAATTTTTCAATATCCACTTTGTTAAACTCTTGGGCTTCATTTTGAGTTATTTTTGTATTATTCATATGTGAGCTCACCAGATGTGCTTGTTTCCCTCCACTTTTTCTCTGAGTATTGGTCTTGCCATTTAGATTCCAGCATTGCTCCCTTGTATGGTGGTGCTTTTTACAGTATGTGCAATGGAGGGTGCCTTTGTTGAACGACTTGGTTGGAGGAGACTGCCTATTGTCTTTTGCAGTTTGTACAATGTTTATCTCCTTCAAATTTGTGGATTAGTTACTAGGGCAGATCCTTCAGTTGCTGTCGGATGTAGTTCCAGCATCACACTTTTTCTCCTTCCTTAATTCTAATCGTAGCAATGGCCTAATTCAAGGATGGAAGGTCATCTCTTCCCAAGATTTGGACTCTCATAGCATCAGATTCTACATTAAGACTAGCAACGAACTCATAGATTTGGTCTTTTCCCATAAATCATTTCAACTTTCCAGCATCTTTTGCATATTGCATATTGCATTTTGATGCATTGATAATGATCTAATTCTTGCCGTAGACTTTGCAAGAGACATAGTTATTGTGCGAGTCCTTTGTTTAGTTGATGAAATTTGAGTTTTAATCTCATAAACTCAAGCAACATCATTAACCTTAGAGTAATTTTGTTGAATTGCCTCCCAAATCTCCTTAGCTGTGTTGAGACACATATAGGTGCCACTGATCTTAGGATTCATTTTCGCAGTCATGACATAACCATTGAAACTTACTCATCCCATGTGTTAAATCTTGGATTGGTTTTGGCTGATCCAGTCCATAACAAATGGTTTAGGTTGCCTTTTTCGCTTTAAGAATGTTTGAACAAATTGAGATCATTTGAAATAATTCTTCCCATTTAGATTGTAGGTTGCTTGAATGCTTGGTAAGTCCCCCGTGTGGGTTACAGCAGTGTTGTCCATTGGAGAGACTCCAGTGGTAGCTGTGACTTTTGACATGGCTCTTTGGCTAGATTTTAGTAGCTACCTTCCCTTGTAGAAGAATAGAATTTTGGATAGAAGTTTCTTAAAAAAGAGCCGATGGCTCTGTACCATGAAAAGCAGAATACTTCTGTTATGTATTTACTTAAATAGTTTACAAGAACATGTACAGGAGATATCCCTAAAATATAACTTAGAAATTAGGGATATACTCAATCATATAACTACTTATAGGATATACATAAATTTACAACTAACTAATAATCTTATCCCATAAAATCCTCCAACTAATTATTTCCTATGCATAATATCGACAAAAAATATGAGTGCATATAGAAATAGTCTTGAAAAATTAATTCTAATGGAACAATATTCCCTATTAAATTTTCAAAACAATAATAAAGTCCTACTTAGAAGGATTCTAATTATTACTACCCTAAACTACGTAAAAATTAAAGCTAAAATACTTTTCTTTTTCTAACAAAAAAATTAAACTGATTTTTATTTTTCATCAATTCCATCAACTATACTTTGCTTATTATGTAACAACTTGATGCAGTAACTTGTTTGGAAAAATCTCTAGTTTGTCTGGTGATTGATGAAGCTCCTAGAGCAATGGGAAACTATTCCTATTGCGTGGTAGTTCGCCAGGTTTGTGTTCCTTTTTTCTTTTTCCTTCTTGTGCTAATAGCAGATCAATGTACAATGATCCATATGCTATCGATATATAAATTTGCAGCTGATGTCCATCTCAGTGTGACTGAGAATATTAGCATTAACTACTACGCCAGGGTGTAAGTTACACCCCATTCCCTATAGTCTATGTAAAGTTACTATATAAGAGCTAAAATTCTTCTGTTTGGTTGTAATAATTTTAGCAAAGCAGCCTGTCGTCTAATCAATAATTGATCACTTGCAGATATCAACGCTCGAGTATCGTAATGAAAGTCATCTTGATGTGAGCACATATGTTCATAACAGAAAAATCGAATTGATAGAAGTTTGTATTGGTCCTTCTTCTAAAATGTATTGTCACATAACTATATTTGTCCGTAGCTTATGCATTCCTTATTATGTTGTAAGGTTGCACTTGGGAAAGATGCTGTTGATGTAAATAAACAACTATTAGAAGTGATAAAACCATATGTAGCAAGGCTTACTACAATTCGTCTCCTTCAGAATAGAGACTATCAAACTGTAGGACTTCGTGAGATATGATCTCTACAATCTCCTCTAGCAATATAGTTTATCAATTATCACCATAATTTATCAATTATTGTCGTTGCATTTTTAGTTATTAGTTAATTTCAAAATTCTAAGGTTGTAATACTATCTATCATAGCCTGTATAACTTCAATTCTTGGTTTTCTCTGGTTTCTCATTTTGCATATTGATATTGTACAGTTAAGCCCACCAGATTTGCTTCAATCAAGGGAAACGTTTCGCACAGCTCTTCCATTAGGCCTTCCTCAAGATAAGTATGGAGAAATTGAAGCTTATTTTGGTATTCTCCTCACCCTTTACCATATTCGAAAATTACTTTCAAGTCACGAAATAAGGCCAGCATTTGAGATGCTAGAGGAAAAGTTGAAACAAGGGTACATTCTTGCATACCTACTCCAAAATACTATCAAGCAATGAACTGGTGTATGTTTTTGCTTATGGATCTTCTAATTTGATGAAAATCTTATCAACTTGGTCCTTGTGGATGGTATTGCTATGTGTATTTACCAATGAAGTGTGTTCTATATGCACTTTTGATTTCAAAAGGGTACATTAATTAGCTTTTGAATGAAAACCAAAATTGCTTCTTGAAATGAGGTTTTGTTGCTTTGTTATATACTACGAGATAAGGTGAGATATAATAAATGATTTGTTAACAAAGATTGTGGAATTACAGTTTTATGTTTTATGTCTTTACTCTAAGTTGAGAAGCCATAGCTTATGCTAGTGAACAACTCTATGAGCCTTAAGGGAAGTTAGCGTCAAAATAAATGTTTTACTTAATAGAGTATATTTAATTAGTTGGTGCTCAAGATACGAGTCTAAACTTGTATTTTCTCTTGTCTATATTGTTTGAGATTGAATAGGAGTTATTTTCACTTACTTTGGCTAAAGCTATCTAGCCTTAATTGCTACAGGCCCTTTGCCAAACTAATGGATAAAAATGAAATTATTAGGGAAATAAAGCTTCTAAAGCACCGAAGCTTGTCCTATGGTGCACCCAGTCCTAAATTATCAAAGATGTTGGAAATCCCAGTTGAACATTTCCGTAAGTTGCTCAGTTATCCTTTTCTTATGGATTAAAATTTTCAATTCATAGGACATTTTCATCATTTAACCTAAATTTTGCTTATGACTAATATTTTAACATGCCTTGCGTTAAGGTTTATAATTTTAACATAATAAGGGGAGCATGGTTTGAACTCGACCCTTCTAGTCTGCCTTGAAACTATGTCAAAGGTTATTGAAGGTTCCATCCAAGATTAGCTGCACAAGATAAGAGGACTTTTACAAAATTCATCTTGGCAACAAGTGCAAATATTTCTTGTTAATCAATCCTGTAGGTTTGGGTAAAATCCTTTGCCACCAATCGAGCCTTTAATCTCTCAATAGAGCCATCCGCCCTATGCTTCATCGTGAATATCCATTTACATCCTACCGAATTCTTGCCCAATGGAAGATCAACAAGTTCCAAAGTTTCATTCTTTACCAAGGCTTTAATCTCTTCCACCATGGCATCTTTTCATTTAGGATCATTAACAACTTCCTTCCACCCTTGTGGTAAAGGGATAGAATTCAAGGAAGATAAGAAAGCTCTATAAGAAATGGATAGTACATCATAGGAAGCAAAGTTAAAGATAGGATATGGAGTACATGATCTAACTCCATTCCTAGCAGTTATTGGAATATATCAAGATCACTATCACATGAATTATGGGAAGGAATTTCAGCTGATAAATTAAAACCAGGAAGAGGTGAATTACTTAATTCCACTAGAGGTGAGTCCATGTTGAATTGGCTATAAAGAGTATTATTTATGACAACGTCCTCCTTTTTTTGAGATATAATACTTGTTGGTAGATCAATTTTTGGTCCTCAAATAGAGTGAAAAATCTTATCATTATTTCTTCCATGCTCTTGTTAACCAATATATGTAGGCAACTCAAGAATATGTTAAACAGGAGAAACCTTAGCTTTCACATGATCATTGTCCCCTTGAAGATATGACAGATATGAAGGAAAGAATGCTTTTGCCTCTCGAAAAGTGACATCCCTCCTCACATAAAACCTTTTAATGGATGGATGATAGCATTTATATCCGTTTTGAGTAGCAAAGTATCCAAAACTTTTTTTCACTACTCATATATTTGGGAGTCATTACTTGTTTGGGAGTAAGTTTGGGTAGTTGCATCTTAAATCTTTTGAGCAGTATCTAGGAGAAGATAACCTCGTGCAACTTGTGGTTGCATTGAGTTGATCAACCACGACATGAGAGTTTTTGAGTCCTACTTGTTGTGTCCAGGATTAGTTTCATCTAATTTTATTTTTCTATGATTAATATAGCCTTGCAATCCTTTAGCTTGAATAAACTGACCAAGCAAGATAATTTATTCCATCTAGTTTAATTGGACTGATTTGTATAGAAAGATTGTCATTAAGAGTGGCATGATCAGTCACAGACTTAAAAGATTCTTCCTTCTTTCACCAGACATGTCCATAGTACTTTTGGACTTCAAAAAAGAATTGGCTTTGGTTGAAATATGCAAAGATATAGGCTGCGATTGGCGTTAGCAATATTGCTCTGAACCATGAAGTTTTTAGAACAAGGAAGAATTTGAATAAAATAGGGTTGCAAACACACTTGTTATTCATTTATATATATGAGCTTGAGATAAAAATAATTACATAAATATTCTTAACTAAATAGTAAATAATATCAAATATTAACTTCAAAAATGTACATAATTAACTCCTAAAAATCAAACCTAAAATCATGAGTACAATTGTCAACAATTTCCTGAACAGATTGTTGCGTTTTTGGAATCTCCATCAATTTCATATGAGTTATGTATTTTGTAAATCTAATAGAATAGTTATGGCTACAGGAACCAAGGACTTTCAAAACTCAAGAGTTATTATTTTCTCCAATTTTAGAGGCAGCGTAAGGTCAATATAAAAACTTTTTCTACTACTAAATTTCTTGTTTCATAACATTACTTTTCGTGATTGTTGTACAAGTTATAGTTTTTAACTCGGTAACATATGATATTTAGGGATATAATGGATGTGTTGATGAATGTTGGTGATGTAATTAAAGCAACTGAGTGTATTGGTCAAAGCTCAGGTATGTTTATTCAAGTTTGTATTTTTATATTCTTGAATATTAAGAATGATGTATGTTTTAACTATTTACATGTTATGCATGCCATCGAATAGGAAAAGTATTGAAAGGTTAGTCACAAAAGGTTCAACAGGCTATTTTACAGATATTAACGTAGATTAGGCTGACTTTTATTTACTTGACAATTATATTTAATTTAGAGTTATGTTCTTGTCTTAGTTGTTGGAAAGTTTGAAACAATTTGAATCTTTAAATCATGGGGATCCATATTTCACATATTAGGAAGTGAGATATTTCATTCGTAAGAGGATACTCATATATTTACATAAATACCTGTTGAGAGATATTCTTGGTGAATATTTGAGTCCAATAAGTTACCTAAGTCAGATAATGATCATATCATGTACAACTGTAATTATCTAAATCAAATCCGGACCTTATCATGTACAACTGTAGATTCCTAGAATAGAAACTTCTACAGTCTATATATTATACAACAATGTAAAATGAAAAGGGTGTATGTAATACCTATTCCTCTGTTCAGGTTCTATTTTCTACATGTTATCAGAGCACTCTGAACAAGAATAAACCCTAGTTGCCATTTATCTAAGATAGTTATGTCTAACATTAAAGAATCCTCCAGCCACCCTACTCAACCTATTGCTACTCGTAATCCTACCTCTGAATCCCATTCCATTCAGGTTACTTCTATACGGTTGAGTGCAGAAAATTTTCTTCGTTGGTCTTAATCTGTATGAATATACATTCGTGGAAAAGGCAAGATTGGCTGCTTGATTGGCGACAAGAAGGAACCTGCTGTAGATAATTCTGCACATGCAATATGGGATGTGGACAAATCTATGGTGATGACATGGCTAGTGAACTCAATGGAGGAAGACCTCAGCTCCAATTATATGTGCTACTATACAGCCAAGGAGTTATGGGACAATGTCCATCAAATGTACCATGATTTTGGAAATCAGTCACAGTTGGTGAGCTGACTCTAAAATTGGGTCAAATTAGTCAAGTTGAGGATAATGTTACCAAGTACTTCAATTCCCTAAAGCGTGTATGGTAGGATCTAGATATGTTTAATGTTTATGACTGGAAATCTCTTGATAATTTTAATCATTACCGGAAAAGTATAGAGGATAACGGGATCTTTAAATTTCTAATTGGTTTAAATGTTGAGTATGATAAGGTGAGAGGCTCATTGGGAGACAACCACTCCCTCCTATTGGAGAAGTCTATGTTGAGGTGAGACATGAAGAAAGTAGACGTCAGGTCATGCTTGGAAAACGGCTCCCCAATCCTAGTATTAAAACTTTAGCCTTTGCTGCAGGCAATGTTGACAACTGTGGCAAGAAACCTAAAAAGAAGGCAAGAGTCTGGTGACACTATTGTAACAAGGCAAAACAAACCTGAGAAACCTGCCGGAAACTCCACGGGAAGCCTGCCAATTAGAAGGGGTCTTATGAGGGTAATTTCAACATAACCCCGATTGCTAATGAGGTGGACACTGGACCATTCAGCCAAGAGCAAATTAATCAAATCGTAAAGTTGCTAAAACCTAAATATGAATCCATAAGTGTCTAATGCCTCTATTGCACAAACAGGTAGTAATGTCAATTCTTATCAAGTTCTATTGTGTTCTTTCCCATACTATTCCACTCCTTGGATCATTGATTAAGGAGCTTCTGATCATATGACTAGTCATTCATATCTATTTCTTACTTACAATCCCTATTCTGGTCATGAAAAAACTTCATGTGCCTAAACTTAGGTGCAATCCTCTATCCGTTAGTAAACTTACTTAGGAATCTAATTGTATTATCACTTTCCTCGATTCTCATTGGGTGTTTCAGGACTAGACTATGAGGAGGATGATTGGCAGTGTTAAACTTATAGATGGTCTCTACTACTTTGTTGAGGAAGACTCTATGCATAAAGAAGCTTAATGCCTCAATAGTATCCGTTCTACCTCTGTTAAGGAACTAATTTTGGTTTGGCATAGTAGATTAGGCCATCCTAGCTTTCCGTATCTCAATAAAATGATGTCTCATTTATCTAAATGTGTTGATTGCTCAAAACTTCAGTGTGAACATCGCATTTTATCAAAAAGTCAAAATTTTTATACCTCTAAAACATGTCAGCCTTCCAAACCTTTTTATTTGATTCATAGCGTCGTAAAAATGGTTTGTGACCTTTATAGATGATCACACTAGACTTTGTTGGGTGTATCTATTAAGAGAAAAATCTGAAGTTTCCTAAATATTTCAAAATTTTTACACTATGATTGAAACACAGTTTCACTTAAAAATTAGCCTACTTCGTTCTGATAATGGTACTGAATATTTCAAAACAAGTCTTGGCACTTTTTTGAAAGATAAAGGCATTGTTCATCAAACAACTTGTGTTAACAAACGTCAACAAAATGGAATTGCTGAAAGACAAAATAAACATTTACTTGAAATTTCCCGTTCCTTGATGTTTTGTAGGAGTGTTCCTAAATATTTGTGGGGTGAGGCTGTGTTAACTGCTTCTTACTTAATCAACAGAATGTCAAGCTGTATTTTAAACTATGTTTCTCTTCTTGATATGTTTCACAAATCATTTCTGAACATTCGGTTGCTTTCTGCTTTACTTCTGAAAGTTTTTGTATGTACTGTTTTTGTGCATATATCTAAGGTCTAATCAAAACTTGATCCTAAGGTTGAAAAATGTGTCTTTGTTGGTTATGCTCCTTCCCAAAAAGGATCCACAGACTAGGAAAACTGTAGTCTTAATGGATGTCACGTTCTTAGAAAATAAAAAATTCTTTCTTCAGGGGGAGATTCAGAGTGAAGAAGGGAATTTTTGGGATGTCACACCTTTACCTATTGTAATTATGGATCATGATCTACCAAGCAATATTGATTCCAAGATAGGGAGAGAAATGCTATAGTCAATTCCTAAAGAATTGACCAAAGAGCTTTGTATTTATACTAAGAGAAAGAACCCATACGAACTTCTGTTTGGACTGCAACAATCTTCGACGGTGATGGAGTATCGTGAAAACTTTGAGCTGTAAACAGGGCCATTGCAACACATTGATGAAGAAATTCTCATTGGGTTGTTTTTGAATGGATTAAAAATGAAAATCAGGGCTGAACTTAAGCTCCACCATGCTGCGTCTTTGAGTGAGGTGATGGACATGGCGTTACTGGTGGAGGAGAGGAATTTAATTGTGAAGTAGGGCAGTGCGAGTCCCATGCAAAGATAGATCCTCAACAAGCCAGCTCAATTCAACCGATCCACCACAGTGGACTTTCGACCCAGACCCCCAGCAGCTATGGAATCGAAGGGGAGTTCGGCAGCTCCAAACCTACCCCAACCCAGAGAGACGAGTTTGGAGGGGCTAGGAGATGCAATTTCCGACAACTCCCACTCGAAATGATTAAGGAGAGATATGAGAAGGGGTTGTGTTTTTATTGTGATGAAAGATTCAGAGCCCCAATCACGTTTGTAAAAACAAACACTTCCGAGTATACATCGTGGAGGAAGAAGGCGAGAATGAGCTACCGGAAGAAGTGTTCTTGGATGCTGAGGGTGATGGCAATGAAAGTAAACAATTACAATTGAATAGGATGAGTATAATGGGATTGATGACAAAGAGGTCATTCAAGGTTTGGGGAAATTTAAAGGGAAGAAAGGTGCTCATATTAGTGGACTGTGGGGCCTTCAATAATTTTATCTCAAAACCGTTAGTGGAGCAGTTGTCCCTACACGTGTTAGAGACCCCAGAATTTTTAGTACAAGTGAGAGATGGGTATAAAATAAGAGGAAAAGGTGTTTGTGAGCACTTACATATGGAGACGCAAGGTATATTTATAAAAGGGGACTTTTTTCTATTTGAATTATGAGGAGTGGATATGGTTTTGGGACTGGATTGGTTAGAAGGATTGGGTGACATCCGAGCCATTTTCAAAGAGCTGACGTTAAAGTTGATGGAAGGGAATAAACAATTCAGTTTGAGAGGAGATCCAACCTTAATGAAATCGGTGGCAACATTACAGTCACTTTACAAAGCTGTAAAGGGAGGGGAAGGTTACTTTGTCAGTATAACCAGAACAGAGCTGCCTGAACCTACCATGGATGGAGCTACCTGAACTCAAAGAGATGCTAGTTGAATTCACAGATGTTTTATCACCCCCATCAGGATTACCTCCCCATAGGAGCCACGACCACACCATCACTTTAAAACTAGGGGCAAAAATACCCGCTATAACGCCTTATAGATATCCCCAGTCTCAGAAAAATGAAATAGAAAAGATAGTGGGGGAATTACTTGCAGCGGGAGTCATTAGACCTAGCGTAATTCCCTTTTCCAGCCCAGTGATCTTAGTGAGGAAAAAGGATGGAGGATGGAGATTTTGTGTAGATTTTAGGGCGTTAAATAGGGTGACTGTGACGGATAAATTTCCAATACCCACTATTGACGAGTTATTGGATGAATTGGGAGGGGTCAAGGTGTTTTCGAAGCTAGACCTTAAGAGTGGCTACCATCAAATTCGAGTCCGAGAAGAGGACGTTCACAAAACGGCCTTTCGAACACACGAAGGTCATTACGAATAGTTGGTGATGCCCTTTGGATTATCCAATGCACCCTCCACCTTCCAATCATTGATGAATGAGGTATTTCGTTCCTACCTACGTAAGTCTGTTCTAGTCTTTTTTGATGATATACTTATATACAGTCCAGATTTTGAGCAACATTTGAAAGATTTAAGGCCTGTTTTGTTGATCCTCCAGAGTCATAAGTTGTATGTCAATGAGAAGAAGTGCGAATTTGGCAAAGAGCAAGTAAAATACTTGGGGCATGTAATCTCGGGACGGGGTGTCCGAGTCGATCCTTCTAAAATTGAAGAGGTTTTGAATTGGCCAACATCGAAGTATGTGAAAGCTGTCCGAAGGTTTTTGGGGTTCACGGGATACTACCGACGATTTGTTCGGGATTATGGCAAGATCGCCAAACCTCTCACTCAACTACTCAAGAAGGAAGGGTATCAGTGAAATATGGAGACTCAACAAGCTTTTGAATCACTTAAGTCAGCAATGGTAAACCTCCCTACTCTAGCTATCCCTGATTTTTCTAAACCGTGTATTATAGAGACTGATGCATCCGGGAAGGGGTTAGGGGCAGTACTCATGCAAGAAGGAAGGCCCTTAGCTTATCTCAGCTGGGCATTACCTCCACAAGCGCTCTCCAAGTCAGTTTATGAAAAGGAGTTAATGGTAGTAGTGATGGCAGTTTAGAAATGGAGACACTACCTGTCAGGGAGATGCTTCATCATCTGCACTGACCAAAAAAGCTTGAAATATTTGACAGATTAGCGGTTGTTGGGAGAACAGCAACAAAAGTGGACAGCAAAACTATTGGGGTATGATTTTGAGGTGCAATACAAACTGGGAAAGGAGAACCAGGCGGCTGATGCTTTATCGCGTAAAATGGAATGTGCTGTTATATCGACAGTGAAAATGGTGGATTCGGATGACTTGGAGGCAAAAATTCGGGCTGATCTGAAACTCAACACTATCATGCAGATCTGTTAAGTGGGAGCAAAGAACACCTGGGATTTTCGTTTAAGGGAGGAAGATTGTATTATAAAAAGAGGCTGGTTTTGCCAAAAACCTCTCGTCAGATACCGATTATTTTGAAAGAGTTGCATGATTCACCCCTGGGGGGATTCAGGTTTTCTATGCACCTACAAGCGGGTGTTGGGATTGGTTTTTTGGGAAGGAATGAGGAATGACATTAAAAAGTACGTGGAAGCTTGTGAAGTGTGTCAAAGAAACAAGTACCAAGCATTATCCCCTGCTGGTTTACTACAACCTTTACCAGTTCCCTCGCAAGTATGGGAGGATATATCTATGGATTTCATTGGAGGTCTATCGAAGAGTAAGGGAATGGATACCATCATGGTAGTAGTGGATAGGCTGAAAAAATATGCTCATTTTTTGCCATTAGCCCATTCCTTTTTTGCTCCCGACGTTGCTGCACTCTTTGCTAGAGAAATAGTGAAGCTAAATGGGTTCACTGCCTTAATAGTATCTGACAGAGATAGGGTATTTATAAGTAGATTCTGATCTGAATTATTCAAGTAGGCAGGCACACAACTAAAGTTTAGCTCAGCTTATCACCCCCAAACTGATGGACAGACGGAGGTCACCAATAGATGCTTGGAAACATATCTCCGTTGTTTCACTGGAAGCAAGCCGAAGCAATGGACTAAATGGTTGTGTTGGGCAGAATTTTGGTTCAACACTAACTATAATAGTTCTACAAAAACTTCTCCATTTTTCACGTTATATGGTAGACCCCCACCCACCTTGCTCGGTTATGCAGGGGAGTTATCAGCAGTGGAAGAAGTGGACAGACTTCTTAAGCAACGGAACGGGGTCATTTCTGAATTGAGGGACAATCTATTGAGAGCTCAGAATCGGATTAAAACCCAGGCAGATAAGAAATGAAGAGAAGTGGAATACCTGGTTGGAGAAAAAGTTTACTTGAAGATCCATCCATACAAATTTCGGTCTTTAGCAAAGAAGATGAATGAGAAACTCAGCCCCCGATACTATGGACCCTTTGTGATTGTTGAAAAGATTGGAGCCGTGACTTATAGATTGGAATTGCCTGCATATAGTAAAGTTCACTCGGTTTTCCATGTGTCACTACTCAAGAGGGCTGCTCCTAATCCTGTGCAGATACAACCCTTACCTAAGCAACTCACGGATGAATGGGAGCTAGAATTACAACCAGAAATGGTATTGGGGATCCGAAAGGATGCTAATGGAAACAAGGAGGTATTGATTCAGTGGCAGGATCTACCTACATTTGAAAATTCATGGGAATCATATGCTTCAATTTTAGAGCACTTTCAGACATTCCACCTTGAGGACAAGGTGCGAGCTTTGGAGGGGAGTATTGATAGAGCTAGAAGGCCATTAGTTTACAGTAGGCGTAAGAAGAAGTTGGAGAATCGTAGCACGTGAGTTAGTTACAAATAAGGGACAGGCATCACCTAATAATTGGGGTAGGATGGGATATAAAAGGAGGGGAATGACATGTAAGAGGGGTGTGTGAATTTCTGGACTGAGATTTTGAATTGGGAGGTACAACCCCTCATATAGGCTGATTCTTATTTCAGTTGTATTTGCCTACTACTACAAAATATCAATATAACACACTGAATCGATGAGATTGTTTTGATCCATCTGATTCATTTATTCTAATAATTCAGTAATACTTGGTGAGTTCTATCAGAGTTGTAGTTAGATTAGAATTTTTTTTATGTTGTACATTAGTGTTAGATTGGGTAGATCATTTTTAAATGAATTTTGAGATTTTCAGATGTGAATATTTGAAGCTTTCTATTTCCTAGAGTGACTCCTAGATAAATAGTGAGTCCTGACCCCAGGTGTGGTTCATAGACCCCAGTCCATTGTTTTCATTAGTTTTCCTCAACCCAATCCATTGTTTTCATACTTTACTTAATTTTCAGCCTTAATTTCAAGCATTAGCAACCCCTAGTTTCTGTTTATACCCTTGTCCTACATCAGGTATTCATTCCACTTTTTTTTTTTTTTGGCTTCCCTTCGCATTTTCTTACAGGACTTTTCTGCAGAAATTTTGAGCTGGTGGTTACAATGTCATTGTTGCCACATCAATAGTTGAAGAAGGTCTTGATATCATGGAAGTGGATCTCGTAATATGTTTTGATGCTAATATTTCACCATTGAAAATGATTCAGCACATGGGGAGAACTGGAAGGAAACATGATAGGCGAGTTGATATCCTTTTATCAATTGCTTAGAGAATCCTTCCAATGTAGTGTCTCAAATATAAAGTTTATTTACTTGGTCGAAAGCATTCTCTCTTTCTAGTTTTATTCTTTCAACTTCTGCTTGGGATTCCTTGATAACGTAGTACTAGTTTTAGCTTGTGAAGGGTCAGAGTTAAAGGGTTACACAAGAAAGCAAGCAAACAGCAGAACAATCAGGAAATACATGCATAATGGAGGGATAAATAGCTTCAATTTCCATTCTAGCCCAAGAATGGTGAGAGATATTATAAAGTCTTCATGCACGTATCTTCTCACGTGAAACCGACTTCTCATGGCTTGAAATTATTGTATTTCATCCAGATTCCTCATATTTTCAAGCCAGAAGTCCGGTTTGTGGAGATGTCAATTGAACAATATGTTCCTCATGGAAAGAAAGTGAAAGATGATTTTGCTATTCAAATTCCTACATACAAACAGAAACTAACTGTTATAGAGGATGAGTTAATTGCTAGGTATTTCCACCCTAAAGGTAGGGTGGAAATACTGTGAGACCATCACTAATTGCGTTTCCTCATTTCCAAGCATTTCCATCTCGAGTGCATGAAGTAATGCATTGTCACAGGACAAATATGCTAATTGAAGCAATTCAACATTTGCAAGGTTATCTTTTCTTAATGGCGATTCAGAGTCCTTTGAGGTTTGCCTTCAACTTTTGTATTGCTTGTTTTCTTCTTTTAATATGTTAATTGTGTTTATGTATGTGTTCCTGATGAATGCAGTTAAGTGCTTTGCAGCAGGTGTCGTTGGAAAAGAGGTCAATGGTGCAGAAGGCTTGTAAGGAATGTAATGGATTTTGTGAACTCTCTATCTTATCAAATGGAAAGAAGACATTAATTGGTGAATTTGTCCAGCCGCTAGATATAATATCATTCATTAAATTCAGCTTATTTCTTTTACATTATATACTTGATTTTCACATATAGCTTTATACTGATAAAGAGTACGAGTATTTGATAGAGCTTGTATAAATTGAAAATCTTTGCTTCAGAATACGTTGGTGGAATTTATAAAGAAGGAATTACACCAAAGGATTATGGTTAGGAATTACTCCCTTGGATGAAAGAATGTTAGGAGAAAGTACCAGACCTAATATGAAAATTCCAAATTCACAAAGAAAATTACTCTACTATTAGTTGAATATTGAAACATATAGAAGTTGAATACTATTCTAATAAGGAATCAAACTAGAACAACATGAAATAACTTCTTTCAATTTCCTTTATAGTAAGAAAAACTTAAGCGTAAAAGATCTTGAAAAATAACAAATTGCTCTCATATATCTCATATATAGTGGTACTAAATCCAATTCTTTTTCATCCCACCAAATTAAGGCTTGAAAATGAGTTGTCCATTATTTCCTGCTCCTTTTATAAATTTTTTGTTTGTCTTCAGTTGTGTATTTTCTTTCCTTTTGGGGTATTTGCTGTTAACCTTGGAAATGCTTTTCTTACTCTCCCCATTCCCACCATAGTTTCTCTCTAACCTTTTGACACAAAAAAATTGCCTCATTCCAATAGGTGAATCTTTTGCTGCAAAATGCAATCTCGTTATTTTTAAGTTCCTGAAATGTTATTATAGATTTAGTACATCGGGACGGTTCTCTAAGCGCCAATTCAGCAAAGGATGTAGGAAATTTTGAATTGTTACCTATGAGGAGCATGATAGCCAAGAAGCAGAACTTTTTGAATTTCAGTGATCAAGATTTTTTTGCTCGTTCATGTACTTTTGGTTCAGACTTCAAATTTGTTGATGCTGTTAATCAAGTAACCTTATCTGTACACTTACTTCCTTCAAAAGAAGCATCAGATTCCAAGTTTACAATTGCTACTACTGGCACGACAGATAACTTGAAACATAATTCTTACCCCTTGGAGAATTGGGCTCAACACCAAAAAGAATCAAGTATGCACAAAATAGTTGCTACGAATGTAGAAATTATTCAGACATAATACAGAAATGGCATTGAGATCAGCCAACACTTATGGACATCAAATGGAAATGGTGGATCAGGTTAAGAAAGTTAGTATTGCTTTAATTTAAAAAAAAATCAATTAAATTAATGAGAGAGACTGTATAATTGAAGAATTCAATTTGTCTGGGAACATGGGATTAAATCTGCAGGCTGACATATGTGGGGACAATTTTGGAGACATTGAGCTGAATTTTTGACTAACAAATATGATTGAAATTGGTGTTGTTCCAGAGTCTCCGATCAGTGATGGTGAAAATTAATTTTATTGTTGATTTTGAACTTATTTTGACAGAGTGCAATTAACGCTCATCTTGGAGCTTTGGTTTTTCAGGACCACTGAATGGTAAAGAAATAGGGTCTCTTGCTCCAGAGCTCATTTCTTCTGCTAATTGCAGTGGTGAAATGCTGGTAAAGTTGACAAGTATAAATCAAACTTATGTTGATGGTAGCCCCTGTCAAGGAAATATTTTAAATCATCCTGATATTGAAGAAAGTCAAACCGGTTTACTTGAGGTGAAAAATCCCTCTGTGAAAAGGGGATGTACTTCAATTTCTCCAATTGCTGAGGAAACTAGTACTGCTTTTCCAAATGGTACACAGAATGCCGATATCAAAGATTGGCTATTGAGTTCTGGAGAAAAGTCAGATAATGTTAAATAGGTACGCAAGTTCAAAAGACTCTGCAAAATAAGTGACCTGGTGAATCATGTGGAACCTAAAAGATTAGACAATTCCATAGTCCCAATTGCTAACCTTGAAAGATGTTTCTGTGATACATGTCTAAGCCAAATTAAGCAAGGAAAAGGTAACTTGGATAGTATGACGCATGGAGGTCTTCCCCGTAAAAATCATTTACTGGCTAAAACTTTTCTCTATTTCCATTTACCGTAAGTCTATTCACTCAGTGGATGTACCAGTTGTGATATGTTTATAGCATCAAACGACAATGTTCCTCACTAATATATGGAACTTGACCTTTAATCAGGTAAGAGAAAGCAATTTGGCAATGTCAGGGACTTCGTTGATGAAGAAGCTGAGTAAGTTTCTGTTTGGATAAGTAATTACATGCTGCCAAAATCTTGGAATTTCTGAGTTGATGTTCCAGAAATGGATTTAAAGTTTTGCATAATGAACTTGTACTTATGAGGTGTGTTGATGACATGGAAACAAAATTTATTTTTTCAAATTTTAAGCGGTTACATTTATTGGGTATCTTTCATCTTGGTTTGTCTTCGGTTGTGCTTAGAGGCTAAAGAATCAGATGATGGGAACTGTGTCCAAGGAGCAGTTCATATGATGATAGTTTTGTGGATGATCGCACAGATCCTATTACAAGTACTCAATCGGAAGCCAGTAGAGTTGACATGATTGCATTCTATAGGTTCTTGATTCTCCCACCTCCCTCCCTCGTTTTCTCTCTCTCACAGGCACAAACATCTTGCACCCACAAGTAAATTGTATCCACTTTCATTGTACGTCCTCCAGTAATTTTAAAAACCATGAACCTAGAAAGGCATTTCAATTTTGATGCTAATTTAAAGTTAAAATCTATGCTTGAATTGCTGATATTGAAATTAGCTTTTCTTCTTCATTGCTGTCAACTAATTTGTAACATGAGCACTAGACAACTACACCCAGAACTAAATATTAATCTTAGAAAAAGAGAAACTCTAGTTTTTGTGTATGGGCATTTCCATTTACTTGTCTCCCTTTATAGTCATGCCACGTACTCTTTGCTATTGCCATTAACATGTCCTCTTGACATTTGTCTCCCTAATTAATCAGCATCTCTTATGTCTGGTAATGAATCATGATTTTACCCCGAAATTCATGTGCTTAAAAGTGCAGTTTAGCTCCTTGAGTCCATCTTTGCATATCCTCATTGTAATTAGTTCTAGAATATTGAGTTTCTTTCAAGTGTTACCATTTGAATTGATAGTTCTTCGTAATTCTTTTTTGCAGGCATTCTTTGCTCAGCCAATCGCCAGTTGGGAAATTAGGTTCTGCTGCCTTTTACCCTGATTGTGGGACTGCAGCAAGCAATTTAAAACAATCCTAAAGTTCATCAGTCAAGTCATCTTATTCTCTCCGGGCACCGCAAACTGAACATCCAAATCAGCCAGCTGTGCTCATTTCAAAATCCTTTCAACTAAAGTCAGAAAAGTCGTCTATAGCAATGATTACTGTGATTGGTGGCTTACAAAATGAAAATGATGAGGCAGATATGAGGAAACAAAAATTTACTTATTGTCAATCCGGGTCCATCCCTGCGACTAACTTGGAGCACGAATTCTTTTTGCTGTTAAATGCAACAGGAACAAAATTATTGAATCAGGACGCAGTGAACAAATCTAATGCTGATTGTGGGGTGTTCTCTGACGATCAATTTTTTGAGTCTGGACCTGGATGCTGTGGAGGCACAAGCTACCTCACTTCTCAGACACAGGTCAGAGGCATCTGTACAAAAGAGATATAATTTTGAAAGAAAAGCCAGAAAGTACAGACCTTGAAAATCCTCCTTCATTTGATCTTGGAATATGGTGATTTTGGGGGCAAATGTGGTTACAATCTAGAGAACCTTCCGAGGAACTGATGTTAGAATTGTTACTAGGCTTAATTTGCATGAAAAGGGGCTTAATCTTTTATTTAGAGATTTTATGTAACAAATGCATTCTCATCAACATTTTGTGGGTCCATAAATGTATATTATACAGGATAAACTTATTTGCAGATTGAAACGTTGTATTATTTTTTTGATGTCAAATCCTCTGTTCTAACTATTGTGTTCTAACTCTATTCTATTAAATTTTATCTGTACATTTATGTAGAGTTTACGTAAATATATGGATGAAATATGATAAGAACATTATAACTGGAATAGGAAATTTGATCCTTATATTTGGACGGCAGGCATAAGTTGCATTTGTAAGGTGTACAGATTGTGCTCTACTGTTTTTCAATAGATTGTTCTGCTTACTCCTAACCTCCTCGTTCTTGTTCTCTATTCCCTGAAAGCATTTTCTCCAAACTTTGACCTGTAAGATCCCAATCTGATCACATAAACTAGAGAAGAAATTATAATTTCTTTGCGGACATGCTTTTAGAGAAGAAATTATAAAGAAAATGTGCAAACTATTTTTACAAAAAAGTGATATAATTTTTGTTTTGTTTTTCCTTCTTTTTTGTTAAGAATATATGCTCATCTGATATGAATTTCAAATCAATATTTATTGGATTTAATGGTTTTATAATGGATATTTCACATTTTTTTTGTTTTCTATTGAAAAAGTAATATTTTGTTGAACGGATTTATGTTAGTTCTATTGAAGCAGTTAGAAGTTGAAATTTGTTATTGTTGCACCCTCGTTAATTGTTGGACTTTTTAGAAAATCTGATAGGTTGGGTTGGGGGCGATGGGTTGTTGGGAAAACAGAGCGCTGGCGTCATGTTAGTGGAAAAGTGGTGGCGATTTAATCAAGTTCAAGCTAACAGTATCATAATTTAAACTGGATCAATAGGGAGTCTTGAGTGGTCTAAACTATTACCAACTCTAATCTTGATCCTTTGAAATGGGAAGTAGGGAAAATTAGTACACATTACTAATTTTAGTTTTGTGAAAAAGCCAAATAAAGCTTAATATGAAGTTTATTTTCAAACATATTTTTATTTAAAGTTTAATAGAATGTTGAGATGATGTGAAATTTGTTTAACTTAATAAAAAGGGTTAGTTATGTTAATTAGTATATTAATTATGGATTGATAAATGTATTAGTAGCCGTTGAGGTACAAGCCACTGATAGTTGAAATTACAAATGATAGACGAGTGATTGTCTAAATAAGATAATTGATTATGTTTTACCAAAGTGCACGATGCAGTTATATTATGCTAAGATCGAGTTTATTTCACAAGGACTATTGATTAATTATCCACGATTCACAAACTTAACAAGTTAGACCAACTATTATAAATGATTGAATAAGAAAACAAAATAACTAATAAAACTAAATTCTCTTAAGTTTTGAAATGACTGTCAATGTCTGCTCTAGCAAAGAGTCGGGAACATCACTTGCGGATGAGGAGAACGGTGCTGGTGGTTTGTAGTAGAGACATTAAGCAAAATGGCGAAGATCGTAAAAAAGAAAAAAAATCAAGAAGCAAGACAGACAATGGTGGTGGTTTGTTGTAGAAGGATGAAGCAAAACGGCGAAAACAGTAAAAAAGAAAAAAAATCAAGAAGCAGGGCGACGGTGGTAGTGGTTTGCGGTACAAAACAAGAAGTAGAGAGATAGATGATAACACCCGTAAGGCTGACATGCATTAAGACACAGAGGCCCAAAATTTTAAATGTTGATATCTTTCAAATGTGAAAAGCACAATTTAGTTCTATTTCAATCAACGTTTTTTTTTCCTTTCTTAATATTTTGCAACGAATTTTTTTTAATATTTTAAAAATTAAACAGGAAGTTAAATTAATAAGGTAAGAGATTTAAAATTTAAAAGTTTATTTAGTATTACACCATTACAAAATCGGTTCAAGATTAAATGATTATAAAAGATTATTTCTATCATAACAAAATTTGATTAATTAATTTTGGTTTATAAAAAATAATTAATTTACAAAAATTAAATTATTAATTTATTAATTTATTTATTTTTAACTATTAAGGTTATTAAAATATATTGAATCGAACTGAAAAGTTAACTAATTTTAAATTTTCACTTCTTATTTATTATATAATAGTTTTATAGTAATTTAATACTGGTTAAATCTTAAACCTCTTTTTTGATCGGTTCAATGTCCGGTCTAGTTTTTAACATTGGTCAAGAGTAAATCAATTTAATGATTGAGCTCAACTTAGGAAAAAAAGTCCCTTAAGACTTTATTATATTCAATTTTATTCTTTCAAGACTTACAATTCCTATTAATAAGTTAATCAATTGATTTGTTTTTCAATTTAGATAACTTAGGAATGCTTGAATAGAGTGTCGTTTTTACGAGGAAGTTAGAATGATTTAATACACTCCTTACTACTAACTAGTTAAAGAATATAAATGGATTGATTGTTGTTGAAATAAAATAAAATAAAATAAAATCTAAACAAAGGAACAAACCAATAAGAACAAAATAAAATAAATCAAATAAAAAATTCATATATGAATAATGCCTAGATAAAGACTTAAGTCATGATTCAATGAACTTAGAAGTTCTCTAACATTTGAACCAAGATATATTCCTAGATTATAAAGAAGCTCTTTCTTAAGTTATAACCACCTATTCTTAAGTTAATTAATCAATATCTCTATTGGATTAAAACTTTAAGAATGAATTAAATTATTTGATTTCTATGAAAGGTTTAAACCGAATACCAGAACATTTATATAAGAATATCTCTAATAACCCATACATCTCCTAACATTTAGGATTGAGGTCTACTCGCAAGCAATTTCTCTTGAATCATTCACGTGCAATTTAATATTATATCTAATCAGTAGCTTAAATTAAATCCATTTAAACAATATCCAATGATATTTCATAGAAATAAACCTATTTCATAAATAAAATTGAATTAATCATCAATAAAGACAATATTTATGGTTCTTTTTTAAAAATATAAAGAAACGAGCAACACGTCATCTTTAAACCAACATATGTAAGTGATAAAAGAGACATCAAAATGGAAAGAGTTCTACATGAAATCTTTGTATTTCAATCAGCTCTAATTTGTTGGGATCATCGCCAATCTTCTTTTATATCGAAAACAACTGCTAAGTTGCCTTTAAAGAATTGTTTTCTTTATTAACTATGAATCCCAACTTTTTCGTTAGAGGAATTGGATAAGGTCCTAAAAATAAGGTTTCCATTGTTTTTTAAACGAGTTTTTCATTGCGAACACAACCAAGGACGCAATCATGCCCTTGATTTTGTATCTTATTGCCACATTTTTACAGAAAGACGTGGGCTTTGACATGCCCATGTCGTAGAATATTTATTTTTTATAACTTTTATAGAGATGGAATCGGAGGTTCGACACGTCTATCTTCTGAATCTTACTATAATGTATCTCTATCGATGGACAAGTTAAAACATGGTCATGTTTTGGACTACTTATCTCTTTGAAACTTTTCCCTACCTTATGCCCTCACTTCTATCACTTATGCCCGAGGGGTGCAGCCGGATGGTTGAGAGAGGGAGTTGACTTTGGTCAAGTCCTAGGTTTGATTTCATGCGGGTGCATTTCTTTTAAGAGCTTAGGGTGGTCGGGAGTTTTACCTATTGGCGGGCTCTGACGAGAATGAACTAATGGTCGGGTTCCGTCGACGGGACTTCCCTAAAAAAAAAAATTTTGAATGTGTATCTTAAAGTTTTTCAAGATGAACACCAGCTAGCAAACAATTATGAAAAATTTTATTGTTTTCATATTTTTGCTTGTAATCTTATCCAATTTATGAAAAAGGTTATCCTAGGGAAACAATTACTTATTTACCTAAAAATATAGCATAAATTGAGTAAATCAATTTAGTTTAGACACACATTAATTCAAATTACTAATGAGTTATAGATACATTTTTTAGTAAATCAAATACCCACACACTTTAGGTTTTTACTTGCCCTCAAACAAATCAATCTCAATTACTCTCAACTTAAGTAAGTTTCATTTCTAGGAAAAAAATCAAAAAATACATTAAAGTAACAAAGATTCTCATAATCTACCTAACTACATTACTCCTTAACTATTTTGGTCTCTAAATACTTGCATTGATTTATAGTTTAGTTTAATCTAAATAAAACATCCTTAAAATCCACTCAATTTAAATAATTTAACCTTATATATAAAATAAATACAAATGAGTCAAAAGCTTTTACTCTTAATCATTTGACAACCATTACAAAATTAATTAAAAAACTTACTTCTTTTTTACTTTTATGGAATGTGAGGGCCTTGTTTCACACACGCTAATTTTTTGATGTGATGGTAGATAATTTATCATGAATATCTTTAATTACTTAGGCTGCGTTTGGATCTGCGGTGCGGTGGAGATAAGTACTTATCCACCGCAGTTTTCAAACGCAGTCACACATTTAGATTTGCTACCGACAACTGCAGGTTGGAGAAAACTGCGGTGCCATCATAGAAATAGATAAGCTGAAAGGGGGCTGCAGTAAGAAACTGCTTATGCGGTGGAAATTTTACCTTCCAATAATAACCTTATGATATTTTAGTATTTTTCATTATACATTTACTTAATTAATAGAAGGAAGTTTTTGCCAATAATATTTAAGTAAGGTGAAATATTTTATTTACTAAATTTATTTTATT
>JANQBM010000001.1:14523929-14565290 GCA_025594535.1 Erythroxylum domingense | reverse complement strand
TGTACAAGCATTTCATGTGCAAAAATTCACTATTTATTATTCATGTGCATATATGAATGCATGAATATGTCAAAAACGATTTCAATAATCCTAACCCGATCCAAAATGACCAAAATTCCCTTCCCATAAGTGAGGGGATGTTACACTTCCAATACATTCCCAATTATCAAAATCCTCAAACCGTCAATGTCTGAAATTATCACATATACATGATTATCAGTTCAATAATTGAAATTTAAGCAATTACATTCAAGTCTGGTGAGAACTTCTAAGTTACTCATAGTATGCTCTAGATAGCCATTGCCTCAATGTCCCGATAATGTCTAGATGTGGTCGTTCTATTTGCGCTTCAATATCATGAAGTACACACTTACACACATTACTAATTTCCATAATCACATAAATATTCATTCATATACATATGTATACATATCATGTGTTATGCATGCTCAATTTGACTATTCCAAGTATATTTCCCTAATTCAAATCTTATAATCATTTAACGTCATCATTTAATCATTCTTTTATACTTAATACACCTTACTCACTTTAATCACCTAATCCATCATCAAACTAGGTTCATTCTAGACCTCATTCAAGCCTAAATACATCATAACAAAGAACATTAGCATTAATTATTTCATACATCACTCAAAAGACAACATTTCTCTCTTTGTGCCTGCCCACGATCGTGGCAGAAGCTTATGGACTCTGCCACGATCGTGACTGAACCCAATTTTTGCCAGGCCACGATCATGAGGACTATGCCATGATCGTGCCCTGTCTGTCTTCCTCCATTTCTCCACGAATTTAGCATACATGGTAACATCATTTACATTCCAAATTTTCCAGAATTCTTATGCATTTATACAACTTCATTTCATACAAATCTAACTACCATATTAATTGCATTAACTCTCATAAAATTCTACTCAATTGATTCTTTATCATTCATTTAATTCTATCATACATGCATTCTTAACTCTTTCCATACTGTATTCAAGATATCTCATGCATAGTTAATCATTTAGACTTCATAACCTCTTCATTTTTTCCTCAATTTCAACTCCAAATCATCCATAAAATAACTCGTAGCTTAAGGTTCATCAATCATACAAAAATAGAACATAACATCTATCATTCACTATTATACCAAATCCTTACTTCTTCTCAGTTTAAAAACATTACAGAGCACCTTTCTTAAGCATAAATTTCTCCTTCATTAGATCCTTATTTCATCTACATAACTACTTATAACTATTGTTTTCATACCCTCAAAATAAGAACACAACATATACATTCATTCGTCAAATTTTCCAACTCTCATTCATCAACACAAAACAGGACATATATACATACATTTATCATCAACTTTTATCACTCATTTATCACCATTTTTACTCACTATTTACAAAAAATAGGACATAAGTATGTCCATTTATTCATCCATAATACACATATATTTAAAAAAAAATTTATAATCATTCAATCTCAAAATAATCACTATATTTGTCTCATTTACAACAACCTATGAAGATTAATGTATAAATTACTTGATTGAGCTCTAAAAATCTTCAAAATCTCGTAAACCCTAACTCCCCATGCATATACGATCATTATATTTCTAGGGTAGGTTAGGTTAGTTTTCATTAAGAAGAAGAGATAACAAGGATCTTAAAGAAACAAAGTGAAAGAGTTGGGCAAGATCAACATTATGAGTTTTGGTGAGAAAAATAGTGAATAAGAAGAAGAAGAAAAAAAAAGAAAATGAAGAGAGAGCATTAAGCTAATGAAGAAGATGAAAGATGGTTCTTCAAATAGGTTAGTGTAGTGGGTAAATGTGGTGAGTGGTAGTGACACTTGTCACCTCCCTATGGTTCCACTTGGTCCTTTTTATAACTAGTCCAAGTCCAATTGTCACTCAATTTTCTATAACACTTATCAATTATCAATAAATCCTAATGTCACTTATTTTCTACTACCATTTATTAATTGTCTTGCTACTGGGCCTTTTTCCTAGTCCAAAAATTCAAAAAATTTTAGAAATTTCCCAATTTTTACCAAAATTCCTAAATCAATAATTATACTCACCAAATCAATTTTCAAGACAAAATGTTCACTATTCACATCATAATCACTTTAAAATCATTTATACCTGGAAAATATCAATTGACTGCATGTACAATCATTATAATGTCTATAAAAAATCAAATTCATGCGTGTGTATGCTAATGTTATGCATAATCATGAATTGCATTTCCTAATTTCTCAATAATATTTCTCATATATAGAAATCTAGGGTTCTAACCCCTAGTATGGGAAATCGGGATATTACACAAGGGTTTATGGTTAAAATCAGGAGTAGCTAACTGCTTAAGAGTGCGATCATTGTTTTGACTTGCCATGCTAGAATCAATTTCAGAAACGGAATCGCGAAAAGAATCAGAAATTAAATCTAAAACTATTTGAATTCTTGGTGATGAATCGAATTTCCTATCAGATGATGACGGATCCTCGAAACTTTCTGCAACTTGTCTTCTCACTTTGCGTAACATTATTTCAAGTTCTAGATCAAATTTCAATTCATTAATGTGAGAAGATTGTGTCATGTACTAAAACTAACCAAACAAGAAAAGAAATTAATCAAAAGTCAAAATTGAAATAAAGATAACAAAACAAAATAAAATAGAACAAATAAATTCAAAAAAGCAAAGGATAATAGTCCCTAGCAATGATGCCAAAATTGATTGCGTGTTGTAACGCTACCAAAATAACTAGACGAAACTATAGATAGCGATAAGTATGGATCGATCCTACAGGGACTCATATCAAATACTTTCCTAAATTATCTGTTTAAGCAAATAAGGGGATTTTCAATTTGAAACAAATTAAAAACAAAATTAAATTAAATCTATGAAAATAAATCAAATTAAACCGTGGAAAAATGATAAAGTCGATGAATAAATTGAACATCGATTCATTGGTTTATCTTAGCCTAAGCACAATTTCACAACTGTCGTTGAGTTATCGTCTTTACTCTTTCTAGACTATTGATCATGAATTAATAGAAAGCTCTATTAATTCTAGTTTTTCTTTAAGTTTTAGTTAATTACAAAATGCCTACTAATTAACCCTAACTATCGGGAAACCTAGAACAAGCTCCCTAAGGTTATCTAGACATCATCATTATAATTAAGAAAAATAGATCAATTTAAGTAATAATCACACAAGCACTGATTATTTAACCTAAGCTACGTTATTTCTAACAATTCTGTATCGTTAGTTGCTACAAACTATCTTTCACATTACTAACACGTATAACATTCAAGATCTAGCTATGGGTAGTCATAAAAATGAATCAATAGAGCAATAAACAATTTGAAAAGAGAGTAAAAAATGATACACAACATTATACGTTTAATGTGCTCCTTGGCCTCAATTCAACCTCCGAATTAGCATCAAGTGATTTAGCCTTCCATTTCCTTCTCCAATCTCCACGAATCAGCTCCAATAGCCTCCATTCTAGTTAGAAAATGACGAGAAAATGATGAAGAGAGTGGTCTGTCTGCTATTGTTTAAGTTTCTCCTCCCATTTTATAGCAACCAAACTCTCAATTCACTCTTAGTTTTTCACCCTCCTTTCAGCTGAAACATCCTATTCTTTTCTTATTCAACATCTATATTGTTCTCCACTCACAAACACTAGCTCCACTTATGTATATTCAGCCTCCACTAACCCATATTCAGCCTATACTTAGTGTTGTTTTATCTCCTTTTCTAGTTAACATTGTTTTTGCTCCTTTTCTAGCTCACCACCTACACACCAGCCCTACTCACATTCTTAGCTAGGTTATGTTGAGTTTTTGGATAGCTGTCACCCCTTTCTTCACTCCTAATCAACGTTTTCTTCCTAGCAAAATATGAAGCACACATGTTCAGCCTCCTACTCCTATCAACCGACCTTCACACATTATCCACTCCTCCACTCATATTTTTCTATCCTATTTTTAGCCCCCCCATCGACAACTCCTCTCTCTTCTTTTTACTCAAAATCTAGGTTAAAATGAGGTAAATGGAAAGCTATCTTTCAATAGACAGCTGTCTATATAAATCTTATTGGAGAGAGCTATTTCATAGGTGTGGTAACATAAATCATGGCAGTAATAATTTGGAATGGCTGTAAAAACTTTTACTCACATGTTTTAGCCTCCTTTCTTCATTCAAAAATTATGTACAACACCATATGGTAGCTTGGATTTTCATAAGATAAATGGACAGGTGTTACGTTGTCATGCTTCAGCCCTCACCATCCATCATTTAGTCATCATTCTCCATACTTCTCTTAGAATAGAATATCATGTTATGGTTAAATGGACGAGTGATGGTCATGTAAATTCCATGCAAATGTGAGCTGCTTCATTGTTTCTCATTCGTAATTGTCTTTTACTTTCTCCAATATTTGTCATTCTTGCTTCATGAAGACAAAGAGTATAGAAATTGAAAAGATGGCTTTAATGAGCATGCTTTCAGGTCACTTTAATTCCTTCACTTCCAAATGTACCTAAAATCAAATATGAATCAAAGTGAGCATCCTAAGCATTTTTTAGGTATTAATCACTAAGTGTAGTAGATCAAATAGATTAACATTTAAACATATATCACGAACCTATTATAAGAATTCACATAATGAACAAATGCTTCACAAGGGTTTTTAATTAGGAAGAGATTTTAGCCAATGACCTTAAGAATGGGAGCTACATTGCTCAGGAGAAAATATAACTATAAAATTGGAATTCCTATTAGTTTATTTAACTAAGATTAATCTTAGTTTATTTAACTAAGATTAACCTTATTCATTTTCTTAACTTAGTGATTTGAATTAGTTTTGTTTAATTTTTCTATTGAGGGCCATATCCTCGGTAACTTCTAGTAGGGTCATATCATTCTTGATCACCTCCCCATCTTATGCAATCCTTTTTCCCTCTTACAATCCCTAAGTACAATCCTCTCGCATCTTCTCACAAGAGCATCAGCATGTCTCCTCTTATCATGTTTGAACCATTTAAGCCTTGGCTCACTTTTTTTTTTTATTAATGTTGGCCACCTTTAATTTGTCTCTTTTCATTACATTCCTAACCTAATCTCTTTTAGAAAGGTTGCACATCTAATAGAGCATCCTTATCTTTGTCACAATTAACTTTTGACTATGTACTTATTTGATGGGAAAACATTTTGCCATATAGAACATGGTCAGCCTAATCACTACATGATAGAATTTACCTTTGAACTTAGTGATATCTTCTTGTCATGTAAAACTCCTGATGCACTTCTCAATTTAATCTAACTGATTTTTATAAAGTGAATAATGTCCTCATCAATCTCTCCATTGCTTTGGATGATATATCCTAGATACCTAAAACACTCCTTTTATAATATAACTTCTAAAAAAATCTTCACCTCCATATTAAAAGCCACCCTATAACCTGAAACATAATAGCTAGTTTCCAAAACTTATTGAGGATTAGAATGTTAGACTTTTGAGTCATATCATTTTAGAATTAATGAGGTGCATTTCATTCACATGCATAACATGAGAATATATACACACATAAATCTTGATTAGGAAAACACTGCTAAGATTGTATGTGCACTCAATTAACATATTATAAGGGTATGAAAGGTTTAAAATGGTTATGATATGAACTTGTATTATTTATGTCTTGAATTTTGGTTTGATGGATTGTAATTAGTAATTTGGAGTTAATTGCTACTATTGGGAAATTGATGAACTAAAATGTACATTTAGTCTAGGAAAAATGTCAAGTGGCAACACAAGTTGACATATAAAAATTTAGGATGACTAAACCTATAAAATGAGAGACTTTTAGCATAGAAAATTAAGTGACAAATGGCAGTAGTGATTAAGTGACAAATGGCCTAAGATATTGGTGACATTTGGTAGCCACATAAGAAGACATGTAGCTTACTCCATTTGTATGACACATTTCCTTCTAAAAAAAAGACACCTTCCACCAAACGGCTTAAGCAAATGTAGAGTCGTGTTTCTTTCTAGTTATTTCATCCGCATGCTTTCTTCTTCTCCTCCCTCTCACTACCAAAACACACACATAACCCTTATAGATTTGAAATTTTTCTTTAATTCTATTCATCGTCACTTCAAGATCCATACAAGAACCTGCACAAAGATATCTATAATATGTTATCATCTTTCTGCCCCTTGCTGAAATCATTCTACTCCCATCTTATTCTTGGAATTGTGCTTGCATGCATGGAAGGCTAGGTTAGCTTAATAATTAAGGCGGCAATTGAGCTAATCAAGTAAGTGAAAGACTGATCTCTTGTGATATATGTTAATAGAACTTAATGATGATTGAATTAAGGATGGATTGATTATGATATTGGTGTTAAATGAGTGCTGAAAAATGATGCATGAATGGTAGTTTCTATTCTATTTAGCATGCATGAAAAATAATAGTTTATGAACTATTAAATGAATGATTTTGAGATAAAAATTAAGACAAAATTGATGAGGAATTGACGTATAATTAAGGTATAATTGATGGACTATTATAAAGATGCTTTGAATTTGATATGAAAGAGCTTTTTTTTTAGTACGGAAAAAAATTGGGGATGTTAGTGTACGTGTAAGAATGATTGTTAGTGACATAAATGAGTTTAATGTAACCAAGGTGGAAGCTATATTAACATGAATTAAAGTAGCTTTAGAGAGTAGGAATTCTGGAAAAATTAAAGTGTTAATGATGATCTTAAGTAGAAGAAATTCGTGGAGAATTGAGGGAAATTGGATAGTGTACAATTGGGGCACTCATCCCAAGATCGTGGGAAGGTCCCCCACGATCGTGGCCAAAGCTTTGCAATGATAATTTCAGTTTTGTGAATCTGTTAAACCAAACGAGGATAAGTCACTCTTCATTGGTGTATTTGGACTTGGCTAAGGCTTGAAATGAACCTAGATTGTCGCTTGATTAATTGAATAAGGGTTCCAAAAGTTTAGGTTGTTAATTGATGTCATTACTTAAGGAATGGATTGCCTTGATATCAATGTATTTAAATCTAGAAATTTTGAGTTGTTAAAGGAATAAATGTGTTCTTATGAATGCAAATATGATCCAAAGGATATGGTTAATATGTATTAGGTATGAATGAATGAGAATTGGAAAATTGTGTGAATGTATATTGCTAGAAAAGGTTGATGAATGTATGATTGATGAATTTAGAGTAATCAAACTTACTTAAGGTATGAACTTGAATGAAAAGTGGTAATATATAAGCTATAATAATTGAACAGTTAAGATTTGTGATAAAGAATACATACCTGGAAAGGTTAATTGAGCATGCATTGAATATGAAACATATATATGTGCATGATTGTATATTCATATGATTGAACAAATTAATGATTGTGAACTATATGTGTATTGCTTGACTATAGACGCACAAGTTGATCACCAACATGCAGACATTACCGGATCATCAAGGCACTAGCTATTCTAGAGCATATTGTGAGTTAACCTTAATGTGTAAACTCAATTATATGTGCTTCTATTGAATTGACTCTGTAATATGGAATGTATTAACAATTGAATGATAAATGTTGGACTTAGACCTAAAGGATTTGATATATGACATGAGCGCATTGAATGAAAAATACTAAAAGCATGATATGTGAATTGATGCATCTCATTATATTGAAATGCATGATTAGATAAAGGAGTTGTGACCGGAGTAGCCAGCGTGTGGGAAAGAGCTTAAAGCTCAGGATTGTACACAGAGAACCACAGGCTCAGATAACAATGAGCTGGAATCTATAACGGATACAAGACAGTAAATTGGGTTAATAGGTGCTCGATCAGAATAAATAAAATTAAAAAAGAAATCACATATGCAATAGCATATATAATTATACATGTATCATATGAATGATTGTGATGAAATTATTGAATTGTTCTGAAATTGTGATATGTAATGTTGATATACAATACTTGTTGAAATATGACAAAATGTGATATGGTATTCGATACTAGATTTTGTAATATACTTGTTGAATTGAGTTATGTAATTTATTTTTGTGTCCTGACTTGAGTGAGCACATCAATGATGGTTCACTTACTGAGTTCGTAAACTCATCAAAATTGCAACATTGATTTTTAAGTTCACAGGAGATCTAGCTTCTAAAGCCATCTAATAAAATTCTAGTACTATTATTTCAGGGACAAGAATGGCTCAAAGGTCTGGTCAGTTAATACCTGTGAAGTCTAGATAGATGTCTTTTGCATTAGCATTCCATGTTATGACGCACATTGTCTTTAGTGTGTAATTTTTGTCCTATATGATGTACTGGGATTGAGGTCATAATTGTGATGTATGGTCTACTTGAATTTGGAATGTTAATGACATATATGACTTATTATGATTGTGAAGAAAATAAGTATTTGGAATGCTTAGGTTATATTGATTCCTTAGACTGTATTTATGTGATTTTTCTAACTTATCATATTTGTAAAGTATATTCTCGACTATCCACGGATATATTCAGGCGTATGCGCTATTAGAGTGGTATGTTACAAGTTTTAGTATCAGAGCATGGTTTGGCATCCTTAGGGACATATATATGCATTTAAGTATGACAACTAGTGAGTGGCTAGAAAAGTGATCACAATTATTGTTTGTTATAGGTCATCTGCTATAGGAGATCGAGTCATAGAATCAGTTGATTTTGAGTCTATAGGAGCAAATAAGGAGTCCTCAATAACTTAGTCTGAACAAATGCCTCAGAGAATTCCTAGGAGGAGAGAAAGGAGGTATGATAAACTTAGAAAGCAGGGGTTGTAGACTTTTGTGGGAGTACAGACCCTACCGAGGCAGAAGGTTGGTTGGAAAGAATGAAAAAGGTGTTTGATCAGATGGATTGCGAGTCTGATTAAAGGTTCGACTACTCAGTCTCTTTATTACAAGGTCTGGCTAATCAATGATAGAAGACTACTCCAGGTAGTTTTTCCTGACCTTGTAGACTGAAGTGGGAAGACTTTTTGAAGGTCTTCAAGGAGAATTATATGACAAAGATCTAATTGGATAAGAAGATGAAAGAGTTTTTGGATTTAAAATAGGGGAGTCCCACTGTAGCCGAGTATGAGGTGTAATTTAATCAATTAATGGGATATGCTACTACTCTGATTCTGACTGAGGAAGATAAGAGTAAACAGATTGAGGATGGACTGAATATGGAAATCAAGACGAGGTTGGCTATTACTAATTTGAATAGTTTCGCTAAGTTAAGGGCTGCTTCGATTCAGATTGAGCAGTTATTGAAAGATGAACAAAGAGAATATATACAAGAGTTTAGGATTAAAAGACATGGTGAGTTTCAAACTAAATCTGGCAGAAGATTTAGTAAACACCAGAATAGATCATCATGATCACAGACTAGATCAAGGCAATTTTGTTCACGGTGGTAATGGTAGAGGTCAAGTATCTAGAGGGCAAACACAACAGATGCCTAGTTATGAGCATTGTGGAAAGAAACATGGTGGAGAATGTTGGAAGATATCAGGATCTTGCTTACATTGTGGCTCTTTTGAGCATCAGATTAGAGACTGCCTCACAATCTTAGGAACATAGTCTGGAGTGAAAGGAGCATCAGTGATTGAAATGACTGTCTAGTAAAGCAGATCTAGTGGAGCAGGACAAAGAGGCAGAGGTAGGGGTAAAACCAACTCAATAGGTCCTAGTATTAGGACTGAGGTACAGAGTAACCAACCATATTTCTTGGCCAGAATCTTTGCTATTATAAGACAGGAGGCGCAAAATTTTCCAGATGTTGTTGCAGGTGTGTTATATGTCTTTAAATTTGAGGCATTTAAATTTTTAGATCCAGGATCTACGCATTCATTTATCACATCACATTTAGCATCTAAACTGCATTATGAGAGAGATGCTAAAATGTGGCTTAGAGGTGAGTACACCAGTAGGTAGTACTACAGTGATTAGAGAAGTGTGTAAAGGGTGCATGATTCGGGTTGATCAAGTGGAATTGAAATTCAATTAGATAGTACTACAATTGAAAGAGACAGACCTCATTTTGGGTATGGATTAGCTTCCTGATCATAGGGTTGTGATGAATTATTATACTAAAGAAGTTATTCTTGAATCTCCTAATCAACCAAAGGTTATGTTTCAAGGTGTTAGTCAAGTAGTGCTAGACAGATTGATTTCATCAATGAGTGCCTTTAGGCTGATTCGAAGTAGATATGAGGCTTATTTAACTTATGTGACTGATACCTGAATTGAGCAAACAATTTAGGATATTCCTATTGTTAGGAATTTCCTAGATGTATTTCCCCCTGAATTACCAGGAATACCCCTAGATAGGGAAACGGAGTTTACTACTGACTTAGTTCTAGGTATTACTTCTATATCCATTTCTCTATATAGGATGACACTTGTAGAACTTAAGGAACTTAAGAACCAGTTGCAGGAGTTGTTGGATAAGGGTTTTATCAAACCCAATGTATCACTTTGAGGAGCTCCAGTTTTGTTTATAAAGAAGAAGGATGGAACCTTGAGATTATGCATTGATTATAGGCAATTGAATCAAGTGACAGTGAAGAACAAATATCCCTTATTGAGAATAGATGATTTACTCCATCAGTTACAGGGATTTACTCTATTAGTTATAGGGAGCTCAGGTGTTTATTAAACTAGATTTAAGGTCAGGGTATTATCAATTGAAAATAACAAAAGTTGATGTACCAAAGAGTGCATTCATAACCAGATATGGACACTTTGAGTTTTTGGTGATGCCTTTTGGATTGACAAGTGCTTCGGTGTCCTTTATGGAATTGATGAATAAAGTATTCTAACTTTACTTAGATCATTTTTTGATTGTATTCATGGATGATATTTTAGCGTACTTAAGGAGTAGAGAGGAATATTATGAGCATTCGAAGTTGGTCTTACAGATAATGAGAGAGAAGCAATTGTACGTTAAGTTCAGTAAGTGTGAATTTTGGCTTGATCAAGTGGTATTCTTGGGTCATATAGTATCTGAACAGGGCATACAAGTAAACCCAAAGAAAGTTGAGGCGATGATGAAGTGGGAAGCACCTAGAAATGTGTTTGAGATTTTGAGTTTTCTTGGGTTAGCAGGTTATTACAGGAGGTTTGTCGATGGATTTTTATTGATCTCAGCCCCTTTGACAAAGCTTCTTAAAAACAATGTAGCTTTTTGATGGATTATTAAGTGTTAAAGGAGTTTTGAGGAGTTGAAACATCGATTAACTACAACATCTGTGTTAACTATACCATCTAGATCTGGAGGACATATTGTATATAGTGATGCTTCATATTAGGGGTTAGGGTGTGTTTTGGTGCAGTATGGTAAAGTGACTGCATATGCTTCGAGACAGTTAAGATCTCATTAGTTCAATTACTCAGTTCATGATTTAGAACTTCCTGTAGTGGTGTTTACTTTGAAAATTTGGAGACATTATTTATATGGTGAGACATTTCAAATATTTACAGATAATAGAAGTTTGACATATTTGATGAGTCAAAAAGAACTGAATATGAGATAAAGGAGGTGGGTTGAGTTGCTTAAGGATTATGATTGTACGATTGAATACCATCTAGGTAAAGCTAATATTGTAGCTGATGCATTAAGTGGGAAATCTAATAGCAGTGTGGCATAAATTCAAACATTGAGCTTACCAAACCTAGTTCAACTGAGAGCCCTGAATGTTGAGTTAAGTTTGGGGCAAAATGAAGCATTGTTAGCTACGTTGAAGCTTAGACCATTATTGCATGAAATGATCAGAAAAGCTAAAGGAAAAGACCCAGAAATAGTGAAGATTGTAAAGAAGTTAAAACATAGTTTGAATTCTGAGTTTGAGTTGAGATATGATACATTGTGGTTAAAGCAGAGATTATGTGTATTGAATGTTGATGGTTTAAGAGAAGAAATTATGGAGGAAGCACATATTGCTGCCTATGTTATGCATCTTAGTACTACCAAGATGTACAATACTTTGAAACAATATTTCTGGTGGATAGGGATAAAGAGGCAGGTGGCTGAGTATGATACCAATTGTTTGACATGCCAGTAAGTTAAGGTAGAACATTAGGCTCTAGTTGGGAAGTTACAGTCATTACCTATTCCAGAGTAGAAGTGGGAAAGGATTATAATGGATTTTATTATTGACCTATCGAGGACTTCGAGACAACATGATACTATATGGTTCATTGTTGACAGATTAACTAAATCAGCTCATTTCTTACTTATTAGACAAAATAACACACTGGATCAATTAGCTCGGAGATATGTTAATGAGATAGTAAGGCTACATAGAGTTCCAGTATCTATTGTATCAGATCGGGATCCCAGTTTTACACATAGATTTTGGGGTAGATTACAGTCAGCATTGGGTATAAAGTTAAACTTTATTACAACATTTCATCCTTAGAAAGACGGACAGAGTGAGAGGACTATTCAGACTGTTGAGGATATGATTAAAACTTGTGTTTTGGAGTTTTAAGGAGCATGGGACAAATATATAGCTCTTATTGAACTTTCACACAATAATCACTATCATGTTAGTATTGTTATGGCTCCATATAAGGCGATATATGGAAGAAAGTATTGATCGCGTTTGTATTGGGATGAAGAGGGCCTAAGGATTGTTGAAGGCCCAGAGTTGATTCAAAATACCATTGATAAGGTAAAATTGATCCCTAGTAGGATTAAGGTAGCTCAAGACAGACAAAAGAGTTATACAAATCAGCACTGGAGGGATATGGAGTATTAAGTGGGAGATAAGGTGTTTTTGAGAGTGTCACCTTGGCGAGGAGTGGTAAGGTTTAGTAAAAAGGGAAAGTTGAGCTCTAAATACATTGGTCCTTATAAGATTACTGAGAGGGTAGGACCAATAACTTACAAATTAGCATTACTGCCAGAAATGTCTCAGCTTCACAATGTGTTTCATGTTAGTATGCTCAAGAGATATCGATCAGATCTAACACATATATTACCGGCACAAGAGGTTGAGATTGCAATGAATTTGAATTATGTTAAAGAACCAGTCAAAATAGTTGGATACTAGATGAAATAATTTAGAAATCATGTAATTCCTTTGGTTAAAGTCATTTGGAGGAATCATTCAAGAGAAGAAGCTACATAGGAGACTGAGGAATACATGAGGAAATAATACTCCCATATATTTAGCTTCTAAAGTTCATAGGAGATCTAGCTTCTAAAGCCATCTAATAGAATTCTATTACTATTATTTTGGGGACAAGAATGGCTCAATGGTCTGGTCAGTTAATACCTGTGAAATCTACATAGATATCTTTTACATTAGCATTCCATATTATGACACACATTGTCTTTAATGTGTAATTTTTGTCCTGTAAGATGTACTGGGATTGATTTCAAAACTATTGTGTATGGTCTACTTAAATTTGGAATGTTAATGATATACATGACTTATTATGATTGTGAAGGAAATATGTATTTGGAATGCTTAAGTTATATTGATGCCTCAGACTGTAATTTTGTTATTATTCTAACATACCATTTCTGTAGAGTATATTCTCGACTATCAGTGGATATGTTTGGGCATATATGCTATGAGAGTGGTATGTTACGTAAAAAGTTGCACTTTAAGTACTCAGTCTTAGTCCTACTCAATTTGAAACCCTTTGACTATAACATATCCCTCCAAAGTTTTAGTTTGACATTGACACCCTCTTTTGTCTCATCCACTAACGCAATATCATCAAGAAACAACATAGACCAAAGCACATCCCCTTAGATATTATTAGTGAGCACATCTATCATTACTGCAAATGAAAAGTAGAATAATGAGGAGCTTTACTGTAGCCTAATCTTAATAGAAAAATGCTTTGTAGCTCCTCCTATCAACCTTACCTTATTCCTTACACCTTCATAGATATCCTTCATACATATTTTGGAATCTATAAAGGAGAAACTTTTTAAGAAACTTTGCATAATTTATTGCTTGATTCTATTTTTAAAGTGTTAGTTGATTGCTTTATATATGTAATCAGTTAATTAAAAGTCCTCTTATCGTTTTGTGTTATTAACTATAGAGAATTATGGTTTTGTCTATATATCAATTAGAGTTTAAATGTTGAAACTAATGTATTATTTATAGTAGTGAAGTTTTGGAGGTTCATATCAATAATTAGTGATTTCATATAGATGAACTTTAACCTTTTAATTGTTACTAGATCATCATTAAACATATTTTTGTAATTACTGCATCAGAATAATTCTACACTTGTCTTTGTTTAAATGTGAGAAGATAGTTATTATAATTATAGCTTAATTGTTTCCTTTTCAAGTTGAATATCAGACATAATGAGCCAATCAATAATTGTGACATAGTATAGGTAAGTGAAACAGAAGCCCCATCATACAAAGTTAAGAATTACAGTTTCTACATTGTGGGTGATCACTTCTAGTCCTGAGCCCTAAAATTTACCTATGGCTGATATCCTATCTGTTGATATCCCACCTCATATTTCACCAATAGTGCAAGCTGCTCATTCATTCCTCTAGTTTATAATCAAGCATTACCTAAAAAGCTATCACACTCTTCAAAAAAAGAAATTTAAGGTGCCACAATACATTGATTGAGGAGACTTCAGAGAGCTAAACTTGGGAATTAGGGTGCGTTAGACATTAGACTTTGATGGCTGGCTTGGATTCTTTAATATTTGAGAGTCGGTGTATTAAGAACTAATGTTAGAGTTTATGTGCACATTCTAAGCAGAAAAGGAAAAAATGATTTCAGATGATGATTAAATCATTCAATTTTTATTAGAGGTTTCTGTCTTCTCTTTAACTACAATCAATTTAGTATCCAGGTAAGATTCTACATCAAAGAGCACACACATATAGTGCATCTTGGTATAACTCTAATTTTATTAGGAATCATCAAATATTCATTTTAAATTTTATTAGCATGAGGTAGTCATAGTGCATCCCTACTCACCCACTAGGTCTAACACTTTTGGATTCTTTCTTTATGTATATGTTAGGAAAAAACTAATGTTTTTACTTTTGGAGACTTTTTCTTCTTTCACTATATGAGACTTTGGGTGTAATGTCATTTGTGGCACACTTTTATTCAGCTAATTAGAGGCTATTAACATTGATCAAACTTTATTTTATTGGGTGGAAAGTTAGTTATTACTCGATTAGTAAAGAGAATATGAGTGTTGGGTAATGAATGGGAGTTGACAGTTGTTTTCACTCCTAAGCTGGGCTAAAAGTTTACATTAATTAGTAAACCAACATAAGTAGTTGAGGACATGTCCATACGGAGGTGTATTTTGGGGCTTAAGACCCACTGATAAAGTTAATACCACCGTAGGAATGGAAATACTCTAATGACGTTTTGCATATTACTGTCACCAATCCATCCGCAATAACTACTAGTAATAGAGTATGAGTTGAATACTAAGGCTTTAAGAGTGACCATAGTCGTAATAGTAGAGTTTAAGTAAGAGGTTCAGAGTTATAGTAAGACTGATACTCTAAGAGAGACACAACTGACAGTTGTGGAGACTGAGCCAATTACTACAAAGTCATCATTTAATGATTTATTCAATATGACATCAATTGATAACATGGTCTACTCCTAGTGATAATCCCCTTTATGACTCCATTGAAACCACCATCTCAGGACTAGAATCTTCACTTTTATTTCTGTATTTCTTTATTTTGTTTTTAATTTCGTGACTGTGTAGGAAATTCGACAAGTTTTACAATGTTTTTATTTTTTATTTTAAGGAAGTATTAGTTCTTTTATTTTGTTTTCACTGTTCTGTCATGACTTGTAAATTAAGGAAAATGTACAATGATTATATTTCTATGCTTGTAAAAATGCATTAGTTTTAACTACAAGTGCATAATGTAACAGTAGGCACTGGGAAGTATGAATCAATTTTAATAAGATTATAAGTATTAGTATTAATCTTTTTTCAATTCTAGTAGGATTGTAAGTGATAGAATTAATCTTTTTCTATTATCTAAATATCGAATCAAATTGTGGATTTAATTAAAAATTAAACCTAACTAACTAACCTAACATTAACATAGTAATGAACTCAAGCAAAGAAAATACTACGAAAATTCAATACCAAGTAAATAGAAGCTAAGTGATGAATCCCCCAAAGAATTTTTAAATATTAATCCTTTAATCATGAAATTGAATTATTGATTATTATATCTTAGAAATTTCTCTCTCATGTTAATATCTTTCTTAAGACTATTAACAACTAACCTCAATTGATTAACTAAAATCTCTTTGTAGTTAAAACCCCTAAGATTGCATTATTGATTTATGAATTTCACTCTTAGGTTTGACCCTAATCCAAGGGATTTATGTTAAGATTTATTCAAATAAAATAATTCTCAATCTTAATCATATGAAATCAAATAATGAACTAATATTTTGGATATATTAGATCAAGAATATAACATATAATTGAATCACAATAAATCAATCAATAAAATTGTATTAAATAAAAGATTAAATCATGTTGTCATCGCAATTTAGTTTATCACACCTAGGCGTTAAAGAATTTTGTTCCTGCACATAGAAATCAAAACAAATAACAAATATTCAAAAGAACAAATAAAAATAAAAGAAGTCATGTTCTAAATCTTGCTTTTGTCCCCAGTGAATCTTCTTACAATTCGGACTAAATGATACTCTTTATTGAATCCTATGACATAAGCTTGCTTCCCTCATCCTTTACTCAAAACTATCTCTTCTCAGTGTTTCTTATGAATAAAAAATGCTCTACAACTCACCTCCTTTTTTGTTGCATTTGATAACATCCTTTTATAGTAAAAACTAAGATATCTAGGATATACACGGTCACTTACATGGTTATGTAGGTAACTGTGTATCTTCAAAAAAATCTAAAATTTTGATTTTACGTGGGTATAGAAACTTACACCGGTAACATACACAACCAGAAATAATATTTTTAAGTTTCCAAACATTTACAATGACTTACACAGTCACTGTACATGGCCTTATATCTCCAAGTTGCTTCATATATTTGTTTTATAGCATAAATTTATCTGAATTCTTATCCTTTTGGTCCAAGAAGGCAATTATCACAGACAAACACACTTTAAGCGAATTAAGTACCAAAAGTACTGTAAAACTATTTAATAACAAGCAAAAAACATTAAATATGGGTATATAAATATAGTTAAATAATCGTTTATCATACACCCACACACCTAAGCTTTTCCTTATCCTCAATAAAATCATAAAATAAATCATTAATCTTACAAGCATCCATCCCTTATTAACTCAACCTGTCCATCCACACTATAAATCATCATATGATATTAATCAAATTAATTTAAAATAAATTCAAGTTATCCTAGAAATAACCTCCGTAAATCAATATCAATGATAATCATATCACTAATATTTTTGAAATCAAATGCAAAAATTTTCACATTCTTACCAAGGATTCATTCATCACACTCATAGTGTTTAGAATGAAAAATGTAAGAATTATCAAATCAATGCATAGAAGAATCATTAACCATAATCTTGCAATAAAACCATATCTCCACCACTTATAACTAAGGTTTTATTGAGGCTTAGGTAAGTTATGATAAGGGTAATAAAAAAGGGTGATAACATTGAAGAAAATTTATAAGAAACTTAGTTCTTCATAATATAGGTCCTTTACATTTTTAGTCCATTGGTACTATAATTTTAACTCTTTTTTCACTTATTATGCTCACAACATAATTTTTTAAGCATTTATTATGTACTAATAATTAAAGAAATATTAGACCTTTTCAAATTTCAAGCTTCATGGAATCAAGTAAATATAAATAACCTTTAGGTTTAAAACAATAAAAAGGATTTAATAAAGATAAAGTGAAGGCTAATAATGTGGTTATAATCAATAAAATGGCTAAGTCTCAAAACTGGTTACTCCTAAGGGATAAAATATGTTAGGGTAATTATCTAGAAAATAGGCTAAAAAAAGGTTCGATATAAATGCCTTTATCATTTCAATGCTTCTAATTTAACAAATATGGTCTCAATATGAATATAAAAAGCAACTTCCACAATTATACAACTATGCATGACAAGACACATGAAAGAATAATGGAGCTTAAAACAATGATGTATTTACTCTTAGGCACAAAAGCTCACAAAAAGGTCTTATATGTATAAATAATATGCAATTTTCATTCAAATTAATTATCTCAATGATTACTAAAAATATGACTTGGAAAAGCAAGTCTATTTACTAAAAATTTGACTTACAAAAGCAAGTTTCTTCTAACTTTTAGCCTTTTGCATACTAATTTAATTCAATAATCAATAATGATCTTAAGTATTTGGGATAAATTGTAATTAATTCGGGATATCAGTTAATAACATTTAATAAAAATGATTATAATAAACTTAAGAAATCCCTTCCCTACACTTAAAATTGTACATTGTCCCTAATGTACGAAATAAGTAATATATCAATAAATCTCAAAAGTTAAGAATTGGTCCTGCCCTTAATAAAAAGAATTATAGAGTTTTGAATTTGATAAAGGCTCCATTTGATTTAGACATAATCATCCTTGCAAAATATAATCAAAAAGGGATAAAAAAGATGAAAGAAAATAAAAATTATGAAAATAACTGAGAAGCATGGAAATAAAAATAACATAAATGAAAATAGCATTGCATTAACATTTAAAAAAATAAAATAACAAAGGCAAGAAAATAAGAAAAATACATAAATAATGAGAAAAAGAAAGAGAAACCCAAATTTAAGCAACCCTCAATCTTTTTGTCACTTTAGCATGTCAGTCGATGGAGGGTACTCCGATCATTTAACCTCAAACTAGGGAGGGCCTAAAAACGATGTAGCTTCTCCAAATGGTGGAGGTTGAAAAGTCCTTCTAAGATGGCACACCATCCATCTATTATGGGCTTCAAGTTGCCCTATCTACTATACAATCTCCACCTGATGTACTTAGATAGTATGTTAAATACCCAAGATTTGTCCCATTTGTTTCCCCAGCCGAGCTATCTTTAGCTAGTTCTAGTATGATGTTAGTGTCCTAGGCACTTCTGCACTAACCTCCTTGTGTATGACTCCCCTCGTCTGGGATAGAGATGAGCGAGATTACTGTGGATGCTCAGATGGATCCCTATCTCCTCTTAACGTGATTGGCTTGTCGGGAACCCTAATCAGGTAGTAGATGTTACCCATAAGTCCTCGCTGTAGATGTACCATATACATGTGTTTCATAAAATCTAAGTTCAGCATCTCCATAACACTGACCATTCACATCAATGGTAGTCTATTGAAGACTCCCATCCTTTGTGTAAGCTTCATCATATAAGGTTCAAAAATATTATGCCTGCATTCTTCTCCTCACTTTGACGTTGGATAAATTGGGATAATGTAAGCCTAAGATGTATTAGTTGTTAGATCAAAAACAAAAACATACTTGGTTTAGCTAAATGGTAGATTTCAAAAACTTTTTCTGAAATCACAATATAGAGGAAGAGTAAAAACCAAATCAACATGCTTTTAATCCATACTTGATACTGCATAAGGAAAATAAAATAAGAATAAGATCGGAATTTTTACTGACTCCTCGCTACAACTTTGACTCCTTGTTGCTGCTTTGTCCTCAACCAATTTGATCTACCACTTGTTCTTCTTGGAAAATTTGGTTATCAAGATTCTTTGGTGAGAAAGGAGAAGAAAAATTGGATAGCAAACTTTTTGCTATATTCGGCTAGTTTAAAAAGAACAACAAAATTGAGACATTCTTTATTGCTATAATCGACTAGTTTTCAGAACAAAAAGGAGACCTTCTCTTTTGCTATGTTCCGCTAGTAAGGAAAGAATGGATAGAGACAAAAAATTTCACACGTTAATAGCATCAAAGCTAAAAACAAAAATTCTATCTTTACAAGTCCAACACCTTGGACATTAATAGGAGAGAGAGAGAGAAAGTTTAAAAACCGTGCAAGTTTATCTTGAAAAAATAGTAAAAGACATGCATTATTTCGGTACAACTTCTGGACATGCTTTTTAGAATTCCAAAGATAGGTGTACGTGTTCTCTTTTTTAAAACCCATAATTAAACTCCTTTTAATGATGAGCACCACCGAATGTATATAAAGAGAGTGGAAACAACAAAAGCCAAACTTATACATTCATTTAATAAAGTATTCTAAGAGCTATGCGTTTTATGCCATATTAAAACAAGTCATCCACCTTTTAATGATACTAGGACATTAGCAATAATAAAAAGTTCATTTAATGAGTTTTAAAACACCAGCCATGAAAACAATTTAAAAGAGAAGCATCACCGAATTTTACATTGTAGAATTTGGTTTTGCTTATCCTTTCTTTTTTTAATTTTAATTTAATTAATTAAATCAAAATCTAGCCTAATATTAAATATTCCTTTAAGCTTATAATTAACAATTAATTAGTGTAAGCGCAACATTTAATTATAAGCTTAAGACTCAATTTAATTAACTCTTAATTAAATTGTTCCGGTCTTATTAGTCAGAATCCAATTCATCCATTTCTCTCCAAGCTGTCTCATTTTCTTTTTCATAACCTCTGTGTATTTTTCTTACTTTCCTTGATAACCTTCCTAAAAATCAAGTGGGGAATCTAGTTGGACTTAAATAATTCAATCTCCAATAAGTTCGGAATTAATTTAATCTCATTAGAATTAATTATAACTTATTAACCAAATGTCATTCCACTAAAGACAATTGGTTGCACTCTTGAATTACTTAATATTATGAGAAACCATGTTTCAATTTATTAATATGATGTCCAATTGCAAACTCTATTATGAACCATATTATAGCCATCCATACAATAAAGGGTAAAATTATCGTTTTAACCTTATGTTGATTTTTTCATCTAGATCTCCCATTTTACTCTACATGGTGATTAACATACAAGATCTAATCTTGGTGTTAATACTTAATAGGTTGCTAGTCCATCAAACTACTGGTGCCAGTTTAATCACCAATCTCTGTAAAACATCTAAAAGTGATGATATCACTATAAACTCTTTATTTAAGTGAATGTTCCCTAATGTACGTTCAATTAATAATTCAACATATAGACACTGGATTGATACCATGTAAAAATCCATTTTGCTCATATCAAGAATTATAATGAAATATACATTAGTTCACCACTCATCAACATTGTGGTTCATAATAAACGAATGCTAAGGTGTATGTTTTAAGATTAAAGTAACGGCCTACTTTATTCTTTAAAAACATACGCGATTCTAGATTCATTTAATAATGCCATTACCGATATTCAACTACTATCATGATTTGAAACTCATCATTCCCTTGAAGTAAACTTCTTTACTTATACGAAGGTAAATTGCAACACTACAGTCTAAACCATAATCAAGCAACCAACTTGATTATTCGACTATGAATCAATTAATTTAGATTTTAATAATGTACATGTTTCCCATACATCTCCATGTATATATATATTACTTACAAAAGAACCTTGGTACTTTATGACTAGTTATTTACTCAGACAAATAAAACCAAATGCTTCTATTTTATTAATAATAAATATTTTCATTATAATATTGTAACTAGAAGAAAATTAAGTTATATGTAATTACACTTGTTTTCCAGGGAACTATACTTACATAACCTAACAATCTCCCACTTGCCCTAAAACAGGTTTGACATATCCCTCATTCCCATACCTTTTAGGTGACCCTCGAAGCTCTTCTATGACAGCATCTTCGTGAATGGATCAGCAAGGTTTTGATCTATGGGAATCTTTACCACATCCACCTCACCACGTTGTATTATCTCCTTTATGAGATTATACTTTCTCTCAATGTATTTGGCAGCTTTATGGTTCCGAGGTTCTTTAGAATTAGCCATTGCCCCACTATTATCACAATAAAGTGTAATGGCCTTTTTCGCCTGAGGAACTACCTCTAAATCCTTTAAGAACTTGCGAAGCCAAACTGCTTCCTTTGCTCCTTCACAAGTGACAACATACTTAGCCTCTATAGTCAAATCAGTAACACAAGATTGCTTGACACTCCTCTGGACTATGGCTCCACCTCCTAAGGTAAATATAGAACCAAGAGTTGATTTCCTTAAATCAACATCTGACTGGAAATCGGAATCTGTATATCCTATTGGAATAAGGTCATTTCTAGAGTAAACAAGCATTAAGTTCTTCATCCTACAAAGATACTTCAGTATGCATTTGACAACAATCCAATGCCCCATTCCTAGATTGGATTGGAATCTGTTTACCAGCCTACTGTTTAACAGATATCCGATCTAGTGCAAAGTATACCATACATTAAACTTCTAACTGCCGAAGCATATGGAATGTTGCGAATACGTTCGACCTCCTCTTGGGTCTTAGGTGCTTGCTCCTTTGAAAGTTTGATTCCATGTCTAGTAGGTGTGAAACCCCTCTTAGAATCTTGCATGGTAAACTTATTGAGTTTGTTCTCAATGTAGGTCAGTTAAGACAAGGCTATCTGCTTGTTCTTACCATTCTTTATAAGCTTGATCCCTAGAACATAACTAGACTCTCCCAAATCCTTTATTGAGAACTATTCGTTCAGCCATCCTTTGACCGTAGATAACATTCATACATCATTCCCAATGACCAGAATGTCATCGACAGACAGAATTAGGAAAGTAACCTTGCCTTCTTATATCCTTTTATAGACACAAGGCTCATCTAGGTTTTGTATGAATCTATAGGTTTTGATAGCCTTATCAAACCTAATGTTCCAAGACCTAAATGCTTACTGTTAGGATATCTTACAAACAAACATACTTCTAACCTTGGCTTCATTTTTATGGATTCAGGTCTTAGAACATAGACTGGACAGCCCCAAGTCCTCAAGTTCCACAATGAAGGAACTTGACCAGTCCATAACTTCTTAGTTGTTTTAAGCACCGATTTGGATGGAGCAAAGTTAAAAAGATAAGTAGCTGTTTGTATGGCATATCCCCAGAACGATTCTGGAAGGCTAGCGTAGGACATCATTGATCTTACCATTTCCAATAGAGTCTTATTCCTCCTCTCAGCTACACCATTATGTTGTGATGTTTTGGGAGCTGACAAGTTGGAAATAATTCCATTGTCAATTAAGAATTGTTAGAACTCTTTAGATAAGTGCTCACCACCTTGATCCGATCGAAGTTGTTTTAATGGCTTGCCAAGCTGCTTCTCAGCTTCAGCTTTGAATTCTTTGAACCTTTCAAAGGATTCACTTTTTTTGTGTATAAAATATAAATAGCCATGTCTAGAGTAATCATCTATAAAGGTTATGAAGTATTCATAACCTCTTCTAGCTTGTATGTTTATGGGCCGACACACATATGTGTGTACCAAGTACAACGTGGATTCAGTTCTGTTTCCTTTGGAATGAGGCCTTGGTCATCTTTCCTTCAATACAAGACTCACAGGTGGGCAATGGACTATTGTCCAAGATCTTAAGGATCCCATCCTTCACTAACCTGTCAAGTCTTTTCTAATTGATATGACCCATCCTTAAATGCCACAGATATTTTGAATTAATGTTAGAGTCAATGGATGTTTTTGGTTTTATTAATTCTGTGGTGTTTAGTGAGCCAGTCATAAGTTCTATGAAGAATAATCCCTGTTTAATTACCGCATTACAAATAAAATCCTTATTCTCATATATTGAAACAACATTTTCAAAATATAAGGAAAATATCAAAAATCATGTTCCTTACAACTATTGGGATGTAATATACATCCTCCAAATATAACCTATGACCACTAGGAAAGTCTAAGATAACTATTCCCACTACTTCTGCTGAAACGTAGGATCCATTCGCTATCTTGACTTGAAATTGACCTTTAGGTATTCTTTTCCTTTGCTGGAACCCCTGCATAGAATTACAAATATGATCAATGGCTCTTGAATCTAATATCTAAGAATCAGATGAATCTGCCACATTTTTAGGTCCTAACAAACTTAGGAAACCCATACCTTGTTTGCTGTTGAGGGTCTCAAGATAGAACTGCCCAGTTCCTCTTCTAGTGGCCCTTCTCACCACAGTGTAAACATTTTCCCTTGGTGTCCTTTTTAGCCTTCTTTTCATAGGTTGGGCTTTGACTCCTATTTGGGCCTTCCCTTTCTTTGCACCTTTTTTTTTGTTTGCCCTTACCCTTGGGCTTAGAAGAAGAAGCCACATGAGCCTCTAGCACATTTTCCCTAATATTGAATTTCTCCTTCAAAATCCTTTGTATTTTGAAGGATATTCATCAACTCACTTAAAGTGTAATTCTTGGTGTTGAGCTCATAGTCCAACTTAAACTGCTGAAAAGAAGAGTTTAAGCTGTTGATGATCATGATCATCTACGTTTCCGCATCCATTTTTTCCCCAAGCAACTCGGCCTTAGTAACCGCAGAGATTACCTTAAGTATGTAATCCCGCACCAGTTCACTAAACTTTTGTCTGAGATTGTGAAAGGTTTGGATAGCTTTCACCCTTGCAGACCTGGTCCTCACACCAAACATCCCATGTAGGTGAGAGACCATTGAACTGGCATTTCGCATGCCTGCAAGTAACTTCTGCAACATTACGCTAACAGAAGCCAGAATAATACCCATGAAATTCGTTCATATTAGAGAACAATGTCGAGGTTACATCTCCATTGATTAAATTTTTCTCCGTTTTCCAATTTGTTATTAGTCAACAGCATTGTGAGTGGATTCATATTGTGGTAATAATGTCTGAAAATATAAATTATTAAAGAATGAGTATACCAGTCAAAAATTGGAACTTTGTATAAAATCATGATGCATGTATACATAATGATAGATTTAACAAAACTTTAAAAAAATTAAATCTTTATACGACGGTTATTTTTCTTATCTATAACAAACTAAGTGATAGTAAGCCATCTTATCCATTAAAAGACAAACTGGAACCCTCCCACTAAAAAAGCTACCAAACATCTTCATGCCTAACACTTTAAGAAGCACCATAATTTGGTCCATGCATTTACCAATAGAGCTACACTGGGTAGGTTATTGATAAAACATGTTGAGTGTGCAACCATTTGATTCATCCACTAAAGGTACTTGCAATCCATACCTCAGTGGGAGGTCACATTTACTACCAATGAGTAGACTTATCCTTAAAGAGACCCAAACCATGCAAGCTCTAGGATTCATATCCTCTAGTGGGGAGTAACACTTCATCATATGCAAATGGGCCATCGCATGAAGATCGTGGACTCTCACATGAGCATCCTCTCCCACTCAATCTTTTTCAATCTTTAAGTTTTAATTAATCCCATCTTGTCTATATGCAATTTATTAACCATCCTATATTTTTTCATTATATATCTCATACATAATGGATGCATGGCAAACCTAGGCTTGGCAATTTTTCTAAGTGGCATACATTCACATAATATTGTATATTATTAGCATCCATCATCCATTCATCTCATGAATTAAATAGCTACTTTTGGTTGTTCATCTTAGAAAAATAAAAGAAAATTACAAGGCCTTTAGGCCCAAAAATTCTTCTTGGATTTGGATCTTCCGCTTCGAACTCTTTGCTAGCACGACCCGGCTCGTTCGGTAAAAACGAGTAAATGGCATTTTTTTTTAAAAATCTAATTTGTAAATAGTGAAAAAAAATTCCAACACATGAAAAAAATCAAGAATTAACATAATTTAATCAAAATAAAAATTTCCATTAACATAAAATAAAAAACCAAAAACATTTACCTACTTTTCTTCGATCCATCATTGCTTCGTCTTAATAATTACAGAATTTTTTATAGTACAGCAATGAAAACAAAAAAATTAAGACAAGGAGGAAACATGGCGATTATAGGCCACCCTCCTTGTTACAAACCAATCGAAGAAAAATTACAAGGTAAATCAATTTTCGGTGGACAACCAAAAGAACAAACCAAAACATACACAACATATATTTTTATCACATAAAAAAATTGCCGCATACATAATTTAATTTAATTGCCAACCTATGCCACATAGAGGAACCGAATCATGCATAATAAAACCGGCCCTGATATTAGTTGTTGGATCAAAAACAAAAACATGCTCGGTTTGGCTAAATGGTATATTTCAAAAAAAAATTGAAATCACAATATAGGAGAAGCGTAAACACCAAATCAACATGCTTTTAATCCATACATGATACGACATAAGGAAAATAAAATAAGAATAAGATCGAAATTTTTACCGACTCCTCGCTACAACTTTGACTCCTCGCTGCTGCTATGTCCTCAACCAATATGATCTACCACTTGTTCTTCTTGGACAACTTGGTTATCAAGATCATTTGGTGGTAAAGGAGAAGAAAAATTGAATAGCAAACTTTTTGCTATATTCGGTCAATTCAAAAAGAACAACAAAATTGAAACATTCTCTATTGCTATAACCAACTAGTTTTGAGAACAAAAAGAGACCTTCTCTTTTGCTATGTTCCGTTAGTAAGGAAAGAATGGATAGAGACAAAAAATTCACACGTTAATAGGATCAAAGGTAAAACAAAAATTCTATCTTTACAAGTCCAACACCTTGGACGATAATGGGAGGGAGAGAGAGAGTTCAAAAACCATGCACGTTTATCTTGCAAAAATAGTAAAAGACATGCATCACTTTGATACAACACCTGGACATGCTTTTTAGAATTCCAAAGATAGGTGTAAGTGTTCTCTCTTTTAAAACCCACCATTAAAACTCCTTTTAACGATGAGCACTGCCGAATGTATATGAAAAGAGTGGAAAGAGCAAAAGTCAAACTCATGCATTCATTTAATAAAGCATTCCAAGAGTTGTGCATTTCATGCCATATTAAAACAAGTCTTCCACCTTTTAATGATACTAGGACGTTAGCAATAATAAAAAGTTCATTTAATGAGTTTTAAAACACCAGCCATCAAAACAATTTAAAAGAGAAGCATCACCGAATTTTACATTGTAGAATTCGGTTTTGTTTGTCCTTTCTTTTTTTTAATTTTAATTTAATTAATCTAATTAATTAAATCAAAATCTAGTCAAATATTAAATATTCCTTTGGAATTATAATTAACAATTAATTAGTGTAAGCCCAACATTTAATTATAGACTTAAGACTGAATTTAATTAACTCTTAATTAAATTGTTCCGGTTTTATCGGTCCGAATCTAATTCATCCATTTCTCTCCAAATTATCTCATTTTCTTTCCGATAACCTCTGTTTATTTTTCTTACTTTCCTTGATAACCTTCCTAGAAGTCAAGCAGAGAATCTAATTGGACTTAAATAATTCAAGTTCCAATAAGCCCGGAATTAATTTAATCTCATTAGAATTAATTCCGACTTATTAATCAACTGTCATTCCACTAAAGATAATTGGTTACACTCTTGAATTACTTAAAATTATGAGAAACCATGTTTGAATTTATTAATATGATGTCCAATCGCAAACTCTATTATGAACCATATTATAGTCATCCACACAATAAAGGGTAAAATTACCGTTTTACCCTTATATTGGTTTTTCCATCTAGATCTCCCGTTTTACTCTACATGGTGATTAACAACCAATATCTAATCTTAGTGTTAAGACTTGATGGGTAGCTATTCCATCAAAATACTAGCACCAGTTTAATCACCAATCTCCGTAAAACATCTAGAAGTGAATGTTCCCTAATGCATGTTTCAATTAATAATTCTAACCTGTGGACATTGGATTGATACCATGTAGAAATCCATTCCGATCATATCAAGAATTATAACGAAATACACATTAGTTCACCACTCATCAACATTGTGGTTTGTAATAAACGAATGCTAAGGTGTATGTTTTTAGATTAAAGTAACGGCCTACTTTATTCTTTAAAAACATATGTGATTCCAGATTCATTTAATAATGCCATTACTGATAGCCAACTACTATTATGATTTGAAACTCATAATTCCCTTGAAGTAAACTTCTTTACTTACATGGAGATAAATTGCAACACTACAGTTTAAACTATAATCAAGCGACCAACTTGATTGTTCGACTGTGAATCAATTAATTTAGATTCTAATAATATACATGTTTCCCATACATCTCCATGTATATGTATATTATTTACAAAAGAACCTTGGTATCTTATGACTAGTTGTTTATGCTCAGATAAATAAAACCAAACGCTTTTGTATTATTAATAATATATATTTTCATTACAATATTGTAACTGGAAGAAAATTATGTTATATGTAAATACACTTGCTTTTCAAGGCACTATATTTACATAACCCTAACATTAGCATCCTCTTACTTATACTCTGTTGGTATAACACGTTCAAATTTTTGACTACTTTATGATTGTTACCACGTTTGCTCAATGTATGACTTCGAATTTTAGATTTTTTCAAGTCGTTGTTGCCATCCTTGCTGATAGTGTTCCAAAATAGGTGAAAAGACATCTGATACAGGAAGTATATTTGCATGGCTATATATTCTGGAGTTCCACAAACTTTTGGTCATATAACCCCATTATAATGGGGAACTTCGAGTAGCTCATGCAACATTCTCACCAAGTAGCCGGAATTGGATCATGTTTGATTGGTCCTAGTTGTAGCAGCCTTTTTTAACAAAGAACATGGAGAGAACTTCGAGCACACAATATGAGGGCTCTATGATCTCAAAAAATTGGGACCATGCTCTAACATTGATAAGGTCTCAAACCTGCTGGACCAAACCAACATGCCCTAGTGCCTCCCAACTAATGCTTCAACAGGTTTCAAAATTTTTCTCCTTGAGCCATTGATACTACTCCTCATATGTCGCAACATTAAAGAGTGATATTGGAAGTCACTTTGGTGGCTGGAGTGGGTGAGCTGTTCTCAGGTCTCTAAAGGACCTCTCCTTGTTGTCTCTTCCTTAGTATCTCTTTTGCTCGTTGAAACTTTAAATAAAATTAAGAAAATTGTAGTTAAAGTACGAAGAAATAATTATTTCCACATACTTATTTCTTATGCTCACTAAATTATTAAAATGTGAAAATGAACTAGAAAAGGAAATTAAACACATAATAAAAATCAAAAGAAAATAATTGAACATAGAGAATTAAATAGATAATAAAATAATAATTAAAATATAATAAATTTATAAAAATTAACTAATAAATTGATTAACCAAAAAATTAAAATTAAGAGCATCGTAATCAAAAAACAAAACCAACCTAACTATGGAATTACGAAATTAACCGTAAAAATTGAAATTAACACCCTAATCTAACAATTACCTAAAATTAACAAAATTTAAAATTGATTTCATGGAAAAATCAAAATTGAAATGAAATTAAACTAGAAAACAACTTCAATTAATGATAAAACAACCAGTTAATTCTACTTACATGGAAAATCATCACAATTTAACAATTAGTTTGAAAAATCGCATACCCAACTGAAAGTTCATCTAAATCTCATGCAGTTCATCAAATTGAAGTAATAAATCATATGGATAAGGATATAATTAAACTATTAAAATATAAGCAATCACAAGAAATTTTACACTAAATCACAAAACCCTAACCCTAACATTTTTAGGGGTAAAAATCCCTAAAAATTGCAAAATATCCAAGGATTCATGCATAAAAAAGCGAAATCGATGAGAATACTTACTTAGGTGTTGCGAATCAGCAAGAAAAAATAGGTTAGAGAGGGAGAGGGGTGATAGTGAGGATAGAGAGAGAGAGATAAAATGAAAAGAATGAAAGAAGTAAGGTAATCTAAAGGCTATCACGGACTTACACAGTCTACTACACAATTTGTGGCTGACCATATAAGTCACAAGCTTTTGAAAATCTAAGAAACAACCGTGTAAGTTATCACAAACTTACACGGTTGTTCCACGATCATGTATCTAATTATGGAAGTCTATACAAGTGTGTCCAGTAGGTGTGTAACTCTTTATAAACGTGTATAATATGAAAAATAGTTGGAAAAACTTAAGAAATTGGTTATTCCATGTTACGAAACTTTAACACGCATACCCTAACATGATAAATATATGTAGTCTCTTTAGGATGCTTAATGTCCTAACCTAAAACACATCAAAACTCAAATAAATCCTATGCTACCATCAAAATAGAAACAAAATGAAATATAATTTAAAAATAAAACCTAGCTTAATTCTTGAGTTACCTTCCAATTAGCACTTGTTTAACATCATTAGCTCGATTTAACTTTTAAGCTTAAGGCAACTTATATAAATTGGGTTTTGGTCATCATATTATTGGTTCCATAACCTATAAGTAAGCTACTTGTTATTGCCTATTGTTATGTTTTTCCTTTTGTTTACTACCTTGAACTTGTAAAAGTTCCACTGGACCTTTAAATTAGATTCCTGAAAACTATCTAAAATTGAATCATAGCATAACTAACTACATTCATTAACATTAATAAGTTCAAGCTCAGGATTCATGAAGTTAAATAATATTTACTAGGACCAGAGGTACCTCTACATCTTCATCAATGTGAAGAATTAAAAATTTTACTAGGAAGATAAAATTGTCAATCTTAATAAAAATATCCTTTATAATTCCCTTAAGATGTTTTACTGATCTATTTTCTAGCTACACAGTTATCCTAGTAGGTTTTAGTTTACCTAACCCTAGTTTCTCAAATAATAAGTAAAGCATCATTTTAATACCATCCCTTAGTTCAGCTAAAGCCTTACATATTTTTGAACTAAAAATTTGACAAGGGAAAGTAAAACTTCCTACATCTGTGAGCTTCTTTAATAGCTTGTTTTTTATAATTTTTGGGCATCTTCCACTCAGCATTACAGTTGCCAACTCCTCCAACTTTCCTTTGTTTGATGGTAGATCCTTTAGACATTTCAAGTGCTTCAGCATCTACACAAGGACTTCAACAAGGGGTAAGTTAATCTTAAGTTACTCAATCATTTCAAGTAACTTACCAAACTGTGCATCCATTAGATTTTTTTTCACTTTAGTAGGATAAGGAATGGCAGGTCAATATTCCTCAGCTTTTTAAAGTTGACCTTCACCTTCAGCTTTCTTTTCACTCTTGGTATTCTCCTTCTTCTCTTAGGGTTTATTTTCTTCTTGAAGCTTTTATCTACTCCTAAGGCTGATTGTTATTACATATTCTTTAGGATTTGTTTAAGTTATACTAGGTAATCTCCCTTTGTTCTTTCAAATACTATTTTTGTAATTTTACTAATATGAACCTTTAAGTTACATATAAAAGCCTCCATTATTTGATTCCTTGTATGAAAATTTTGAGCAATTTTAGACATCATTTCTTCTAAAGTCTATTTTTTAGCTTAAGGTAGGTATTGCTGAAATCTAGGTGGAGGGTTGTTCCTTGCTTGTCTTTGACTTTCCCAAGAAAAATTATGGTGATTCATCCATCCCTAATTGTATATATTGTTTTATAGATTGTTTTGGGATCTAGGAGCATTCCTCATATAATCCATATGTTTGGGTTGTAATGTTTGACAATTTTGACCTAAATGTTCTATCCTGCACACCTCACGCTATATTCCTTGTCATTATGGAATCATAGTTAGTTTATCAATTTTTAGGCTTAGATCTTCCACCTAATTCACCAATTGCACCATTGTATCCACTTCATATACTCCTGCTGGCTTGTTAAGTATTGCTTGCAAGGATCACCACTGATAATTTTTCATCTCCATGTCTTCAATAAGGTCATAGGCTACTTTTGGTTTCTTATTATCTAAAGTACTGCCAGTTGTCGCATCTATTATCTGCGTTGTATTCTAATCAGCCCAATATAAAAGTTATGAAGTTGCATCCAAAGTTATAGACCATGATGTGGGAATTTCTTTAACTTCTCTTTGAACCAATAACAAATATTTAGAAGAACAAATAGAAATAAAATAATTTGACTCTAATGAATCTTCTTGCAATTAAGATTGAATGATGCTTTATATCAAATCTTCACGCTTTCTTTGTCTTTTCTTTGGAATTGCCTCTTCTCTATGTTTATTACAACTAAAACTTGATCTAAAATATGATTCCTTTTGCTCTTCTTCTGATAACGTCCTTGTAACACTCGATATTTGATTTACCTAGTACAATAGAAAAAAATCAGTATTTGAGATTAATGTCATTAAAACCAGGACAGTGAATCATAATTTTTGATGTCACCAAAAATTATGATTCACACACCAAATTAATAATGTTTGAAATTTTTTCGGTCGTCATAGGAAATTGTACGAGCGGATTTTAAAGAACCAGTACAAGAGGGGCATTTTTGTAAATAATGAAAAGAGTGGCTTATAAAGGAAGCTATGTGCAAATAAGATAAAACTCTTGTCTTCCTTCTCCCTCACTTGGTCGAATTCGCCATGGAAGCTCCTCTCTCAAATTTTTCAAGCTTTGCAACAAGAAAGGGAAGGAGAATCAAGCCGATTAGTCGATATAAAATAGTAAGCTTCGGTCCCGACATTTGATTCTACTGATTGGAATTTAGTTTCTCACTTTTTTTTGCCATAATTATGAGACCCACTTGATGAAATATATGGGTTTGATGATTTTACTGATGGATTCTTACTCTTTGATGTCTAATGACTAATTAACATGAGGAAAATTTCATTTTTTATAGTGATTTGGGCCTAAACCAAAAACTAGGGTTTTGGAGTTCAAAGTTGCCAAGGGAGGTAGATTCATAGGTCCTTCTTATACAAGTTTTTTGGAGCTATTTAACGTGTGAATTTGAAGAAACTCAAAACTCGAAAGTTGTAGATATAGGTTTCTACTATATCACTAAATTTCTTTTATGAATTTAGGGTGAGCCAAAAAAAAACAAATGAGATATAAGTCTCGAATTAAAACTGGTTCGGAATACCAACGTAATTGAAACATGAAATGAAAGTTAATTGTTTGAGGACTTCAGAGTCAGAATTGGATGATGAGTTCTGCTTACAAAATGCTCAAAATTTTTTCATATAAGCACTGTATAAACGCAATTTTAATTGGATGAGTATCCTGTGAGATATGGCTAAATAAGTGAAGGGTCTTACTAACCTTAGTGACACAGAGGAGGAAAAAAACAGGACAGCCTTAGAACAATCACAATAAATTTAAATTACACCATTTTAAAGCCTTCTTTGTATATGTGATAACCATATGAGGCTATTGAAAATTTCAATTTGAATCACCTTAATTAGATAAGAAATGAATAAGTTATAATGATTTTAGTCAGGAAAGGTTCAACTCGTGATAGAATATTAAGGCTAACTATAAATGGGATATTTGGAAGCCTTAATGACCGAATTAGAAAATGGTAATAAAAGAAAAAATGTGAATTTATGTGTTAACTAGAGGTATGGAAATTTTGAAAAACATTGTACCTATGTAGAAAAAGGTAGGCGTTCGCAAATGAGACCTACGCGAATGAATCAGTGAAACCGAATAGGTTCAAGTATGAGTAAGTTAGTTAAGACATAAAGAATCAGGTACTCGAAATTATGAACTAAGTTTTGGACATAATGTATTCCAAGACTCCTAATTTCAATGGAAAATTGGCTTGAAACCTATTTGACCATTATAGAAGAAAATATAAATTTATAATGACATGTGTTAAGAAATGAGATTTATGTAAGAATGACTAATGCGGGTATATGTAATTTTTATACATGTTACCTAATAGATTATGAAATCAGATGAGGAATAGAACTAGAAGTCGTACCTAGTACCTCTTAAGTTCAAGAAAATTAGAAAAGAGATCAGAACCCTTGAGATAGTCAAGGTGAGTATAATCATGCTATTATACTTGTGTAGTAATCCTTTTTTTTATCTTACGACTTGTTGAATTATTCTCGAATCTGTATGACTTATTCGATGTATGACTCCATATTGTATGCCAGATTGGCCAGGTGATATTCAGATTCTTTGCATCTTCTGGTTCCCTTGTTATGTTGAACCTATTAATTGCATTCTTTGATGAATCATGTTTTTCTTGTTACCATGATTGATGAGTTCACAAGATACCTAGCTGATGGAGTCTATTATTAGACCATGTGCACATAGGTAACCCACCGGTGATGCGTCAGATCCAAGTCTTACCTAGAGAGGGAATGCCTTTAAGTCCAGGGTTAGGCTAACCTTGTCTAGAATCAGAAAAGGGGAGATACGTCGTACTAACATGCCTCTGTCTCTTCCTAAGAAATTCAAAAAATCAGAACTCAAAAATGAGAAATTAGAACTCAAAAATGAAAAAGCTCAGAATTAGAAATCCTGTGGAACTTTACCAAAGAAAAGAAACCAGAACTCATAAAAGAATTCAAAAACCAAATTTATTTTATAATAGAACAATTCATACTAAGTTTTATTATTGATACTCATGTGATTGCCGCATTTGAAATTACTACCTGTTTATTTATTGATACCATGTATTGTTGTTTAGAATGCCACAGACCATTCTTGTGAAGCTAGCCTTATGTTACCAAGCCTCGCAAGCATGGTAGCATGCTTATATCTCACTGAGTCATGTTGTAGACTCACCTCTCACTATTATCATTTTAGTGGATTAGTAGATCGTACGAGAGAGAAATCCAAGCCTTTTGAGACTCACTTGGATAAACAAACAAGTAATTTTTTTGACATGATGTTCATTGTAGATGCTTATAGTTGCTCCATGGTTTGTCATAATCGTATGTACATGATACATGTATGGATATGCTATGTTATTGAGAATGATTTCAGTTGATGAAATGAGATGATCATAGATTGACAAATTATAAATAGATAATGTATGTTAGAATTACAGATTGAGATCCTTACTTCATTCAAAATTGTTAAGCAGGTATATGGATAATTAATCAGACAAACGAATGGGTCACATTGTATTTTTAGTAAAATATAGAAAAGTTAGACTTGCTATGGGTTTTGGTGGCATTAAGCCTATCCATTCCTTAATTCCAACATGGTTCAAAAAGTAGGTTGTGTCAGAAGGTATCAAAGCCAAGTTTTATAAAAGTAAGGATGTGTGCAGGAATGAGAAGTAGAATGGATAGGCTACTAACCATACAAAGGTATTTTAAAATACCTTCCCAGTCCTAAGTAGCCCAGTAAAAATAGAGATGAAGAGAATGTTGAAGAAGCATAGTGACTGAGAATAAAATGTATATATGTATATGATATGATACATGCATATGATATTGTTGCATGAGCATGCCACCATGAAGCATAGGATCTGCATTATGTCAATGACTTGTTACTTTGACAAATCATTATATCTAAATGATTTTAATTTTCTCCATAATAAATATGCCTCCTATAAGAAAAACACCTCTTCAAAAAGGACAAGGTCATCCTAGAAGGAGGGAAATTCCAACTGTTGTACTTGATGTCGAATCCGCAGAGTAAGAACAACAAGAAGAAATATCTCCACCCAGAGCTAGGAGGAGATCAGAAATAGAAAATGAACCTGAACCCCCAGCTGCTCAAGGGGAAGATGATAGAACCTTACAATAAAGAATAGAAGCCTTAGAAGCAAAGAACTGAGCCTTAAGAGAAAGCCAAGAGGTTCTAGAATTGAGAGAAAAAGTAAGAATACTTAGAGAAAGAGAGAGAGAAAGACCTGAAAGTGTACCTGAAGTTGCTCTTGCACCACCACAACCAGTGCAAATGCCAAGAGGATTACCTAGGCAAGCTTTAGATGATGAAAGGGTAAGTATCAATGATTTCTTAAAATTACAAACCCCTGAGTTTCGTGGTGAGAGACATGAGGATCCCCAAGAGTTTATTTTCTTAAAATTACAAACCCTCGAGTTTGGTGGTGAGAGACATAAGGATCCCCAAGAGTTTATTAGTCATACTGAGAAAATGGTCTGGAGATTGACTTGCTCTGATGCACGGATCATAGAATTAATGGGGGTTAAATTGACAAAGAATGCCTGGGAATGGTTCCAGAGGCATATCGAGGATCAATTGTATAGTGGGAATCCTCCGACCTAGGAATTCTTTAAACAGGCATTAATTAATGAGTTTATTTCTCCATATGAAAGACATAATCGAGCCCTATAATTTGAAAGGCTCAAACAAAGTTTTGGTATGAGCGTAGATGATTATGCAAGTGAATTTCTACGCTTATGTAAATTTACTACAGTAATAGTACCTACTGAAGCTGCAAAAATGGAAATATACAAGTTGGGACTCATACCTTCCTTGTATGGTGCTATTGCATCTATTGACTTCCCTAATTTGTTAAAGTTGAATGACAAGACTAGACAAGTGGAAGCAAAGTTTGAAGAAGGGAGAGTAGAAAGAGAATGGAGAAAGAAAGGTAAAGGTCATAGTAGTAGAGGCCGTTGAGAAAGAAATAGCTCTCAGATGAGACAAATAGAACAAACAATATAGTCTGCTCATCCAGAACTACAGAGAGGGGGTTAAAGCAGAGGTAGAAATCTAGGTGCGCCCGTATTGTCAACACCTATTGGTACACAGAACCCAACTAAGAATAAATCACAGCAACCTCTAGCACAACCACTAACTAGAATTGCTTGTAATGTCTATGGGAAAAATCATCATGGACCCTATAGACTCAGGTTCATAGGTTGTTATAGGTGTGGACAAAAAGGGCACTTCATTAAAGACTTCCTAATGTAAGAAAACCAAGTAGCTCCACCCCCAATTTCATAAACTATTATGCAGATGGACAAACCTATTAATAGAGGCCCAGCTGGTAGAGGTAGACCTTAAGGCCAAGCTTCCACCCAGAATATGGGGCAGATGCCAGCACCAGCCCCAACAAATAGAGGTCAGGGGAGAGTATTTTTCTGTAAATCTCCAAGAAGCACAGGCCTCTAATACAGCTATAACAGGTAATCTTATGAAAACCTGTTGATATTCAATTAAATTGCATAAAATGTCTATGCTATGTTATCACAAAAGATATGGTTTTCTTTTATTATGATGATAAAACAATGTTGATTTATGTATAATCCTTATCCAGAACGAGAATGCTAAAGTGTTATTTGACACGGGTGCCACTCATTCATTTATAGCGCCGAGTTTGGCCAGAAAGCTAGATAAAGAAAGAGAATTAATGAAAGACCCTCTATTCATAGTTACACCCTTAGGGGAAACTGTTGAAGTGAAATATGTTTACCTCTCATGTACAGTGGAAATAGAGGGTAGAAAATTTATGGCAAATTTGATCGAGTTGGCAGTATTAGAATTTGATATTATCTTAGGTATGGACTGGTTATCAAATCACCATGCTACAATGGACTGTTATGCCAAAAGAATTATATTTAGGCCTGGTCCAAAAACAAAATTCTTATATCAGGGTGACCGAATTGGGTTTCCTATTAATGGAATATCAGCTATGTAGGCCCAAAGACTTCTAAGAAAGGGATATTAAGGGTATATAGCTCATGTTAGGGATACTAAAAGGGAGATCAGTGAGATACAGTAGATCCCTATAGTAAGGGATTTTCCATATGTGTTTCCAGAAGATTTACCTGGATTACCACCAGAAAGAGAAATTGAGTTTAATACTCCTTCCTGGTACAAACCCTATCTTAATTAACCATACAAAATGGCACCTATAGAACTGAAAGAGTTAAAGGTGCAGTTCCAAGATTTTCTTCATAAGGGTTTATGAAACCCAGTAGTTCACCGTAGGGTGCACCAGCGTTATTTGTTAAAAAGAAAGATGGATCCCTACAGTTATGCATAGATTATAGGCAGTTGAATTAAGTAACTATTAAAAATAAATACCCTCTTCCTCAGATTGATGATCTGTTTGACCAATTACAGGGAGCAAGTCATTTCTCTAAAATTGATCTCAAATCTGAGTATCATCAGTTGGAAAGATGTAATCAGATTTTGAAAGAGAGGGAAGCTAAATCCTAGATACATTCGACCATTCAAGATCCTTGAAAGGGTCAAAAATGTGTCATATCGGTTAGCTTTGCCTCCTCATCTTAGCTACGTGCATCCAATTTTCCATATATCAATGTTAAGAAAGTACATTCTAGATCCTTCTCATGTATTACAATCCCCAGAAGTGGAAATAGCAGAGAATCTTTCTTATGAAGAAACTCCAGTTGTCATGATGGATAGACAAATTGGAAAATTGCGGAATAAAGAGATTCCAATGATTAAAGTCCATTGGCGGAATCAAAGAGTTGAGGAATGTACATGGGAAACAGAAGAATCAATGAGAACCAGATATCCACAGCTTTTTCCCCAATAAGGTAAATTTCTAAAATTCGTGGATGAAATTTTAATAAGAGAGGGAGAATGTAACACCCAGTATTTGAATTATCTGGTACAGCAGAAAAAAAAATTGGTATTTGAGACTAATGTCATTAAAACCAGGACAGTGAATCATAATTTTTGGTGACATAAAATTAATGATGTTTGACACTTTTCGATCATCACAGGAAATTGGACGAGCAGATTTTAAAGAACTAGTACAAGAGGGGTATTTTTGTAAATAATGAAAAGAGTGGCTTATAAAGGAAGCTAAGTGTAAAAAAGACAAAAACACTTGTCTTTCTTCTCCCTTACTTGACCGAATTCACCATGGAAGCTCCTCTCTCAAAATTTTCAAGCTTTGTAACAAGAAAGTGAAGGAGAATCAAGCCGATCAATCGATCCAAAACAGTAAGCTTCGGTCTTGACACTTGACTGTACCAATTGGAATTTAGTTTCTCACTTTCTTTTGCCATAACTATGAGACCCACTTGATGAAATGTATAGGTTTGATGATTTTGATGATGGATTCTTATTCTTTGATGTCTAATGACTAATTAACATGAGGAAAATTTCATTTTTTATGGTGATTTGGGCCTAAACCAAAACCTAGGGTTTTGGAGTTCAAGGCTGTCAAGGTGGGCAGATTCGTAAGTCATTCTTATATAATTTTTTTGGAGCTATTTAACGTGTGAATTTGAAGAAACTCAAAACTTGAAAGTTGTACATATAGATGTCTACTGTATCCCTGAATTTTTTTTACGAATTTAAGGTGAGCCAAAAAAAAAAGAGATAAAAGTCCCGAATTAAAATTGGTTCAGAATAACAATAGGATTGAAACATGAAATTAAAGTTAATTGTTTGAGGACTTTAGAGTCAGAATTGGATGATTTGTTCTTATTATGAAATGCTTGAAAATGTGTCATATAAGTGCTGTATAAAGGGAATTTTAATTGGATGAGTGTCCTGTGAGATATGGCTAAATGAGTGAAAGATGTTACTGACCTTAGTGACACAGAAGAGAACAGAAATAGGATAGCCTTAGAACAATCACAATAAATCCAAATTACACCATTTTTAAGCCGTCTTTTGATATGTGATATCCGTATGAATCTATGGAAAATGGAAATTTGAATCACCTCAATTTGATAAGAAATGAATAAGTTATAATGATTTTAGTTAGGAAAGGTTTAACTCATGATAGAATATTAAGGCTGACTGTAAATGGGACATTTGGAAGCCTTAATGACCGAATTAGAAAATGGTCATAAAAGAAAAAATGTGAATTTATATGTTAACTAGAGGTATGGAAATTTTACAAAACATTGTACCTATTTAGAAAAAAGGTATGCCTTCACGAATGAGACCTATGCGAATGAATCGATGAAACTGAATAAGTTCAAGTATGAGTAAGCTAATCAAGACATAAAGAATGAGGTACTCAAAATTGTGAACTAAGTTTGGACATAATGAAGTCCAAGACTCCTAATTTCAAGGGAAATTTGGCTTGAAACCAATTTGACCATTATAGAAGAAAATATAAATTTATAATGATATATGTTAAAAAATGAGATTTATGTAAGAATGACTAATGCAGCTATATGTAATTTTTAAGCATGTTACTTAATAACTTATTAAAATAGACAAGGAATAAAACTAGAAGTCGTACCTAGTACCTCTTAAGATTAAGAAAATTAGAAAAGAGATCAAAACCCTTGAGATAGTCGGGGTTGAATATAATCATGCTACTATACTTGTGTAGTAATTCTTTTTTTATCTTGCGGCATGTTGAATTATTCTCGAATTTATATGAATTATTTGATATATGACTCCATGTTGTATGCCAAATTGGCCAGGTGATATTTGGATTCTTTTCATCTTCTGGTTCCCTTGTTATGTTAAACCTATTAATTGCAATTCTTTGATAAATCATGTTTTTCTTGTTAGCCATGAATAATGAGTTCACAGGATACCCAGCTGATGGAGTCTATTATCAGACCATGTGCACATAGGTAACCCACCGGTGATGGGTCAGATCTAGGTCCTACTTGGAGAGGACAAGCCTCTAGGGGCAGGGTTAGGCTAACCTTGTCTAAAATCAGGAAAAGGGAGGTACATCATACTAACATGCCTCTGTCTCTTCCTAAGAAATTCAGAAAATCAGAACTTAGAAATGAGAAATCAGAACTTAGAAATGAGAAATCAGAACTCAAAAATGAGAAAGCTCAGAATTAGAAATCCTGTGGAACTCTACCAAAGAAAAAAACCCAGAACTCATAAGAATTTAGAAACTAGATTCATTTTATAATAGAACAATTCATATTAAGATTTATTATTGGTACTCATGTGATTGCCGCACTTGAAATTACTACCTATTTATTTATTGATACCTTGTATTGTTGTTTAGAATGTCATAGACCATTCTTGTGATGCTAGCCTTGTGTTACCTGGCCTCACAAGCATGGTAGTTTATATCTCACTGAGTCATGTTGTAGACTCACCTCTCACTATTATCATTTCAGGGGATTAGTAGATCGTATGAGAGAAAAATCCAATCCTTTTAAGACTTGCTTAGAAAAACAAGCAAGTATTTTTTTCGCATGATGTTCATTGTAGATGCTTATAGCTTCTTCATGGTTTGTCATAATCATATGTACATGATATATGTATGGATATGCTATGTTATTGAGAATGATGTCAATTGATGATATGAGATGATCATAGATTGACAGATTATAAGTAGATAATGTATGTTAAAATTACATATTAAGATCCTTACTTCATTCAGAACTATTAAAAATGTAACACCCCACTCCCGCTGAACCCGAACCCGATATCGACAGTGATACCCGGATCCGTGCCCCGCGAGGGTAGCGTGTCACATCACTTAACACATCACTTAGCAAAAGACGGTATAAAATTTTTTTAAAAAAACACTTTACACTTATCACTTATTGTGTGCCCACTTTTTCTTTTCAAAACACTTTGTCTATGTAAACAGAAAGC
>JANQBM010000001.1:14486117-14498502 GCA_025594535.1 Erythroxylum domingense | reverse complement strand
AAGGGCAAGAACTTCACTTTGTTACCTTTATCGCCTCATGAGATCTACCTGGACCAAGTTAAAGCTTTGCAAAGAGATGAGGGTTGGGTAGTGAGATAAAAAAAATGAGGAGAGAAAAAAGGCCCAAAAGAAAAAAGAGATTGGCCCAATAGGGAGTGATTGCACAGGTGAGGAAAAGAAAGTGGGATGTGTAGGAGAGAAAAGTTCAGGGAGAGAAAAGAAAAGTGAAAAGAAAGAGAAAAGAGTGAGTTTGTATGCTAGAGGAAAAGACATGAGGAGAGTAACTGGAGAGAAGAAAGCACTTGTGATAGTTAGGTATAAAGAGTGTTTAGTTTTTCAAACTAACCCTCTTGATTCTTTGCCTAGTGTATTTTTATCTCTTTTGCAAGATTATTTAGATGTCTTTCCTAAGGAGATGCCTAAGGGACTGCCGCCCTTGAGAGGCATAGAGCACCAGATAGACTTTGTGCTTGGAGCTTAGATTCCTAATCGCCCAGCTTATAGGAGCAATCTTGAGGAGACAAAGGAACTTCAAAAGCAAGTGGATGAGCTACTAGAGAAAGGACATGTGAGGGAGAGCTTAAGTCCTTGTGCTGTGCCTGTATTGCTGGTGCCAAAGAAAGATGGAACCTGGAGGATGTGAGTGGACTGCAAAGCTGTGAATAAAATCACTGTAAAGTATCGCCATCCTATTCCTAGGTTAGATGATATGCTTGATGAATTGCATAGTGCATGTATCTTTACAAAGATTGACTTGAAAAGTGGATACCACCATATTAGAATGAAACTAGGAGATGAATGGAAAACTGCTTTTAAAACTAAATATGGTTTGTATGAGTGGTTAGTTATGCCATTTGGTTTAAAGAATGCACCCAGCACTTTTATGAGGTTGATGAATCATGTCTTGCGTGCATTTCTTGGTAAATTTGTGGTTGTTTACTTTGATGACATCTTGATATATAACACTAATCTTGATGAGCATGTCATGCATATGAGGTGTGTCTTGGATGTTTTGAGACATGAGAAATTGTATACAAACCTTAACAAGTGTACATTTTGCATTGATAGACTTGTATTCTTAGGGTTTGTAGTCAGTGCTCAATGAGTAAAGGTTGATTGTGAGAAGGTGAAGGCTATTCGAGAGTGGTCAACACCTAAGAGTGTTAGTGAGGTGAGGAGTTTTCATGGACTTGCTAGTTTTTACAGGAGGTTTGTGAAGGATTTTTCTACTATTGCTGCTCCGTTAACTGAAATAGTTAAGAAGGAGGAAGGGTTTACATAGGGTAAGGAATAGGAACATGCATTTTTTGAGTTAAAGGATAAGTTGTGTTCTGCTCCTATTCTTTGTTTACATGATTTTGAGAAAGTTTTTGAGGTTGAGTGTGATGCTTCTGGGATTGGTATAGGTGTTGTGCTTTTGCAGGAAAACAAACCAGTTGCATATTTCATTGAAAAGCTTAGTGGTGCACAACTCAAATATCCGACTTATGCCAAGGAATTGTATTCTGTGGTGAGAGCACTGGAGGTGTAGCGACATTATCTTCAACCTAGGGAGTTTGTCATTTGGATGATAGTGAGTCCTTAAAGCACTTGAAAGGACAAGGAAAGTTGAGCAAGAGACATGCCACTTAGGTGGAGTTTCTGGAGACCTTTGCATATGTGCTTCGCTACAAGCAAGGGAAGGAGAATGTGGTAGCTTATGCATTGTCCAGGAGGTACACTTTATTTTCTGCTCTTAGTTTTAAACTTTTGGGCTTTAAGCAGCTTAAGGACTTGTATGCTTCAGATGTTGACTTTGCTACTGTTTATTCTGCTTGTGATCATGTTGCATTTCAGAAATTATATAGGCATGATGGCTATTTGTTTCGAGGTAGTCAATTGTGTGCGCCTAATTGTTCTATGTGTGCTTTATTTATGCATGAGGCCCATAGTGGTGGATTAATGGGTCATTTTGGGGTTGCTAAGACTTTGGATATTTTGCATGAACATTTTTATTAGCCAGGAATGCGTAGGGATGTTGAAAGTGTATGTGCCAAATGTATTGCATGTAGACAGGCAAAATCCACTGTCAAACCTCATGGATTGTATACTCCTTTACCTGTACCTACTAAACTGTGGGTTGATATTTCTATGGACTTTGTTTTGAGCTTGCCTAGGGCAAAGAGGGGTTTTGATAGCATCTTTGTTGTGGTTGATCGATTTAGTAAGATGGCGCATTTCATTGCATGCCATAAGACTGATGATGCTGTGCATGTTGCTAACTTATTTTTCAGAGAAGTTGTTAGATTGCATGGCATTCCTAGGTCTATTGTGTCTGACAGGGATGCTAAGTTTTTGAGCCATTTTTGGAGAGTTTTGTGGGGCAAGTTGGGTACAAAATTACTCTATTCTACTAATTGTCATCCACAGACAGATGGACAGACTGAGATAGTTGATAGGACCTTGGGTACCTTGTTGCGTGCTATAGTAGGTAAGAATTTGAAAACTTGGGGAGAATGTTTGCCATTTATTGAATTTGAATATAATAGGAGTGTGCATTCTACCACATGTTTTTCACCTTTTGAGCTTGTTTATGATTTCAATCCTTTGACTGTTTTGGATTCGATGCCTTTACCTTTTCATGAGATGTCTAGTACAGATGGCAAGAGGAAAGCTAAGATAGTCAAGGAGTTGCATGAGAAAGCAAGACAGCATATTGAGCAGAGGAACAAGGTATATGCAAAACAAGCCAACAAGAGGCAAAAAATGGTGACCTTTGAACCTAGAGATTGGGTTTGGGTGCATCTGAGGAAGGAGAGGTTTCCTACCCATAGGAAATCCAAGTTGGATCCTAGGGGTGATGGTCCATTCCAGGTGTTGGCGCGGATCAATGACAACGCCTATAAAATTGATCTTCCAGGTAAGTATAATGTGTCTGCTACTTTTAATGTTGCTGATCTTTCTCCTTTAGATATGGATTCAAATTCGAGGATGAATCTTCTTGAGGAGGGAGGGACGACTAATGTGAGCGAGACCATGGACCATCGAGCAGGACCAGGCAGAGAGCTAGCCATGCCAGAAGGGCCCATGACCAAAGTTAGGACCAAGAGACTTAAAGAGGCTCTTTATACATATGTGGGCTTTTATCTTGAGAGGATGGTGAGCTCCAAGCCTATTAAAGGAGAGTTTAATGGAATTGAGCCCAAACTAATCCATTTAACTCAAATCCTTGGACCGGATACACTTGGAGCTTAAAGACAAGAAGATTTGGGCTATTTTAATTCTTCATCACTTAAGCCCAAAAGCATATGGATCCAGTAGTGGCGCAACACATCGTACCTATTTATTTAGTTTTTGGATTTTGTTTCTTTGGGCTTCCATATATTTTAGCCCAACCTTTTATTATTTAACCTAGGTATAAATATTTGATTTTAGGTCAAAATTTAGGGAACTTTTTAGATTATAATTGTTGAAAAGTCGTCGGCTTCAATAGGGAAAAACATTATTCTCTTGTTCTTGTTACCTTTCAAACCATCTTTCACTTATCAATTGCTTCCCCAATTGTGGCGTGTCTATTGTTTGTTTCTCTGGGTTTTATTTTGATCATCGGGATTGTTTGGAATAAGTTTCTAAGAGGTGTCATAGAAATCAAACCTTGCGTATCCTTAGTTTTCTTGTTTTTTAAATTCGAAATTTTCATCCTTCTTAATTCCTCAAGGTCGAAAACACACCAGAACAAAACACCCATCGAAAATTCCATCAAATTGTCATCAACCCTTCCACGGTGCGCGTTACCATCCACACAAGCCATTGAAGACTTGACCAATATGTGTCTCGGATCATTCACATAAGCTACGGATCAAGAAGAAGGAGAGGAGATGACCATAAGTTTAGCCTCTAAACTCTACATAGTGATCAAGCCGCTAAAAGTAAAAGCCATGGTCCATATTGCAAGATTTGAAGCCGAATTCTCCGAGCCCATTGAGCAATCCATTATGCCATCAAAATGTTGCAATGTTGCTTGACTACCACGTTATCGTCTAGCCGGCCACTAATGTTGCTTGACTATCAAGTAAACCTAACCATTACCCAACTAGCCATCAATAAGGATTTTTAATCCATATGTGTTTTCATTATGTCTTAGTTCTTATTTATGCTACTTAATGTTTAAATTTATGATGCTCTTAATGGTGTCATAATGTAGGAGTTAATGTGTCTTAAAGAAGAGTCTTTATGTAGGAGTTATTGTGTCTTAAACAAGTGTCATTATGTCTAAATTTATGATGCTCTTAATGGTGTCATAATGTAGGAGTTAATGTGTCTTAAAGAAGAGACTTTATGTAGGAGTTATTGTGTCTTTAAAAAGTGTCATTATTTAAGAGTTATTAGACTTAAAGAAGGAATTAAAAGTGTTGCCAAGTTGGAATGAGAGGTTGGCTGTGTGGTTATCCATTCCATTAGCTTAGCTTTCATTTCCTATTTAAGGTTGTCTAAGTTTCTCTTGGGAAGGAGTTACAGTTTTTTAATCTAAAACTCAAGAAGCATTTGCTTTGAAGTTGAAATAGTTTGCTTCGGGTTCTATTGGTTTCCAAAACTAATTAATTGGTTTTGATTGTTTTCCTAAAACAATTCTCATTTCTATCCAAATCTACGTTGTTCTCATCTTCTACCAATTTTAACCTTCAGCCACTGTTTTATCATAAATTCTTCATTTATTAACCAAAGCACTCGTTTCAAACACCAAATTAAAGCTAACACACGAAGCTACAACTTTATATTTTATCTAAGGTTCAAATTCTGCCAATAACCTATCCAAATTTCCCCATTTCCGTTATAGCTTCCATTTTAGTTCCCAGCCAGACCATCTACCATTAAAAATGGCACAACTCTCAAACCACTCGTCCATTTCAAACACACCATACCTTTCCAGAAACTAGGCATATAGAACTACAACTTTTATTAAGACATAACCTCTTTTTCTTACCTATCTTCCTATAAACCCGTCCCAAAGTCAGAACCTGTTTGGTGTCGCCAATACATACTATTTACCAAACTGCTCCAAACTTTACCAAACTTTTCTAGGACGCATTTGGCGTTGTTTTACAGTGCATACACCATGATTATAGATCCTCTTTAATGAAAAAGAAGACTTATGGCTCAAATGCGTGCACCTGTACCACATGAAACTGAACAATCTATGGAACCTCAGCTCCAACTCTAACATTTCTTAGACCCTTCAATAGATTTTGAGCATGAGGAAATGGATGCAGTTGATTGTGAAACACATGATCTATGATAAACTACGGCTAAATCCATATCATTCACCAAAAAAATCATGCAAGACTCCTAATGGGGATTCCTCGCTTCAAAGTGCAATGATTCAACGTGGTGAGGGATTACAACATCAATCTTGCTCATTCTTTGATCCTTTAGCTTGCCATAAGACGTCGTCTCCCTACGAAGGATAATATAAAATATTGCATGCAATGTGACTTATGTTCACTTCACGTGAAAAGAACTGATCATATATATTTTAAATGTGGATATTGGTTGAAATTTGGTGTAGAATCTCCTTTTCTAGGTGTGGATTGCATCGTTAGTGACTGGCCTGGTGAAGAACAAGTTAAGGAGTGCTTGGATGATGGGTTTGAGAAGTGTTCAACGGGTAAGGAATGAATAACGAGTGGTTGGCTGATTATTATGATTATAGGGACAATACTTTGATATCAAACTTTCGGGAATTACTCGATACCCTCCAAACATCAGAGGAATGAAAACCATTCCTGAGTAACGGGCAGTGTCATAGGCGTGACAGTGGTTATTACCCTTGTGACACTCCTTCTTCTTCTTCTTCTTCTTCTTCTTCTTCTTCTTCTTCGTTTAAAAATATTTTTAGTAATTATAATTAATTAAATACAATCTAATTAATTAATTACAATGTAATTAATTAAAATAATATTACAATATAATTAATTAATTAAAAATAATATTATAATATAATTAATTGATTATATTTTTCTCTTTTTTAGGAATTAAATATAAATAATTAAAATATATTAAAATTTGATGTAAAACAAGATTTTAACAAACTTTTATTTCTCAATATTTTTAACAAACCAACCACTATCAATGATAATGGTAATCATTCCTTCGTTCTAACCAACCATCATATTTATAATGATTATATCCATTCTCATTCTTCACTATATTCATTATCATTTCTATTACCATTACCCTATTTGAAACAACTGTCCCGTTAGACTTCAAATTCTTCAAGATAAGCCTTGTTGCGGTGATTTGTAGATTATATGGAGTTGATCCTACAAGCTATGATGATCTATACTATAAGTGTCTGTTTGGTTCAGCTTTTGGAGGGTGAAAAAGCACTTTTTTCACCGCAAAAGCTATTTTTAACAAAAATGAGTGTTTAGCCGTAAAATTTAAAAGAACTTTTTTAATAAAAATAAATTTTTTAGAAGCTAAAATACAAATTTTTAAGAAGCTCAAATTTGGAGCTTTTAAAAAAAGTCTCTCATTTTAGCTTTTTCGGGTAGACTTTACACCCCCCATTTCCGACGTTAATGTTTATAATAGTTGCACTAAACAAAAACAATTCTGACGTTTATCTCTCTCTTCTCTCTGCCTCTTCTCTACGATCTCGAAAGCTAAACCAATTCTGACGTTTATCTCTCTCTTCTCTCTACCTCTGCTCTGCGATCTGGTCCATTCCTTTTATGGTTAAGGTTCTTGTTTAATCTCGATTTCCTCCTTTATATTGCAATTTATTTTCTCCTTTTTTGCTATATTAATTATTGCTTCGTTTCACCCACCCAAGAGAAGCTCATCTAATGCGATTTTGAGCTTCAAGACTGGTATTTTGAGGAATCACTCACGTGCCTTAACAAATAGGTTCCACTTTATTCTTTTATGTTACTACGAGTTCTTGCTTTTAGGTATTTATAATTAACAAGTTCTTTGATTATGCTTTGATTTTGTGATGGTAGTTGGGTGTCTTGGTATACCGCACGACTAGGTATGCATGTTTTCCATGGGTTGTTATCGAATTCATGTTTTCTTGATTTCTTTCTTTGTTTGGTAGGTGTGACTAGTTGAACTCTGGTGTTCTAAAACTTTGGAAATTAGGATTTTGATTGATTCATTGTTTTTTGAATTCTTTGGTATTGATTAGAGCGTTTGTGGTTTTATCATGTTAATGAACAGTAGGAAACTTTTGTGATTTCTCTTTTGGCAGCTATTGCTAATGCGGCTATGATTTTAATTAAGTGATCAATGTTTTCCTATTTATATTCATAAATTGTCCATTTCCCATCTGACCTTCTCTTCATATGCATATTGGCTTTGCAGTCTGTTTTCTTCATTTTATTTCTTATGTTGCCCTCACTTCCCTATTCTTGAATTTTCTAATATTGTGATTCCATCAAGCCTGTGAGTGAAGATGCTAGTCCCTCAAAGTAGTTCTCTAGTTCTTTTAAGTGCACTCAATGATTCAAAGTAGGCGTGTAAAACTGTTTTTAAATATAGGTCGAAAGTAATACATTCTGAGTACCTGTTTATATTTAAGATAGCAACCCCTTATGAAGTGTGTCTCTTTCTTTACTTCTGTATGTGTATAAACTTACATAGACGATGTACGTGCATAAACTTACATAAACTCATAAGTTAGGTGCAACAGTAAGTTATTAACAATCATACCAAAAAATGCTAGCAATATGTTGTTAGTTTATGCAATAATTTTTAAGTTGGTACAAACCATGTATTAAATTACAATATTCAACATCAAAATGTTGTTCAAACCACGTTAACATAAACTAGTTAAGATTTTTCCAAATCAAGCAACCTCTCAACTTCATACAAGAGCCTGCTTCTCACATCAGTATATTTTAAACAAGAACTTTTTTAACTTCTGAAAGCATAAGTTGTGAATTAACTGCATAATTGACAAGAAAGTTATCCATCCAAGGAAAGTATCTGCATGCCCTCAACTTAAATGAGGCCTGTAATATCTATACCAATGTATAGCATACTAATTAGATTAACCAATTACAAACTTAATTTGCATGTTTCAGATAATACTCAACTTCTCTTTCAACACCATGCCCGAAAAAATTTTCAGGGCTAACCATCACTGAAAAAATTTTAGTATGTTATAGTATACTCCAGAAATCGCAGACAATCAACCAAGATATAAAAGAAATAAATGTCATAAACTCTAATTATATTCTTTTATAAAAGATTCAGTTGAGCATACCCAAGAATTATGCAGCTATCAGTGAAAAAGAAAAGTGGAACATCATATTGATCTTTGAAAAATGGTATTACACTAAGGACCATTTCTAGGATCTGCAGGAAACACGTTTGCTCTTAAGGGAAATAAGGAAACCATAAAAGAATGAATTTTATCTGTGAGCCACTTATAAGGAGAATCTTAATGTTTCTTCCTCTAGGATACGTGCATGACCTTTAATTGAGGACTGTATTGTTTTGCCTGAAATGCGACAACATCTTTTCACTGGCATTTGCCACCAATGATTGACAACTTGTTTGGGCGTCATATTGTCCATAAATTATTATAATGCTGAGTCCACAAAAGATTTAATGCTTATTATGCTTTTGTCTATGTCATTTTGGTTATGCTTTTATATTTTTATTATACTTGCTAAATTCATTATTATATGCAATAGGGATTTTCTTGTTAATAGAAAAGGTCAATACCAAGTGAATATATTCAAGGTGGGGATAAACTGAAAAAATGGGTTAAAGCGGAGTGGAATGATAGAACTCTTGAAACTCTAATCAAAACTTTTGTGGGAGAGACATTAACTGGAAATCGACCAAATGGTCACTTTAACAAGATTGGATGGAAAAATATAGTTTCAAACTTTGCTCATGAAACTAATAAGAATTATGAATACAAACAATTTAAGAATAAATGGGATGGATTAAAAAAGTGTTGGTAGCTTTGGACAAATTTAGTAGGTAAGGAAATTGGATTAAGATGGGATCTTACTAATCAAACTATTGATGCAAGTGACGAATGGTGGGAAAAGAAATTGAAGGTAAGCATTTACCTGATAGTTTAATAACTTAAACAATATTATTGTAGGAAAATCCCGAGGCTGCCAAATTCTGAACTAAAGGTTTGAAACAAATTGAGCAGCTGAATATTTTATTTAAAGATGTTGCAGCTACAGGGGAAGGAGCTTGGGCACCTTCTTTAGGTTTTGTACCAAATGATGCTTATACGCCGTCTAAAGAAAGCCTAGTTGATACCGATCTTGATGATAACTTTTTTGAAGGTTTTACTGTCAATCAAGAAATTGAAAATATTAATAATGAGATTGGTTCATCAACTCTAACTCTAGGAACTTCTACAAAAGGAAAAGGGAAAAAAGAAAAAAACATGATACTAGAACAAGGGCAACATAAAGGTTATGTAAACATTTGGACCGTATATGTGATATAGTAGAGAGTAGAACTTCAGTAACCTCTATTAAAAGAGATGAACCTAGTTGTAGCATTTCTGAGGTGATGGACATCTTACAAAGTATAAATGAAATAGAAAGGGAGGTGAGCTGTTTATGTTAGCTACCAAATTATTTTTGAAAAAGGAAAATAGAGAGATGTTTGTTGCGCTTAAGGATGTTAATCTTCAAATCGAATGGCTTAAGAAAATGAAATGATTGTGATTTTTGTAATGAATAAGACATGTATTTAGTTACTAATATTGGACTACTTGTAATATGTTGTATTGGAATTTGCTACTAGTAATGTGTTGTATTGGATTTCTATTTGGTTAATTTTATTGTTATGAATTAAATTGTACTTTATTATTATTGTTTTATGATTATTGCTATATTACCTTGTCATACAATAAGCTTATTATTTATTTTTTATATATATTTTAATACAAATGTCATCTTCTGATAATGATTTTGACAATGATCATGAATATAATGAAGAGATTGAAGAAGAAATTTTGCATATCGTTCAAACTAGAGTAGCACTAACCATAGACCATTATATTAAATATTATATTAAAAAACCATGTAGAACATCCCCTCACACTGGATGGATGTTTGTAATGGAGATGCTTAATAGCCATAGAGATAGATGTCATCAACAATTTAGAATGGAAGAGGATGTTTTTATCAAATTATGTAAATTGTTGAATGAGTCATATGAATTAAAGAAAGGTACAAAAGTAACAATCGAGGAGGCTGTGGCTATGTTTTTGATCACTTTAGGTCATGGACTTTGTAATAGAATGGTTCAAGAAAGATTTCAACATTCTAATGAAACAATTTTTAGATGGTTTGAAATGGTATTAGAGGTTGTTTCACCTATGTCGATTGATTTCTTAAAACCAAAAGATCCAACTTTTAGAGAAATTCCAAGAAAAATTAATGATAGAAGCCTAAGGTATTGGTCTTATTTTAAAAGCTACATTGGATCAATTGATGGAACACATATATCAGTTTTAGTTCCAAGGTCCAATCAAATAAAATATATTGGGAGAAAAGGCATTCTTATGCAAAATGTAATAGCTGTATGTGATTTTGATATGTGCTTTACTTTTGCTTGGGCTGGTTGGGAAGCCACAACACATGATGCTCGAATTTTTATGACGGCTTTGCATAATGATAGATTACACTTCCCTCATCCACTTAGAGGTTTGTGAGGGATAACTTTATACATTCTTTTTATTTATTCTTAATAATTCAGTACTTCTTTATTTATTTATTTTTTAATTTGGAATGTAGGAAAATATTATTTGGTAGATGTAGGATATCCTTACATGCAAGGTTATTTAGGACCATACAAAGGTAAGAGGTATCATCTTCCTAATTTTTGACGTGTTAATCTTCCAAGGAGGAAGAAAGAAATATTCAATCATGCACATTCTTTTTTAAGATGCATAATCGAAAGAACATTTGACGTTTAGAAAAATAAGTGGAAAATTTTACATTAAATACCCAGTTTTCCTTTTCCAAAGCAAGCTAAAATTGTAATTGCTTCAATGGTCATTCATAATTTTATAAGATTAAATGCTCAAAAGGATGAAAAGTTTTCTCCCTATGATAAAGATGATGAATTACTTCCTATAAATGAAGAAATCAATGAAAATGAAGACGTTGAAGAAAATCATTTAGACGAGCCACAAAATAACGAGATGAATGATGCGAGGGAACATATTGCAAATCTTCTTGTATTACAATTAAATACATAATTTATTATGTATTTAACTATTTAATCAACTTGAATATTTATTTTGGGATTATAATATTATTTAGCTTTTTATATGTTTTAATATTTATTTTTGATATTAGTTTTATTTCTTACAAGAAAATGAGACATCTCTTTAAACAATTTCCTACAAGATGGAAGTGAATTTGTCAAACAATTGTAAAGTAAATGTAAACTCATTGTTTAATATACTTTAAAAATTATTTATATGCATAAATAATTTTTATTACAAAATAAAGTATACTTAAAATTAATAAAAGTGCTTTTATTTTTACATTGCCAAACAGTCTACTGCATGAAGCTCTTTCAAAAAAATTGTTTTTTTAATTGACAGTCAAATAACCAACTGGCTTCTTAAAAAAATTCTACTAACAAAAGCTCTACTAATATAAGCTCATCTAAATAAGCACTAATATCACAACACACGTTAGATTAGCCGATTTAGTCACCGCGGACATAAAAGAAATTTGGCGATTACTTTAGCTCCATAACTAGTGCTCACTTTGTCTAGTTTTTAGCAAACTCTCTGTTGTCTTGCTTGCGTATAGATAGATGTCAAACTCAGTATTTATCAATAAAATTACTTTTCGAAAAAAGCACGTATAATAAGAAGACTAAAAATATAGTTATCATTATCAATTTATTTTCTGATTTAACTTCTTGTTGTTTTAGTTGTGACTCGAGATCTTTTATTGGTTAACGATCTTATCATTTAGTGTAAAAAAAAGATAAGAAACTATCACGGAAGGGGGAAAACAAAAGGAAAATACGCAAAAGGCTGATCAAAAGATGACTTCAGACATGTGGGAATTCTAAGGAATTAGAAAAAGAGCAAAACCACAATTTTTTTCTTTCTTTTTATTTTAATCTTTTGACCAATATTGCGAATACCGTACTGAACTTGGTACCGGATTGAGTTCTAGAACGGTACTGTACCGGTACCAGTCAATACCGGGTACCGTTTCAAGCAATTTTTTATATTTATGAAATAGTCCCTGAAATTTTTAAAATTTGCAAAATAGTCCATTGATATATTGTACAGTTATATGCTGTACAGTTTCTTATTTACAAGTTTACATCAACCCTATTTCCAAAAATCATAATAACAAATAATAATCACAATTAGTAATTTAATATAAAA
>JANQBM010000001.1:14443279-14479247 GCA_025594535.1 Erythroxylum domingense | reverse complement strand
GCATGTGATGTGGTAATTTACCACATCTGGACCCGTTTCTTTGGTCCGACCCGTTCTCTGGAAACGGGATGTTACAGAGAAGATGTTTGGTTTGAATCAAAATAAAAGGCCAGTTGAAGAATACACAATGGAGTTTGAGCAATTCTTGTTAAAATGTGGGTTAGAAGAAAGCAAAGAAGTGGTTTTCATAAGATTTATGAAGGGTCTTGATTAAGATCTATAAGACATGGTTAATCTTTATCCCTATGATTTCTTTGCTGAATTGAAGAAGCTCTCATTAAGATGTGAGACAAGTTTAAACGACCAAAAAGCCAAGAAAAACCCATTTAAGTTGAGCCCCAACTATAGCTAAAGAACCAGCCCATTCTAACCACCTTTCAAGCCTAAATTCATCCTACCTCAAGCCTCCCCAAAAAAAACACCACCACCATAACCAAATTCAAACAATTCACCTTCACCTTACACCCCAAAAGTTCCCCACACTCTTAGTAATTCTCAAAGTCCAAAATCCAAGCTTAGATTTTTCAAATGTCAAGGCTATGGGCATTTTCAATCCGAATGTACAAATAGGAAAATTATGACTTTGCGAGAGATGGAGGAAATTGACAATGCACTTGAATGTGAAGAAGCTACCCTACTTGGTGATGAAGTGCAAGAAGAGGAAAATGGTAGTGATGAGATAATTGTGGCTAGTGGAGAAGACATAGAGGTATAAGTGTTAGTTTTTCTTAGAATTCTTAATAGTGAGAATGGGGGTGAAGATTGGAAGAGAAAATCTCTCTTTCATACAAAGTGTATAACCGGTGGTAAGAAGTGTAGTGTAGTGATTGATAGTGGAGTTATGAGAATATGTTTCCAATGAAATGATGGACAAGCTTAGCTTGAAAACCGAACCCATTCCATGTCCTTATAAGCTCATATGGATTGACAAGAAGCATGAGATAAAAGTTTCCAAGAGATGTCTAGTTCCTTTTGCTATTAGGAAGTATGAATATGATGAATGGTGCCATGCTATCCCAATGTTGGCTTGGCATTTGCTTTTGGGCAAGCCTTGGTTGTATGATAGGGATGTTAGTCATCAAGGAAGAGCAAATACATATTCCTTGAAGCATGAGGGTAGAAAATTCTTGTTGACACCAATGAGGTTGGATGTGAAGAAAAGGGTAGAAAATGATGTAGTTTTGATGAGTATTTAAGAGAGGAAGGAAATGGTTGATAAATTGCCTTCATTTGCACCATTAGATATAGAAGATGAGGTTAGGATGAAGCTACCCATTCCTATAATTATTCAAGAGTGGATTGATCAATTTCCTAATGTTTTCCTTAATAAGCTTCCAAAGGGACTGTCACTATTGAGATCTATTAAACATGAGATAAACTTCACTCCAGGAGTAATAATTCCACATACATAGTCCTATAGGATAAGTCCTAAGGAAGGGAAGCTTTGCAAGCTATTGTTGAAAAGTTGATGGAGAGACAGTTCATTAGGCCTTCAACAAATCCATCTGTAGTTCCAGCTTTTGTGATGCCAAAGAAGAATGGAAAATGGCGGATGGTGATAGATTCAAGAGCAGTTAACAAAATCACAGTCAAGTATTGGTATCCTATTCCTAGACTTGATGACATGCTTGACCATCTTCATAGAGCAAAAATCTTCGCTAAACTTGATCTTGCCAACTGATTTCATCAAATCCATATGAGAGAGGGAGATGAGTAGAAAACATCTTTCAAAATAAAGGAAAGACTTTATGAGTGGCTTGTCATGCCAATGAGAATGTCAAATTCTCCATCCACTTTCATGAGGCTTATGAATAAGGTACTTAAACCTTTCCTTCACAAATTTGTTGAAGTGTACTTTGATGGTATCTTGATCTTTTCTAAATCTCTAGATGAACATGTGTTCCATTTGAAAAGTGTCTTTGATGTCTTAGCTAGAGAGTCTTTGTATGCCAACATTGAAAAGTGCAATTTTTGTGATCATTCTTTGATTTTCCTAGGATTTGTCATTAGCCAAGATGGTATTAGGATGGATCCCTTAAAGGTCCAAACTATTCTAGATTGGCTAGTCCCAACAAGCCTTTTCCAAGTTAGAAGCTTTCATGGTTTTTATTCATTCTATAGGAGATTCATTAGGAATTTTACTACTATAACTGCTCCTATAACCGAGTGCATAAAAAAAAGGTAATTTTAAGTGGGCAAGTCAGGCCACTATTGCATTCAACACTTTGAAAAATTTGAACACAAAGGCATCTATTTTAAGGTTAGCTACTTTTAGTGCACCATTTGAACTTGAGTGTAATGCAAGTGGGGTAGGAATAGGGGCTATTTTGAGCTAAGAGGGTAGACTAGTTGTATTCTTTAGTGAAAAACTCAATGATGCTAGAAAAAGATACACAACTTATGATAAAGAGTTTTACATAATTGTTAGGGCATTTAGACATTTCTGGCCTTATTTTTTAGCCAACCTTTTCATTCTCTTTATTGATCATGATGCTTTAAAATATGTCCAAAGTCAAGCAAACCTAAGTCAAAAACATGCCTACTTAGGTTGAATTTCTCCAATCTTTTGACTATGTCATAAAGTATAAAAAAGGGAACACAAATGTTGTTGCCGATTCCTTGTCAAGAAAATTTCTCTTGTTAAGTTCAATGCATGCACATGTTGTAGGTTTTGAAGACATTAGGGGGATGCATAAGAGTGACAAAGATTTTGGTGAAATTTTTACTAGGACTAAGGAAACTAATGGTACATTTAGGGACTTTCTTTTACATAATGGTTACTTGTTTAAATATGGTTCTTGTTGTGTTCTAAATTGTTCTTTAAGGGAGACAATCTTAAGAGAGGTCTATGGGGGAAGGATAAAACCTTTGAACAAGTCTATTCTAACTTTTATTAGCTGGGAATGTTTAAGGAAATAGCTAGGCCTGTGAGTGGTTGCAATACTTGTAGTAGATCAAAGATGACATCCCAAGCCTATGGCCTTTACACACCTTTACCTACACTAAACAAACCTTGGGAGGATGTGAGCATGGATTTTGTGTTAGGTCTGCCTAAGACTAGGAGGGGATTTGATAGCAATATGGTTGTTGTGCATAGATATTCTAAAATGGTACATTTCATTCCTTACACTAAATCTAATGATGCTCAACATGTGATGGACTTGTATTTCCATAATGTTGTCAAATTGCATGGAATTCTAAGAATTATTGTGAGTGATAGAGATGTGAAGTTTGTGAGTCATTTTTGGAGAGTGCTATGTGCTAGATTAAGGACAAAACTCAAATTTAGCACAGCTTTTCACCCACAAACAGATGGCCAAATCAAGGTGGTTAATAGGTATTTAGGGGGATTTTGAGGAGTTTGTTGAGAGGAAAAATAAAGAATTGGGATGCCATATTACATTGCTTATAATTGTCCTAAGTCAAAGTCAACTGAATTCTCACCATTTGAAGTTGTTTATGGATCAAATCCATTAACTCCTCTTTCCTTGACTCCATTTGTTCAAGATAGGCCTTTTCAAAGCATTGTAGCTGAGAAAAGGGCCCAAAAATTGTTAAAATACATGAACAGGTCCTAAAGAACATGAGGAAGCATAATGAAGCTTACATGAGGCAAGCTAAGAAGAAGAAGCCGGTGGAATTCAAGAAGGGTGACCTGGATTGGGTTTATTTGAGGAAAGAAAGGTTTTCCAAGGCTAGGAAGTCCAAGCTTAGTGACATCACTGATGGTCCATTCAAAATGCTCAAGAAGATCAACAATAATGCCTACAAAATTGGGTTACCAGCCCATTATCAAATGTCAAACAGTTTTAATGTAAGCGATCTAAAGCTTTATATAGAGGATACTATGATTGATTCAAATTCTTCTAATGAGGCCGATTCTCAAGAGGGAGAGGATGATGGAGGGCCATCAAAGCTTGCTATTCAAGATGTCCTAGCTATAGGATTTGAAGAAAAGTCACAAGAATTGGAACAAGTTTAAGGAGCTGTAAGTGAGCCAAATGAAGTTATGGAGGAAGCAGAATTTGGGCTGAATTTGTTCTTACAATTCCAAGTCCTTTTGAAGTCATTTGGAGACTTCAAAATGTGTGTCTATGGACCTGATGAACATGAAGTCGAATTCCAAGCTTAGCAAAATTTTTAAGACATTTATTTTCATTGACTTTGGTCCGATTTGAAGACTTTATTTTGGTTTGTTTTAATTAGCTGTTTTGTGAGACTTTATTACAACTTTTATTTTTGTTTTAATGAGCTGAAACTACAGATTAGGAATATGAGGATTCGATTTTTGTGGCTGCCCAAAAATTTCCTATTTTAGCTCTTTGTTTTTCGATTTTGAATTTCAGAAAAAAATATTTGACAAATAGTGAGGTTTTCTCTTAATTTGGCAAGAGATTGTTTGGGTTTTGATTGTTTCTCCGAAGAACAATCGTTGGGTTTGTTTTTTTTTTAAACATTCAACTTTGTTCATTATTCTATTTAATTTGATCGCTAAAATTCTATCTGACCAGTTGAATGAGAAAATTCATAACCTTTTATGTGATTATTAGATTTAGGTGATTTTAAAGCCATAGCGTTGTTCCCTTCTTAAACTAGAAATCTGCAAAAGGGTTTTCTACCCAGTTCTAACTCTAGCCATCTTAAAATTTCCAGTTTTCCCAACCATTGCTAATCAACCGCCCAGCCAAACATGTATTCAAGAAAAACCAACCTAACTCAGCAGTAGTTCACAAAAAGTTCTACAACTTCACTTCTTTCCTAGAAACCAAATTCTCAGTCAATTAATCCAGAAACGCCTTCAAATTCCTTGTTCCAGTTTTACCTAATAAACACCAAATTGCACAAAACTTTTCCAATGACCACCAAACTCTATTCGATCACTTTCACGCCATTGCTTCATCAATAGGAGGCAACCCATTATTTTAAATTTTTGTTGTTTTATCTTTTGCTTTATATTAGGTTTTCAATTTTATTTTTGTGTGTTTTTGATACAAATTAATATCTTGGAAAAATCGAGCTAGTTTTCTTTCTCTCTCTCTCTCTCTCTCTCTTTCACATTGAATTGGAAGGATATAGAAGGCAAACCAATGAGGTGATCATGCAAATATAAGGTAGGGAAGGAATTCAGGAGTGACACGAGGAAAAGAATCAAAAACAAGAAAGTAGTGTAAAAATTCCCTATCCCAATTTTGAAGTCTCTGTCATGATCGTGACACCCTTGGCCGCGATCATGATCCTATTTTGAACCTTCTGTCATGATCGTGACATAACATGGAAATTCCTCTCTATCATGATCATGACCCACTTAGTCACGATCACGAGCTATAATGGGGCAAAATGAGAACACGCGATTTTTAAACCCCTTTTCCCTATTTTACCCCTCTTTTATTCTCCCTAACCTATATATTCACTCTCACCATCATCTTTCTTGCCCACAAAGCTCTCTCCCTCTCTCTCCAGAATCAAGAAGCTCAAATCCTCTCACTTCTCTCTACAACCCTCCTCAAAGTTCTTTCTCTCCCTACATTCTTCACACATCTCTTATTCCAAATGGGACCACAAATTAAGCAGATGGTCAAACGCATTCAACCAAAGGGCAAGATGCAAGTGTCGAGGCGAGATAAAGGAATCGAGCGGCAAATTATAGAGCACCCTTATGGATTTAATCGGAAGAGGAAGGTAACCATTTCCAAACGCTTAGCCTTAAAAAGATTGTTGTGCCTATATATTTGGACTTTGAAATATTATAAAGAATTGGATTGAGAGAAAAGGTTTAAAACTAAGGGCTGTTTGTTTCCATTTTTGTTTTTTGTTTTTTGTTTTTTGTTTTTTTTCAAATTTAGTAAAAAAACCTATTTGTTTGAGTTTTCAGTTTCTATTTTTAGTTTTGGTTTCTTCCGGTTTCAAAAATTATGAAAACCATAAAAAGTGGTTTTTGTTTCCTATTTTTGTTTTTTTTTCATAATTTGATTTACTATCATTTAAATATATATTATTTAATTATTTAATTATTAATAAAAATTATGAATAATTTAATTTAAGATTATATATTTAATAAATTAAAATTAATAATCAATAAAAAAATGAATAAATTTATTTTATTTATTTTTCATAATTAAATTATATGTAATTAAATTTTAATAATTATTAATAAATATAACTAAATTTAAAATATATAAATATTTAAATAAAGTTTGATTTAATAATTAAAATATATTTCAAATAAACATGAATTTATAATTAAAATTTTAATTTTTAAATTATTTATTTTATTAAAATAACATAATTTTATTAATAGTTTTTAAATAAATATTATATAAGAGATTAAATAAATATATTTAATTTAAAAATTTTATCTTTAAGTTTTATCTAATATTTAATTATTATCAGTGATAAAAATATAACTACATTAACATTGACAACCAAATAGGTTTTTGTTTTTATTTGAAAGAAAAACATAAACAAAAAACTGAAAATGAAAACTAAAAACTACAACAGAAAAATAGAAGTAGAACCAAACAACCCCTTAGTAAACGGAATTCAATGGGAGGAATTTATACGTTTTAACTTTGTCGTTTATGAAGAACTTACCCTTGAATTTTTCACATCCCTTTAATTTGAGAAAGGTAAGTGGAAAAAATTATGGTTTCGATTGCAGGGTTGACTGCATGAGTTAAATTATGAAACTTTGTATGAAATCGATGGATTCCCGGAATCAATCATAGTAAACCAGCACGATGAATTATGTACTACACATTATTGGGCCCAGCTGACAAGGTTGGACAACTTCGACGTTAAAAATGCACTTAATAATATAATCTGTAACCTTAAACACTTGTTGTACACAAATTTATGTGTCAAACTGTGTTTCACAAAAGTGAAAGAAGCAAGTGTTCGATGAAGGAGCTATTTATTTTATGGTGCATGGATAATAACGTCCAAGTTTGTACGTCCACCCACATTTTTAATGCTCTCATTGCTACTCTAAAAAAGAGAAGTAATAATCTTGGAATAAGGCACCTGTTTACTACCATTGTGGAATATTATGGTGTTAACTATGATGGATTAACTGTGCATTTTCCTAAGTTTCTTAACACTCCTCATTTTACTAGAGCTGAGATCTTAAAGTCCTACAATATGGAACATCGAGATTTCCGTGCAAAATCACGTATCAAGAACAGGGCAGGATAGGTCATTTCTAGCTCAGCACTATCGTAACAACGAGAAGAGGAGTCAACCAGTGAAGAATCCAAAGAATAAGAGAAAACCAAATGGGAGAAGGTATTTAATGCATGATATGTGCTTAATTGTTAATACATTTTATCTATGACACTTAGTGATTAATGTTTTAAAATAATTAAGACACTCTCTTTAGTTCATATTTGAATTTAGGTATAATTCGGAAGCAAAAGAGCTAAAGTGAGTCAGAAACACTTACTTGTCTTCATGACGCAATAAGAAGAAGGATTAGAGCAATAGGATACAAAAAAGTGCCAAAAGGAATGAAGAATAGCAATAGTCATGGCTTGAGAAACATCTCAAGGCCATGACAAATAAGTCATGGTCTTGAGAGTGCTCTCACACCTATGACAAAATTTTCATAGGTGTGAGAGTGTTGTTAAGCATATAAAAAAGTGTCATGGGCGTGACACACCAAGTCACATCTATGACATGTTTCCAGCTCAATCGAAACCCTTACTTTTTTATTTAAAAACATCATTTGGATGGTAGAAACATTATGAAAGGTTTAAAGAATCGTTCTAGGGGTTTCAGGAGGTGACAGAGGGGTAAAGCTTTCATCATTTGGAGACCCATGTAGGGCTGGGCTTTTTTGACCCAATTCGAAGGTGATATCCCTGTCGAAGAACCCTATTAAGCATTTCTCTCATTGTTTGTTGTTCTTTCTCTTAGTAATTGATTATGTTATCCATGTTTATTGTTTGGGTATTCTGTTAAGATGATCTTAATGCATTCATTGGATTGTTTTATTACAAACCCATTACTAGAATCCTTAATATATTTTGTAATTGTTATGTTGATATTTGTTTGCGCCAATTAATGGTTTCAGATTATTAGTGATATAATCCATAATTATTGCATTTCTAATTGGTGTCGAATCATTAGGGATAACATAACCTAGGTTAAATGACCCAAGCGTATGTGGTTTTTGTCTGTCTTAATTTGTTTTCCTAACTTGTAAAACAACTGTCTAATTAAATCTAAGAAGCTTATCCTAGGTTGTTCGATGGCTAGGTTTAATTAGCAAGCGTATCTTAGTTAAACACGACCTAAGGGAAAAACTGGGCTTAATAGAGCTTATCGTTAACCTACGATTAATAGTTGCTAGGAGAGGTATGAGAATAACAATTCATTGAAGTATGTTTGATTATGTGTAGGCCAAGATTGAACCAATGATCGGCTTCCTAAAGAATTCATCACTTTTCATCATTTTGAATGTTTTCTTTAATTTGTTTTCATTAGTTTGTTTTGTTTTCTTATTTAAAATCAAACAAACCCCTAACTTAAACACCAATTCTTTTCATAAAAAAAGATAACCGAACAGTCTCTATGGGATTGACCTAGGTTCACCACTGTTATAATTGTAGGTCTAGTTATTTTGAATAGTGTTACGAAGTGCTACGTCAATTTTGGCACCGTTGTCGGTAAGATGGTGTCTAGTTTTTGTTCTTGATTTTAATTAGTGTTTTGTATATATTTGTTCATAATTAGTTTCTTTTCATTTATTTCTTGATTTCTTTTATATATATATATATATATATATATATATATATATATATACACATGGATGGAAGTAGTTTTTTCTATAACTTATATTTCCAATCTTATAACCGAGTTTGAAATGATCACGCTAACTTTAGTTACGGTTGGGATAATTAACAAAATTACTTCCTTAATATTTTGCAGGATACACAACAATTCCCGTATAGACTAGAAGGTTTTTTATTACAACTCAGGTACATCCTTGAAAGATTTAGTTAGATCTCTTGCTATTAATACTATGTAATTTTAGTAGGCAACAATATCTAGAATATAAAACTTGGTAAGCTATAAGGTTCAATGATGGAAGCTATCAACTGTCTAGAATCACAAAGTGGAGAGATGTAGCCATCTCAACTCGAGGTGTACCCAAGGGCGTCAGTGCAAAGACCTTACAGAGTGAAGAGGAGCTTGAGAATCTTGTGAGAACTACTCAAGGAATTGCTTGTGAAGAAGAAATAGAGAAGGAGCGCGAAGTATAAAATGAAATATCATTTAGATCAGAGGTAAATCTTGAGTCCCTAATTGTTTTTAATACTAAACCTTCACCTTTATGTAGCAGATTGGAGAAATTAAATGAGTAGGAAAAAGGTGAAGAGACATTTGAGATAGTCCAAGAGTTTGGGGATTTAGTAAAGATTGAGATTCTGAAGATAGGGAATATGATGAAAATTAGAGGTCATCAACTATGACGTTATCCTAAACAACCTTATCTAGAGAGAGCATAGACTATGACAACAGAAGATCATAATTTGGTCATGTGAGGAAAACAAGGAGTCGAGTCAGTAACACTAAACAAAGGCACTTCTTGGGAGGCAACCTAAGGAAATTTAATTTCTTTTCCTTTACATTTTCACTTTTCTTTCTTATATAATTGTGTGTTTTTAAGTTTGTTTGTTCTTACTTGTTTTTAATTTTTCAAAAAAAAAGAGAAAGAGAATAAAACTATGGTCAGGATGAAAGGCCACGGGCCGGGCTGGCTGTTACTTCCTAAATGATGTCGTTTTGGAAGTTTTTTGTTTTAAAAAATAAAGGACGGGAAGGCCAGCCCGTAGGGTTATAGTCCGGGCGACAGGCCAGTCAGCTTGTGGTCGAATCAGGCCACGAGCAGACCCATCTTAGCCTGCTGAGCCACAAGCCACTGTGACCCATTGACATCCCTAAATAAAATAAGCAAACAAACATTTTTTCTTTTCCTATTGCTTCTAGGATTATATAGTCATGATTAAAGTGTGAATTGACTAGTAGAATCTATGTCAACTTTAGCATGTACTTTTGATTTTGTTATTGGTCAATGTACATTATCTTTAAAAGAAGTAGTGACTAGTGGTAGACACAAGTCAACGAGATTTTGAGCCTTAATAGAGTGACACGTTCATATCAACCTCATTATCTTTTGTTTATGTGTGAATGACATGTACATGCTGACTTTGTTTTGATTTTCTATTCAAGACCAAATTTTTATAGCATGATTAATATGAAAATGATTAGGCATTCTTTATTTTTACAAATTACATTAGCCAAATAGCCTACCTATTGATATGAATTTTCCTTCGTTAAGCCTCTTTGAGCTTTATTATCCTTTCTTTTTGTATTAATCACATTACATGCTATTACACTCAACCAAATGTTCTGCACTAGCCATAAAGATAATGAAGCATTTGTTAATTTTTGGTGATTGTGAATGTACAAAAGTCTAAGAGTGGGGTTGTGCATATATGTGAGTTGGTTATATTTATCAGAATGTCATGTTATTAATCCCATTGTTGGTGTAGCTTCTTTCAATTTTTAAATGAAAGAAAAAAGAAAGAAAAACGAAAAGGGAAAAGAAAAGGAAAAAAAGAAAATAATATGTTTAAATAAAAGTATCTAAGAGGAAGTACTTTCGTTTCGAAAAGTTGTTCCTGATTAATTTCTCCTCCTAAAGATGTATTGAATGGGTGATTTGAATATGTTGCATATAAGGTAGTAACTGTTTTGGAAAGATCATTCCTTATAGTTTAAATGTACTATTATTATCAATTTTTATGAGTGATTCCTTCTAATTGGTTATACTTCGTGTGATTTGAGGTATAAGAGCTTAAATTTGAGCAGTGAACATGATTTTTGCATTCATCATAGTTGATGGTACCCAGTTTTGAATGAATGTTAGTTTCTGCGCTTGATGATGCATTGAGTGTTACTTTTGTTTTACTAGATTTGATAGCTTTTACACTACGTTACACAAATACATCTCAACTTACTCTTGCTTATAATATAACCTTGAAAAGTCCTTTGATTCATGTTTATACATGTGAACCCTAGTAGTGGAGAAATGAAAGGATTTGCAAAGTTGTGTAATGTTATGATCATAAATGGTTTTTGAGTGTACTCATGGATATATCTTATTTAAACACATTTTGTCTAAGTCTAACTCTAGATTACTCAATTTCTGAAGGTGATAAACGTTGATTAATAATGAGTAGAAGTGTTGAATGTTAAGTTTTTGCTATGGTTTTTGAAAGTTATTCATCTTTACTTATGACTATATATTCTTAAGAAATCTGGGAAATGAGTGTGTAGCCACGCCCATGATAAATGTGTCATAGGCGTGACACACTAAATCACGCCTATGACATGCTGCCAGCTCACCTGAAAACCTTACTTTTTGGTTTAAAAATATCATTTTGATGGCAGAAACATTATGAAGGTTTGAGGAATCATTCCAGGGTTTTGGGAGGCAATAGAGGGGAAAAGCTTTCATCCTTTGGAGACCCATGGAAGGCTAGGCTTTCTAACCCCAGTTTGGAGGTGATATTGAAGCCGAAGAATTCAGTTAAGCATTTCTCTCATCATTTGTTATTTTATTACGAACCCATTGCTAGAATCTTTAATATAATCTATAATTTTTATGTTAAGATTTGTTTGTGGCAACTAATGGTTTCAAATCATTAGGGATACATTATGTAATCTTCCGATTGGTGTCTAATCATTAGCTATAATATAAATTAGGTTAAATGACCCGAGCGTATGTGGTTATTGTCTGTTTTAATTTATTTTCTTAACTTGCAATACGACTGTCTAACTAAATCTAGAAAGCTTACCATTGGTTGTTCGATGGCTAGGTTTACTTAATGAGCTATCTTAGTTAAACACAACTTAAGGGAAAATCGGGGTTCATAGAACTTATCGTTAACTTACGATTACTAGTTTCTAGGAGAGTTATGAAAGTAACAATTCAATAATGTATTTTTGATTACAGGTCGAGATTGAACCAATGATCACTTTTCGTCAATTTTGAATGTTTTCTTTAGTCTAGTTTTGTTTTCTTATTTGAAATCAAACAACCCCCCACCATCTAAACACCAATTCTTTTTATAACAATAGCTAACTGAACACTCTTTGTGTAATTGGCTTACCATTGCCATAATTTTAGGTCTAATTATTTTGAGTAATGTTACAGCACACTACGTCAACATAATTTTGAATATTAATAAAGCAATTGTAGATAATGCCAAGGTGTTGAAGGAGATAGAAAAGGAGCAAAGACGACAACGCTGACACATTCGAAGCATTTACAATTACTTTGTTGCTCAAGGCATGGAAATCCAACCTCTAACACCATCGCCATCACCACCTCAATTGCTATGATGGTTTTATGCTCTAACCCTTGTCTTTTTATTTTGTTTTTATGTTTTTCTTGTTATTTTGTTTTATTCCCACCTTATGTGTTGTTTGTTATTCTAACATTGAGGATAATATATTGTCCAAATGTGGGGAGGTTTACACTGTTATTTTTATTTTGAATATGAATTTTGCATATTGTATGTTAGTTTTTGCTTAGGTTTTCATGGTGTGAATCATGTGGATGTGTCAATGGATAGCACTTAATGGAATTAGTTTAGCTTTGAACATAGTCTTATAAGATGTAAAGACTTATTAGCTTGTGTAATTCGTGTTCTAGGTATCTTTAATTACAACTGTATGTTAATTAGGATCTGATGTTAATTTGCTCACCTTAAGAAATTTGTTACATACATTTATAATCATAGGTCCATTGAATAAGTAATGTTGCTAGTATCTTTTCATGAAAATTATTAGCTAAAGAAACGAGGTAGGCAATAAAATGTGAAAAAAAGAAAAAAGTGTATATCTTAAGCAAGTAACTATTCCACTAGTCTCAGGTTATAAATAGAGCTAGTAGCTAGTTGAGAATGTGATGTAGTTGAATAATCGGGGGACATTCATCACAAATTTTTTCCTTCGCATTAAAAGGCTTTAATGACATTCCAACCAAGCTTATTAATAAAAAAAACCTACTTGAGTAACTAGGGGACATTCATCACAAATGTTTGCCTTCACGTCAAAAAACTAGGTCAATGTTAAAGAAAATTAACAAATTTGTGTTTTAATAAATAAATCCTATTGATCTTTGTTAATAACATGATTTTTCATAAAAAGTTACTTAGTAATTTTTACAATTTCAGTTAATTATTGCTTATCAATATGTGCAGCTGAGGGTGAGTGAATATGACGTTAAGGTCTTGATTAGTATGTATATTTAGTCTGGAATGCTTAGTCACATATTGCATAAGTTAATAAATTAGAGTAGCTTAAGGGGCTGTTTTTAAAATTAAATTAGTTTTGTAAAGTTCAATGCCATTGTATCATCATTGCATATGTGTGCTTATATGTGTTATTGTTAGGTGTGTTTGTGTTTTTGTATTGTGTTGTTTTGCTTGAGGATAAGAAAAAGTTCAAGTATAGGGGCGTTGATAGTTATAGTTAACATTATATTTTAATGGGCATTTTTGGTTTTTTTTAGTTGTTGATTAGATGATTTGTGCATGTTTAGGTTTATAATTATGTCAGTATGATTATGCATTTGTTGTTTTTAGTGTTATGTGGTTTAGAGAATATTATTGGACTTTTATTTTGCGCATTTAAGGTATTTTGATATGATTGTTAGTATTTGAGATCAAATGAAGAAGATCGAGAGAAGTCGAAGAAAGGTTGGAGGAAGAGTCAAGGTTATGATCGTGACATCCCATTCACGATCGTGACTGAATGGGCCACAATCGTGAAAGAAGCTCATTTCACAGGTCACGATCGTGGCATATGTAACCACTGGGATCTACTTCCATTTCTATTTTTTGGAGGATCATTTTGGATTTTTTGGCCTGGGTACAACCTAGTTTTTACCCTAAAAGGAAAAACTCTATAGAAGGAAAAAAAGATGACCTAATCAAGGAGCCTCTATCTTACCATTTAAAGAAAGAAGTCAAGGAAGAAAGAAGATGATAGAAGAGAAGAAGAAGAGGAGGAGTTATTATTGCCAGCCAGTCCAACCATCCTTCTAAGTTAATTTTCTTGATTCTTCTTATGTTTATTTCATTTGATGTATGAGATAAATATGAGGATGTTGAATACTTGTTTAAGGATGTTATAAACTTTATTTGGGATTTATTCTTGAATCAATTGTGATTTGATTGCTTTTGATGTTAGTGTGTTTGGGTATTGTGATTGTTTGTCATTTTTGTATACTTCGGTAACAAATCGAGAGTGTGAACTAATAGTAACATGATTAGGTTGGGTAATGGGAGTTAACAACCTAATAGATCACATAAACAATCAAATTGGCAATTATAAGAAGAGAGATCTCATGTGAGGACCCCATTATCTATTAGAGTGCTTAAGAACTAACTAGAATGTGGACTATTTTGTTAATTGAGAGCTTGCAAATTTAGAACTTCAGATTCAATTAAGAATTATAATTTAAGGTTTAATGAATAGGTCTCGAGAGAGAATAATCAACCTTGTGAAATTCTAGGACCGATACCCGTTAACTCAAAAGTAGTTAAGTTAGCAATTGACGATAGGATAAATCCCTTCTTCTCTTAATTAGTTAATCTTCCTTATGTGATTTTCGACTATTATATGGTTATGTTCAATTTTGATTTCCTTACATTAATTTTATAATTTCATTCTTAATCAATCTATATTCAATTGCTTAAATTTTTGTTCATTTTATTTTCATTTGAATTACAATTTTTAGAACTTAGAAAAAGTTAGGATTCAATTAGTTTAGCCAATTCTTCGTGGCTCAACTACTATGCTTACGACCCACGGTGTGAAATATTGAGGGTTTTATAATTGCAAAACTTGCTCAACAACCCATCAAATGATGTTACATTAGTTTTTCTAGGAATATGTGAGGTTGAATAGGAGAAGGAGATAGCTACAAAAGTGTTATAAGAAAGAATATTTGAAAAATAATTGGTTATGAATTTCTTACTCATAGCCACTGAGTGAACACACAAAATTTTCTATTAGGAACTTAATCTTATCTCTTATACCAAGTTTCAAGGAGTCTACTGGCCAGAGTATAAATGAGTGGGAAGGGGAAATGTGGGATTCCTATACAAGGATGTAATTTTGCATTACTAAATGTGATCCCATTAAAAGCTTCTTACAAAAGGAGTTATAGAATTTCATTAAGTTATATAGAGTCTATTGCACACAGACTGGGGTGCATGGATCTTGGGTATATCTTAGAAGCATCTAAATTATATTCTAGAACCCTTTGGTGGAATAGAATGGCCAATGTCAGGAGTTATTCTCCAAGATGTCTCTATCCTTAGTATTTATAGGAATAATTACTTTAAGCGGGTTAAATTCTTTAAGTTTAATATTAAGGGCCTAGTTTATGCCAATTGTCAATCCAAAAGTTAGCACCCTTACCATTACCAATTTTGTGCTTAAAATGGTTCTGTAAGAATCTTCTAATGAACATGATTTGCTAAAAGGTGTAGGAGTAAGTAGGTTTGATACCAACTATCTAGATGCTTTGGTCCTTTAGGTGGTAAGTGTGAATCCACCTTATTTTTTCATTATATTCATAAAGTTTCCATAATCTTTTGGCCAAAAGAACATTGGACTTCCTTTTAATTAAGGATAAACCAAGACCTCCATTCTACTTAAGAAGGAAAATAGTGCTCCATTTCACTTTAGGGATTTTGAAATTACTACTGCTTCCATTCCATACGAAATCCCGTATGATCTTTTCAATTTTCTTCACAACACCTTTAAGTAATTCAAAGTGGGAGCACCAATACAGATAGATTATTAAGTACTGATGTTGCAAGTTAAAGCCTCCCACTATAGGACAATGAACAATTGCACTATGAGTGGAGCCTTCCTTCTATAGAGCTAATAAGTGGAGAGCGGTTCACTATATTCAGTTTCTTCGATGAAATGTGAACCCCCAAATATTTAAGTTAAAGATACTTATGCTTTATCCCTAGGGAGAAGGAATATAACTGAGCATTGCTATGGAAGGGAGTTGAGAAGTAAATACAACTCTTACTTGTGTTAAATATTAAACCCTATAGCCCTTTAAATATGTGTAAAGACTTCATCAGGAGATTGATTGAGTTTTGATCAACTCCATATAGTAACAAAAGATCATTTAAACAGGCTAGTTAGGAGAGCTGGAGCTTGTCACATCTATAGTGGAATTTGAATGTTAGAGCTTTATATATATTATTATTGATTAACTTGGTTAACATCTTAGTTATAATTGTGAACAGATATAGAGACAAGGGATCACCTTGCCTCAGGCTTTGAGCTACTTTGAAGATGTTTTTGGGTTTACCATAAACTGTGAAAGAATAGGAAACTATGGAGATATATGCTTAAATCTAGTTTATGAACTTGCTAAGGTATCTAATCACCTACATGAAGCTTAATATGCATTCCCAATTGAGTGAATCAAAGGCCCTGATGAACTCTATATGCATTTCTATAGCTTTTTCTTACTTTGTTAGATTTAAGTCCCTTGAACAGCTCATGAGCAAGGCTAGTATTATCTCCAATGTTCCTCCCCCTCACAAAAGCCCCTTAGCATGGGTTAATGAAGTCAGGAAGAGTCTTCATCAATTTGTTAGTTATGATCATGTAGATTAACTTATATAGCATATTACGACAAGCAATAGGCCTAAACTCACTAACAGTAGAAGGATTGAGAACTTTAGGAACAAGAAAAATATAATTTTTATTAAGCTCTAAAACAAGCTTACTACTTTTGAAGAATTCCTGGATTGAATTAATTACCATTGTGCCAATTAGCTCCCAAGTGGACTGGAAAAATTTTACATTAAAGCCATCTAGTCTAAGAGATTTGTCAGGATGGAAGGAAAAGAGATAAACTTAATCGCATCTGGACTGACTTAATCAGAGAAGGGATATGTTGAGGGTTAAATGCATTTTTAATGGATTTACCTAGTTCATCTGGTAACTTAGTGGGGATAAAGGAATTTCCCATAATATTCTTAAGGTGAGAATGAGCCAATTCCTTAAGACTGCTCTAATCAGTCATTATATTTCTATTAGGATCCTTTTAAGCAACAATCCTAATTTGGAGTTTTTCTCCCTCTCTTGCAGCCATACTATTCTTGGTTTTTGCCTTAACTAAGAGTTCTAACTTACCAAGGCAGATTGATACTTCTTCAAGGCTTTAGTTTCACTAACTTTTATCATATAGCAAGGGCTTCACGAATTCTACTGAGGAGATTAAACGCCACTGTTTTATCCAGTAGTAGGGGGTCATAACTAGATTTAGGTAGAACTTTGCATCCTAATCTAATGTCCTTTAGCATCTGGGCACACTTGTAAGCATAGGATCCTGAATAGTTCATATTCATTGCCTTTTCAGTTACTTCCCTTACTTAAAGATGATCTAAAGGAGCATTCCTTTTCCCATTCCCATGTTTGATCTCTATTTCTATTAGGGAATGGTCAGGGACCAAACTGTTTCCAAATTGAGCTTGACTAAGTGGTAAGGATCTAATCCAGGATCTATTAACCAAACATCTATCCAGTTTCCTACATATGAATTTGTTCTCACTTTATCTATTACTGTTGGTAAAATGAGCATTAGTACATTTGAGATCTACAAGGTTGTACACTTTTCATGATAAAGGTTAAGTTTAATAGCTCATGAAATCTAGCTTGTACACTTTTCAAATTTCTTTAAGATTTCAATGGGGAAAGGGTGCAATTATAATCCCCTGCTAGCATCCAAGAGGTTTTGATGCTTGCTCCAGGACTCCTCACGTCTCTTTATAGTTTATTCTTTTAGAATTCCCAGTTTGCTACATATATTATAGTTATGGATATAGGGGAATTATTGATCATAGGAACACTAGCTTACTAATTGGAGAACTGATGGATCAGAAGACACAGTAATAACATTAAAGTGGTTTGCATGATTGATGAGGGACATCCATTCCTTTTGTAAGAACTAGAGGCTTTTTTTATAATAATCCTCCTTTATTTTGGTCTTTATGAGATCAGTAAAACATGGTTTCTTAAAACAAAGGAGGTCTTTAAGAGCCGTCTATTTATTGGAATAGTTTAAGCCCCTTATATTCTATACTAAAAATTTCATCATTGTGGTTTGTTCTTGCCCCTCCCACATATCTCCTACTGAGAATCGTCATCTCGAGGACTTCAAAAAATAACATTGGGGACAGCTACCTCAATCTCCAGGCTCCCTGTACTTTCCCTCTGGGAATCAGATAATTCAATTCAATCTCTTTTCGTTTGGTTTTATTAGAGGCCTCAAGGATCACCTTTTCAACGGTGACATTCTGAAGCTTTGCCTTACCACCCTTTACTTGAGGACTCCCCTAGGCTTCTACAATGTGTCTGACTTGTTAGTGCGGATGCTCACAGCAGATGGTACGTATTGTTCTTGTGTTTGATGCCCAACATCCTTTCCAGGAGGATTATTATCTTCCTAATATACAGGTTTTTGGTTTTTTGGTCTCCGTATCCTCAACATTCCCTTCTTTAGAGGCTTATAAGGATAAGACAACTTGATTGTATCCTCTTCCAACTCACCATTGCCATTGTATCTCATAACCCTCGTAGAATCTGGGAGACATCTTTCCAGTTCAATTTCATTGCACACTTGCGGAAAGCGAATTCTCCTTACATTTGTTGTGTTATCATCCAAGCCTGTGGGAATCCCGAAGGAGCTCAAAAGATAAATCAATATTCTAAAGGGATTCGATAAAAGTTAACATACAGGGGGAATGGCTTTCAGGTCACCAAGTTGCTGTCCTTTGGAAAAAGTGGCGTGCATTAGATATTATAAAGACCAAAGTCCATGACTTGCGGTGCCATCTACTCAAGTTAAACATAAAGATGAAGAATTCATCTTTACTAATTAGAGAATTAATTAGTCCAAACTTCTTCCAATTTGCATTATCCCACTGGTTCGCTAAAAAAGCAAGCCTCTTATCGATGAACCAACTTGCTAAAGCTCCCCGTTACAGTACCTGAGTGGAGGGGAATTAGGGGCACCGCCCTCAGTAAATATATATCTCAACTTGCCAAAAGAATTTGGGTCGCCAACTACTTTCTTCCATGCACCACCTACTTTATTCCATACAAGCTTCGTAGACTCACATGAGGTAGCGCCTGAGGAATGAGCTACTCTTCGAATGGAGTTCAGGGGAGGAGGGAAGGTGAACACTGACAGTTTTTCAAGCAAAAGGACAAGATGGGTAGACAGAAGAGAGCTGGCCTTAATTGCTAACATTTTACCATTGACAGCCAACTGTCAGACAAAACAAGATAAGCAGGAGATGTGAATGAGGTAAGGTAGGCAATGAAGCTAGAGAAAAGACAGGGCATCTCTCTACACTTGACTCTTAGTTCCCTTATTTTCTTATCTTTAAGAAAGTAGGTTTTATTATTTACTTATGATCAACATATTGGAAAGTTTTGCATCTTATTAATTAGAACTGATTTATAATTATTTTATGGGATAAAGACTATCTAAGGTTAAGACAAAACTATACCAGAACCGGATGACCCGTTTGTTACCCAACGCTTCTGCCTGGAACATATTGCCAAGGGAATGAAATTGATATTACATGATGGAATATAAAAATTAAAAAATGAAAGGAAAGTTAAACGTATTAAGTAAATTACAACAAGGATTATACTAAACAAACAGACAATACAGTCGATGACCCCTATCTTAACATTGACCACCTATCCAGCAGCAGACTGAGACCAAAACCATGGAAAAATATTTCCAGTAAGCAGGCAAACAATTCATGCTTTAAGAGAATAACTTTCCAAACAACAAACGAAGTTATGCCAATTGCAAATCAACAATTGGAACTGGTTATCGACGAACATAACAAAACGAATAATGCAAAATCCACACGCCTTGCTTGTCTGGAGAAAAAACTTGTGTAATGCTAGCATATTCAACTCTTCAATCTTATTACCACTGTGCTTACTGCTCCAACACTACAGTTGCACCATCGTGAACTGCGTTTGTTCTAGAACCACTTGCTCCCCACAAGTTTGGGGCTGGATTTCAACTGGGAACTGTCTCTTCCCCTGGAGGGATAATGACTTCCTGATTTGTGTCATTGGAAAACTTCATATTGTCTCCTTTTGTTGCATTTGTCACGCTGGATAAAGTTATCTTTTCAGAAGGCAGTTTCGGGAGGGACTTTCGCTGTGGCTTCTTGAAAGGGACTGGTGAAAGACCTTTAGTAGGATTCTCCTGAGACACTTTCTCATCCAAACTTAGCCTTACTGGTCGAATGGTCTGACAATTGATGCCTTCAGTGTCTGACCGGAAAGAGCTCTTCCTACGACCTAGCTTCGGTAATTTGGGTCTTGTTGGAGGTATCTGTTTCATATTATCAATTAATGCCAACTGAAATTTAAATTAGATGATAGTCAACCTTCTACATCAAGAACCTAGACTGTAGACTGCCATACAGGTAAAACTAATGTTTAGAAAGGTTTATCAAACTGCTTCAGAAGGGTAACCCTTGGACAATATTAAATAACATGAACAATTCCTAAGGGCACAAGTAAAAGAATAGTCAAGAATATAGAAAAGTACAGCTTTCTGAGACAACCTCATAATAGTGCAAAACATTTAGCACATCACAACAGCAAGCAAAACAATTTTGAAGCAATTCAACATAATGTTTTTTATTTCAATCCTCCAACTATTAAACCTTCTAATTCAGTTCTCACACTTCACTAGTCAATTCACATTAGGACTTCGGTTAATGTCCTTAACAGAAATTTTATAAGGCACCCAAGTTGGACGTACATCATTTGCAACTATTGTCCAGCTTGTATTATGGTGATGTAACGTAGAATTTCCAATAAAGACACTAACAGAAATCCTAATATAGTGTAATTAACAAAGTTCGAGGCTGAACTAGAAATTGGTGGGCTGATATAGGAAACATTGTCAAGTTGAAGGATTAAAAATATGTTTGTCCCAAAATCACAGAATTATTCATAGAAAAGAAGCACTACCTGTAACCTCCAAAATTAAAAACTGCAAGCTAATTAGTGGTGTTACATAAATTAATCAAATTATGTATGAGAATAAGAAAAAAACAGAGGTTTGGTATTAGTTAAATGTAACAATTTACATGGAAAAGATCGACAGATTGCCAAGATTTATGGATACAATCGGATGATCATGGTACAAATTGTCACAAGATTTCCCATGATACTACTTCAAGTCCTGAAAACTTTCACACCAAAGCAAGCAAAGACCTACTTCTTTATCAATTTAGGCTGTTAATATGTCAATACACATGTAAGATGTTATATGACAATAACAAACTGGCGCTTTGCACAAAAGTGAGATTAGACTCCCAAGCAAATCAAACGATACATGTAAGCAGGATTTACTAAGGAAAGATGAAGCAGAATAAACAAATCCACGCCAAATTGACTCAAATTACATATCCTGCTTACATTCTCTTTCAACTCAAAGCTTACCAACCATTATGATTTTAGGCAGGGAGAAGGCGAGGAATAAAGGGAAAATACAGAGAAAAGATGATTCCATCACAGAAACATTGAAATGCAATAAGTCCACAGTGAGAACACTAACATAGTGGTACATAAATTAGAAACCTTTTCAACTACCACTAAACAACTACATGATACTCTTACAACTTAATTGGAAGAATGACTACATGCAAATCAAAGGTATGCAATAAGATATAAAGCCATCAAATTCAGTTAACAACTTAAAGACACAAGTCAGCATGCTGTACAGTTCGCAGCTAGAACTAGAAACCAGATCTTTCTACCAAAGAATAAAAGAAGAACAAAAATCTTTAGTTATTTTCACTAACAATTCAGGAAATGAGGAAACAAAACTCAGGAACACAAACCTTCTTCAGCTCCGTCTTAGGCCGTGGAGGCTCCTGATAGAAATTAGGCATTGGTGTTGCTTTAAATGCTAAACTCTTTCTGAGTAACTTAATTTCAGCTTCTTGAGTTTCCTGTAAGAAATTTGAAATTTTTCCTTGACAAGGAAAAAGATTTGTACAAAAATGTCTAAAAATCATAAAGGACAGCATACTTTGGACTTGGCTTGCAAGGTACACTTTTCCACTTCCTTCGCAAGAATCTTTTCCTCAAGTTTAGTATAGAACTGCTCAGGTACAGAACAAAAATATATTATGTTGACATAAGAAAAAAGTAACTGAAGATCACACCTATTGGATTGAGATATTTCCTATAAAAAAAAAAAAGCTAACCTCTTTCCTTTTCTCTGCTCGTTCATCACATTTGAAGCTAAAACCATAATTAGGAAGTGTACCCATCTTTTGAGGTTTCACATTTTCTGTGGTAGGACTTCTACGAAGAGATCAAGGATAAACTCGAGAACACTAAACATACCAAGCCAAAGAAGTAAGCAACAACTTCACAAGACTACACAAGGAAATAATCATATGAAAAGGATACAAAGATTGTGTATCTTCTTCAATGTTATGAGCAGTACCTTTCTTTAAAGGTTTAAATTTTGCCTTCTCCCTGAATGCAGGAAATCATGGTTCACAAACAACCAAGATAACAACAGCATCAATAACATGATTTTTCCTATGATAATGTTTAATTAAAATATTTGAAATGCCTGGCTAAATTAACCTCTAACAAATTCATGTTTGTAACCTTTTTCAAATAAAAACTTGGATTGCAAAGATAGACTTATGGCCCCATGACAAGACAAGAAGTAAATGCAGTTAATACATACATGAGGCTGTCAGAAGACTCTTCATCAACCATCTCAGAATGCTGTTTACAACAACAAAAGCATGTAAGCATCATGATTCATGGTGATATCACAAGAAATACACATTACTGATGTCAGCTAATACCTTAGATGCAGGAACATGTTTCTCATTGAATAATTTGATTTTCAAGGGCTGCTCTGGCCTAGAATTCAACACAATAGGACCATTTGCTACAGCAGGAGGTGCTCCTGCATCTTTTATATCCTTTCCCTTTCTGATCTGTGTGACTGAGGCATTCTTAGCATTCAAGGGCCTGTCATCATTGCTCTTCCCTAATGGTCTGCCTGGTTCTGAATTAAGCACATCTTTGACTACTCCATCCTATCTCAGCGACACGAGACTTTGTGTCAGGCATGCTTTCTTGCCATTGCAACAAATAAACAGAATGGAACATCTCCTACCTTAGAAACAGGCAATCCATTACTTCCAACACACAATTTTGATCCTCCAATGACATCTGAGGATGAATTATTAGCAGCACTGTCATCCAAATGAAGTGCACTTTCTAAATTCCCATTAGATTCACCACAGGTCAAAACTTTTCCAAAATTATCATTCTCATTAACAGAAACAGCATCACCATCTTCAGCAGTGAGACTTTGCTGATTAACTCCATTTTGATGGAACATGTCATGGCCATCAACAGGTACAACGTTATCAGAGTCCATCACACACTATCAGCAAACACGTATAACTAAAACCTTCTACAGCAGTAGATGATTGGAGCGATTAAAATAGAAAATAAACAAGCCAATTAATGTAAATATTCCCAGCTATTAAGGATTAAATCAGAATGGTTTAGAACAAAATCAGAGACCAAGGAAATCAATGCATGGATCGGAACATACTTTTCCAACTTGACAAGAATAATACTTGTAGACAAAATTAAGAAAAAAAACATTTTAGTTCTTATCTAGGTCAAAACATAAACAACGTAACATCCCAATGTCTTCTTTAAGTTAAACAGGAACTTTCCAAAATCCACCTGCGAACCCTTACTCTATGGACAGTAAAGATTCATCAATCTAAACGTTAGTCATTAGACGACACAGCATTTCATCAGGAAAATATACCTAGACTCACCAATCTGCTCAGATAAATAAAATTCACATGAAAAACCCACCAAAAGAAAGCATTCGGGTGAAAATCAACACACCATTTGTTCACTAAGCAAGAACATTGAGACAGAAGAAAAAACTGCTGAATTGAATATGTAGAGTCATTAAAAGATAGGTAGACTAAAACGCAGAAACAGAAAACACGAAGAAAGGAAATAAAGCAACATAATATTCGTCCACGTTCCCAGCTGAGGCTAACGAAATCGCTCCCTTACCTTGTAAAGCGTGCTTGCGTAAGATAGTCAGAATAACGTTAGGCACCAAAACGACAGTCCGGCTGGGAAAAACGACGTAAAGTTCAAAAGATCTGAAAGAAATAATCCGAAGAAGAACGCGTCGAACAAATGGGAGGATCCGAACCCGGAAAAGTGATGACCCTAGTCCACTCCATTTCCTTTGCTCTTGTTTGTTTTCATTTCATTGTCTTTTATTAAAGAGAAAAAAAGATGCTTGGGGGGACTCTATAGCAGGAGAGGATAGAGAGATGAAGTTAATGCGCAAAGGTTGAGCCCTTTCGGATCAATTTCCAGGACATGGACCACATGGTAAAGCGAGAGAGAGAGAGGGAGAGTGGTATAGTCTATACATACAATCGCGGACAACACATACTCTTCTATCCAAATTGTTACTACTTACCGTTTTGAAATGCTAACCGAAGTTTGGCGGTTTCGGTAGGCAAAATGTGACAAACCTCGTGTTGGTATTTAACTTCTTTTGGAACAAAAATTTGGGAGGCAAGTTAAAGAATTATATGTTCGTCATTTTAGTGACTTTTATGGTTATCATGGTAATAAAGTATAGATTATATTTTTACATTAGTAAATAATTTATAATATATAAAAACAATTTAAATTAATATTGTCTATAATTGTCATGAGACTACTAAAATATTGATTACCTATTTATATTTTCATTCAATTTTGGTATATTTATTTTTTTATTATGAGCACTTAAGGTGAAGGATTATCTCTCTTTTGATAGAAGCGGATGGTCTATGGTTGGATTTTATAGTTAAAGGATAAACATTTGAATAGCACTTTAACATTTTTAAAAAATTAAATAAGCTCATATTGTTATTTAAATTATTACTTTGCATCTTTAACCTACCTTACTTCATAATTAAGTAATATAGACCTCATTGGCTTCAAATAATAAAAAGTAATAATTTAAAACAATTTCCCTACACTTTTTAATAATTTTACTTTTAAAAATATTTTTAAAATAACAAAACAAATATAAATAGGCCTAAATGCAACGTATCGAATACCATTATGTACCGGTCAGACGATACCGTACCAGCCGAAAAATGGAACGGTATCATTATATTTAATACCGGCCATAGGTACTGGCCGATACTAGGTGTTTTTGCCATATATCAGTCAGTATTCAAAATTATGGCCATATATCGGCCGGTATCGTAATTATTAAGCTAAACCTCCATGCCTGCCCTTGCTTTTCCATTTTTTTTCTCTCTCTCAGACTCACCTCATCCTCTCTCTATCTCACGCTCTCGTCTTCTCCACTCTCTCTCTCTCTCGTTCTCCTCTCCATCTCTGGAGATGCTCCTACGTCCTACCTCTCTGGTAGTGCTCTTACTTCCTACTTCTCCGATGGTGCACCATACGAACCCTCTCTAGCGGTCATCTTCAGTTCTTCCTCCACCACACGAACCTGCCACCACTGAGCCTCATCTAGACCTCCATTAGGCTTCAGCCCTCCTCCACGAGGACCACCAACACACCACGCTACCATCGACTCCTCTCCTCTATCCCCCATGCATCCGAAGGTGTCAGATCTGGAATAATACCTAGATCTAAGCCCTACCCAACCCGATCTAGAATAATGTCAATTGTGAATTTTTGTTTGGGTGTGTTTTCACTTTTTTTTGAATTTTTTCTGGTTAATTGTATTTGTATTGTGATTGTGAATATAGGTTGGACTTGGAAGTTGGAATGAAATTGTAAAGGATATGTGATTTGCCAATGGTTGGAGTTGGATAATAGAATGAATTTGGAGATGAATTGAATGAAAGGAGTTTGGTTTTGGATAATTTGTGGTTCGGTTGATTGATAATTGATGTCTTGATTTATGATAAATTTTTTTATCATTCATAGCATGCATCATGTTAAAAGTTAGAAAGGCTTTCAATTCAAGTTTCAACTTAACTTTATAATGCATGATTTAAAAGTTAGAAAGACTTTCAAGTTTCAACTTAACTTAAAACTAACAAACCGAGAATGTAAATTGGAAAGAATTCAAAGTAAATAATTAATTGACATAATCTTAAAATTATTGAAATGGTATTTGGATATTGGGTAAATAATTAATTGAGTACAATAATAATTCGGTTGTGGTCTTGTGGAAAAGTCGAATAGAAAGTTTTGTAATTGTAATTATTCTATATCTTTAAGTTGTCTTTAATTTTTATCCCAAAATTAGTTCATCTCATTAAAGATTCAAGTCTCTTACATATCCACCTTTATTTATCCTAAAATTAGTCCATCCTATAGTCTTTGCATATTCAAAATCTAATTTTCTTATTATTCTATTTTTATCTCATTTGTAGTACTTTTGCATTAACTCTTTGAATAAGTATAAAAGTTTTTTAGTTCATCTTAATGAAAAAATACTCAACTTGTGCATTCTATTTCAAGATATTTATTAAAGGCAAAGATTTATAAAGTTATGTCAATGGAAATAATCATATTCTAGAAAAAAACATGAATAAAGATGAATGTGACGTTAAGGATGTTTAAGTAATAACTTGAATTTTTGGATTTTGTTGAGCCCTCATCTTAAATCTTTAAACAGTAATTCAATTTTAAATTTAGCATGAATTTACTACTCTCCAATAGAAAAGTTTATTTATTTCGAAATGTTACTTTAGTTTCATAAATCTTTACTTCTTTATGCTTAATATTAAGAGTTAAAGACATTATTTAGGCTGCATTACCTCATGAAAGATTTAGCATTGCTAATCTTTATGCATTGCTAATCTTTGTAATATCCTGCCTCCTAAAATTGTTAAGAGATTAAATTGTTAGTTTGAGTCATATGAGTTATTTCATTTAAGAATTTACGAGGTGCATTTCATTCACATGCATAATATTTGTATACATATATGAATCATGATTTAGAAAATATTGCAAGATAGTATATGCACTCAATTGACATATTCTGGGGTATGGAACAAAAATGAATGTGATATGAATGTGCATTCCCAATGTTTTTCATTTTGATTTACCAATAATATGAATTGATGGATTATAATTAGTGAATTGGGAATTTATTGTTACAATTGAGTAATTGATGAGGTGATATCTGCATCTAGTTTAAGAAAAATGTTAAAGAGTAAGACAAATTGATACATGGGAATTTAGGTTGATTAGGCCTATGAAATGGTGACATATGGCATTGGGAATAAGTGACAAATGGCTCAGTTAAATGAATGACAATTGGCTTGAGTATAATTGCAACAAGTGGCCCTTTAATATTGTGACAGATGGCACCTTAAAGTTGTGACATGTGGAGCAATAGAATAGTGACATGTGCAGCTTTATAAATGATGAAATATGTAGCCTTATAATTGGTGTCATGTATAGCCTTATAAGTAGTGAAATATGGATGCTTAAATGAGTTATATGTGGAGCCTAAAGTAAATGACATATGGACCAATAGAATAGTAACATTTGGACCAATAGAAAGATAACATATGTACCAATAGAATGGTGACACATGGACCAATAGAATGAGTGACATATGGCTTAGCTAATTGGATGATAAACAATATGAGTACATGAGTGACAAGTGGCCTAGGAAACCAAATGACAAGTGGACCAAGCATTAGGTGACAATTGGAAGCATGTGAAGAAGACACAAAACATAGCTCTCCATTTGACAAGTGTCCCACCTCTCCACCACACACTTATAACCCATGAATTTTTCACTAGAAAGATCTTTTTTTTTTTTGGTCTTATGTTTCCTCCTTTAATCCCTCACCACCAACTTCCTCACACATCCTCGCAAAACCTTGAGTTTTGTCAACTTTAGTAGTTTACATCTTGTGATTGGAATTCCTTTTTATTCCATCTTGCTCTTGGAGTATATTTGAATGCTTGAGAGGCTTGATAATTGAGGAGACTTTGGTTAAACAAGTAAGTGATTGATTGTCCTATTATGTTATATGTTAGCATAACATACATGATGATTGATTGGAGATGAATTGTATGTAAGGTTGATGATGAAGTATGTTGGAATAGGTTAGATGGAATATTTTCACTGAACATACATCTGTATTTCAACCATCTCTTGATCTTTAGGTATCCAAATGATATTATTTTTAATTTATATTAAAATAGAGACATATGGCTACAATTTTCATGAAGGAATCAAATTCGAATTCTGTCTCTAAGGGTCTCTAAATTGGGCTTGAAGCTAAGAACTATGTGTTGTTGTGGTATGAGAATAGTCTGTAGTATTTTGAATATAACTTACAGAATACTAAACCAAACTGCATGAAGAAGAATGTATTGCCTAAATACCTCATTTTCTATGTCAAACCACAGGAAAATCTGTCTTGAGAAAAATCTGGAAAATTAGAGCTAGAGGTCGAAATTTTGGTTTTAATTTCATCTTCCTATTTCGACCTATTTTACATATATTTAGGGCATGAATTTGAAGAAACTAAAAGAATGAAAGGTGTAGACATAGGTCTCAGATCGACCTCTGTGAAAATTTCTTGATAAAATAGTAACTATAGCTTGAGTTATGGTTATTTTCCTAATACTACCTATGACAGAGCCTTGTGCAGAAACCTTATATTATTTCCTATTTTTTGGGGACTTTAGAGCTCGAATTAGTTAAATTATAAAACATGAAAAATGATTATTGATGTCTTATTAATGCCTCTATAAAACAGTTTGACCAGAAGATATCTTGATAAATAGATGTAGTTAATTGAATTCATAACCTAAAGAATGGACTGTTTTTATGAGATTGAGTTCAAATATGGAAATTTTGAATTGTTTAAGGAATAAATGAGTTCTTTTGGTGAAAACATGATCTTAAGAACATGAGAACTGTGTATAAGGTATGGAGGAAGGAGAATTGAAGAGCATAGGGTATTTATGAATGAGAATTGGGTAAATGTATGAGTATATGTTGATGGAAGAATTTTGGTGAATGTATAGATTTAGCTTGCTAAAATTTCATATGTAAAGTACCAATTGTGTGTATTATAAGGAGCTTTTTGATCATGAAAAATGTTCAAGGATAAGTGTAAAATCTGATTTGATAATGATATAAAGATGTTCTCATGAATGTAGTGTGATTCAAAGTATGTAAGTAATGAATTGGGAGTGATTGAATGAGAACTAGGAAATTACGTGAGTGTATAATCCTAGGAAAAAGAGTGATAAATATGTGAGTGATAAATTGAGAGCGATCAAGTGAATTAAGGCATAAACCTAATTGCAAACTAGATGATGCATAAACCACAATGAATGTATAAATGTGATTTGTGAATAAGATTTCATACTCGGAATAATCAATTGGGCATGTATTAAACATGATACATATACTTGTGTAACTTCAAGGATTCATTTGATTGACCAATTAGTAATGTGTGCATGTGTGTATTGTTTGATTTAGAGGCACATGTCGACTGACACCATCTAGACATTGCCAACACGTAGAGGCAATAGCTATCTGGAGTGTACTGTGAGTTAACCTAATTGTGTAAACTTAAATATTTATGTTTCTGTTGCAATTGTATGTATAATGGGTAATCTAGATGTGAGTTTTTGATTGGCAATATGTTCTATTCAAATTGTGTTGATTAAAATTAATATTGAATTGATATTAATATAATTGTGATATTACTGATTCCTGACAATTAATTTTCTGAGGAGTTCGATATTCGAGACTATATTAGGAGTGTTTTTGATTTGAATGTGAATAAAGAAATTGAATGCTCAATTATTTGTTGAATGTCAGATTTAGATCCGATAAACTGTGAAAATTGAATATGCTCATTTACTGAAAGTGATTGATGATATCTTATGTGAACTATGTTATTCCATTACATGATTCATGTTCACATAAAGAAGTTGTGACCGGAGTAGCCAACGTGAAAAGAGTTTTATGCTCAGTTATGCGCATTAGAGCCTACGGCTCAACGATTAATGAGCTCGGTATCCACAACGGATACGAGATAGTACTGAAAAGAGCCCGATATCTACAATGGATACAAGACAGTGAAATAGGCACTCGGTCACAATAAAGTTAAAATGGAATGAGTATCATTTGTTTTTGCATTTGTATCTTTAAATGTGTTCATGATATTGATTGCAAATGAATGTTGACCTATGTTGTGTTGATATTGAGAAATGCTTATGACTTTGATGGTGATATGAAGAATTGTGATAAATGAGTGTTATGTTCTGAAATGATTATATGATATTTTTATATTCAGAATGTACTTGTGGAATGAATTAAAAAGTGATTGTATTTTTACATGCTTCTTTTATTATGTTGCAAATTGTAGAATATAAGTTATAGCTATAAATGAAGCATTACTTTGATTGAGCTGAATGTTATTCATTGATTTATATGTATTCTATTCTGAGTGAACACATCGATGATGGTTCACTTAATGAGTTCGCAAACTCACCAAAATTGCACCATTGTTTTCCAGGTTCAGGAGAAATCTAGCTAGTCTAGTTGAAGTAACTTCTACATTTGGATATGGGTCAGTGTCAGGATCAGTTGTACCTATAAATGTCTTAGTTATGTTGTATCAAGGATTGTATCTCTCAACTGCTGTGTAATGGACATGTGAATTTTGGAAATGTAATGACATTTGAGACTATGTATGTTTGTGAATAAAAATGAAACAATATGATTATTGGAATGTTTTATGTTATGTGCGATGAATTAAAAAGTAAAACAAAAAGTATTGATTTAACTATCTTAACATGCCATTTTCGTAGAGTATGTTCCCGAATATCCTTCGGTATATTGGGTATATGCTCTATAGGATTGACATGTTACAATCTTGTTGATGAAACTACTAAAGGATTAATTTCTTACAAAACTAATATCTTCATTTTTTTGTTACAGATAAATGGAAGGAAGTTCAACTACTCCTAATCAAACTGCTTTAGGAAGATACAATGATCTAGCTTGGACTCATGCTGCATTGGTCCCAAGTATGAAGAATCATATAATTTACTTGTTTTGTAACAAACATTTGAAAGGTGGAGGAATCACCCGATTGAAGAAGCGTTTAGTTGGAGTTAAAGGAGATGTAGAACCCTATAAGAAATAAGTCATGAAGTGAAGTGGCAAATAAAAACATTGCTTGAAGAATATCAACATGAGAAAGATAGAAGGGAAAGGTTGAATTTTGAAATTGGTAATGGAAGTTTGTTTTCTAGTTTCCGTGGTGATTATGGAAATGTTGAAGGTGGTAGTGGTAATGGTAGTGGTAGTAGTGGTACTAGTATTGTTCCATCCCAAACCCTTAAAGAAGTACCTGGGCCTAATGTGAGGAAGAGAAGAAGGCAGGTGACTAGTTTTTTTGCACTAAGAACAACTCTTGGAGCCCAAACTTCAGTTCATAGTGCAATGCAATCAAGAGATGCAACTCATAATGTCGATATGGCAGTAGCTAGATGGTGGTATGATACAGGTTTATCATTTAATACTTCTCAGTCTTATTAATATCAACTTATGATGGATGCAATATCTTCTTATGGTTCAGGATACAAAGGTCCTTCGATTGATGACTTAAAAGGTAAACTTTTAAGTTGTTCTATTTCTGAAATTAAAAGTTATTTGGTAGAAAAAAGAGTGAATTGGGCTACTTATGGATGTTCAATCATGTGAGGTGGTTTGACAAATACAAGAGTTTATTATTAATTTTTTGGTTTATTCTACAAATGGCTATATGTTTTTGAATTCTATTTATGCATCTAGCCTTATTAGGAATACTAAGACTTTGTTTATGATATTTGATGAAGTTGTGAATAAAGTAGGGCCAAAAAACATTGTAAAGTTTATTATTGACAATGATTCCGCTTGTAAACGGCAAGAAAAAGGTTGGAGAATAAGTATAATTCTATTTTTTTTTTATTCTTTGTGTTGCACATTGCATTGACCTAATGCTGGATGATCGTAAGGTTACACACGCTAAGTTTGAATATTTATTAACCTTGGTAAATTCTACAAGTGCACGGGTTGTTCACCTAGTATCTAAAGTATCGATCCCATGAGGAGGGCTAAACTAGTCCTAAAATCTAAGGTCGTACTAAACTGCATTAATTCTAAATAACAACTAACGCAAAAAATAATTAATCAAACAATCAATTATGAATATTAAAATGCAGAGATATAAAAAAATAGCAAAATCACACAACCCAATCTGAAAATCAACCTAGAAACTATCAAGTGAGAGAAAGGGGATTTTAATTTGAAGTTAATGAAAATCTAACCAATTTTGCAATTATCAAATTAATAGGTTTAGATGGTCCTAGGGTAGATTAATCTCTCTCGAGTTATAATCCTTAACCCTAACTAATGATCCCAAAATTAAATTATAGAATTGTGCTCTCTAGACTCACAATTTATCTACAACCTAAAATAGTTCTAAAATTGTCTATTAACCTACCAAGAACCTATGCTCGATCTCTCGTTACACGATTCTACCGGTTTGATCCAATTCGTATCTATCAATTTACCTAACTCTCATTAGCCCAAATTAATTATTTTTACTTAGCTCACCCTCTCAGTTTATTGTTGAATTATTATGACATAAATTGAATCACAATTAAATCAACAATAACACAATCAATTAAACTTTATTAATCTCAGGAATTAAAAACTCGAAGGTGAGTATAGACAAAACTCAACATTTAACACAACCTATTCTCAACAAATATTGCAATTTTATATATTAATAAATTGAATAAACAAAAAATACTGTCAGGAATGGAATTGCGGAGGCAGCGACAGTGGGAAACCACTTATTCTGGCAAGTACGTCACATCTAGCTTCGTCTCTGTGTCTCTCTTTATTCGTCTCCTTCCTCAATCTCTCGATTTCTCTCTAAGTTTTCTCTCAGAATTGGCTGATGTTAATGCTCTTTTGCATAACACTCTAGGCTGCTACATCTGTCCCATAATGTTGTATTTATACTTTGGGCACTCTAGGTCAGTCATGGTCGAAATGGTTCTAAAAATCTTGCGAAATTCGAGTTTTGCTTCAACCTAATGTAGGCCACGATCGTGGGACGCCTAAACCTTTCTGTCATGATCGTGGCCTAAATGTAAGCTCTATGTCACGATCGTGCCCCCATGTGCACGATCGTGGCCTGGTTGCTCTAGCTAGTCCTTGTCAGTCACGATCGTGGCCTGCTACGCCACTATCGTGGATTATGTTTTTGGCCTGAAAACTCCTCGAATCTTCTCCATTCTTCATCGTTTACCTTTAAACACTAACAAACCTATCAAGGTACCTCAAAAATATAACAACTAAGCTCAAAGACTCATACTAACCCATAAAAACACTTAAACATATAAACTATCTCAATTAACACACTAAATGCTTAACAAATTAAACCCTAAAACACAATGCAATTAACAACTATCACTAAAGAATATAGGGGATCCTAGGTATTTTCCTATTAGTGATGAGACTATGTAGAAAGCTAAAAAGGTGACCAAGTTCATCTATAATCGTGCATAGGTATTGAATTTAATGAGAAAGGAATTTACCAATGGTAGAAATTTGTGTCGCTTGCTATGACAAGATTTGCAACAAATTTTTTATCACTTCAGTCTTTTGTTATGATGAAGAAAGAGTTAAGGCCAATGTTTACAAATAATAAGTGGATTGCATCTCAACATGCTAGGTCCACTGTTGGAGTGAAGGTTTGTAAATTATGCTGGAAGATAGAAAATTTTGGTCTCAATGCCAATTTTTTATCTGAGTTTGCGAACCTTTTATGAGGGTGCTTCACTTGGCTAATAGTGAAGAAAAGCCAACAAATGGTTTTTTTTGATGCCATAAAGAGATCGATGGAAGCAATCAAGGCCAATATAAAACATAAGTCTTCTTTGTACACACTATATCTTTCAATCATTAATGACAGAAGGGAAAGACCACTTTCTGAAGTAAATCACTTGTTAATATAGAAATCACGTATAATATGCAAAATACACAAGAAGGGGGGTTAAATTATGTTAAATCGTCTAAGATATGAATTTTTAAAACCTTCTTGATTTTCTTGACAAATTCAGATGATTACAAGTTTTCACAATGCACTTAATTTGATGAGTAATACAATAGCGAAAATTAGTATCTATTCTTCTAACAAAAGAAAATTAAAAATGTAAGAGTTAGAAAATATGACACCGCGGTTTATACTGTTTCACCCTTAACCTTGGGCTACGTCTAGTCCTCAAAGTTTGTTTGAGATTTCACTATCTCCTTCAATGTTACAAGTATTATTTCTACACTTGTAGAGCCTCTTTAGGTATTTTTCACAAAATGTTCTTTATCTGCTTCCTTAGCCTCTTCAGGCTCTAGCCTTCCTTTCTCTTTAAAAGATATTGTTTGAGCTTTCACACTCATGTTACAGATGTATTTGCTCTCTTTCTTTCTTTCTATTCTCTGATAATATTTTTCTCAGCATAAGCACTTGAGCATAGAATTTCTCTTGAGTATTTTTGTACATTCAAAATTCTTATTGAAGCCTACGACTACAACTAATATTTATAGCCTAAATCTCTAATGATCTTCTTGAGAAATCTACTTGTCGAGTCTTCTAAAGTCTGTTATTAATTGAGTCCTGTAACCAACTCTAACTAACTGACATTATAGCACATTCTTTAATTACATCAACTTGCTTAGATTCATATGCTTCGTCTGATGTCTTAGACTTGATCACTTTGTCTAATCCATCTTATTCAGCTTTTAGTTAAGTATCATCTTAATTTGATGATTTATGCCACTTATATTTATCTACGCACTTAACAAATTCATCAAAATAGTTCACACACTTATATTATTATTATTATTATTATTATTATTATTATTATTATTATTTGACTTTCATCAAAATCAATAGAAGAAGTTAAGTCTTCTTGACTTAACAATCTCCCCCTTTTTGATGATAACAAATAATCCTAATATTAGAAGATAAAAATAATATTCAAACGAATAATGCAAGATATGATATACAAAGATATGTACAATAATTTTTTAATTTTCCCTTCTACTGTTCTATTTATCTCCCCCTATTTTTCATTAATAAAAAATATAGGTTATTTCAGACGCTTCAAAATTTCAGAAAATATTTGTTGAAGATCAGTGCAGATCATCTTGAGGTCTTCTTCTATAGAAACACATAGAAGTGTTAATTCCTCATGAAGACACCCACTGCATTGCCTAGTACATCAACCTTAGTATTAATTTCCTTAATGTTTTTAATTAAGACTTCCTGAACTTCTATCTACTTGTGACTAGCTTCAGTCCATTCGATGAAATTCTTTAAGAGCTATGAATTAACAGTAAGATCTTGTAGCATTTCACTAAGTGTAACACCCCACTCCCGCTGGACCCGAACCCAATATCGACAGTGATACCCGGATCTGTGCCCCGCGAGGTTGGCGTGTCACATCACTTAACAAAATCACTTAACAAAAGTCGGTATAAAATTTTTTTGAAAACACTTTACACTTATCACTTATTGTGTGCTCACTTTTTCTTTTCGAATACACTTTTTCTATATAAACAGAAATCAGAACATGTCACAATACACTGAAAAATCACAACACTCTTATTAGCCACTTGGGCCCATTTCCAATTTCACAAAATACAATTATTTCAATACAATTTCTCAAAATTAACTGTAATAATTAAATACAAATCAATAGTTTAATTTGC
>JANQBM010000001.1:14414880-14439347 GCA_025594535.1 Erythroxylum domingense | reverse complement strand
TATACCGGGATAATTGTCATGAACGCATGTACACTAAATCCTTATATGCACAAAACTCACTATTTACAACTGCATGAGCATGAGGTATGGTAATTTACCACACTTGGACCCATTTCTCTGGTCCGACCCGTTCTTTGGAAACGGGATGTTACACTAAGTGGATGAATTTACTCAAAGACAGGTGGTTTTCCAGGTGAATCGTCTAATTCTATGATTTTAATAAAGGGTATTTTGAAAGGCTGTTTTCCATCAGGGATATCAAGATCATCAGGTCTGGGTAATTTGTAAATCAGTTGCCCTAGAAGATAAAAGATAGTTTTAACTGAAAGAATGAAACCTAAGTGTTTGAAATGAATGACCAAATGCACAAAAGTTTCTAAGTTAAAAACGATATCTTTAATTGTGATACTTTTATACCTTCCCTTTGATATTGAGCCAACTACCTTGATGCTTTCGTCTGTAGTAGATGCTCCAAAATTACTTCCTAATTCCCTTGATGTATGATGTGATACATAGATGCTTACAGGTTGAGCTGCGTGACATACATCGTCTATGTTCTTTACTGCCACTTGAATCTCTTCTTCTGTGAGATCAACTTCTCTTCTTTTAGGAAACTTCTTCTCCTTCCCTTTTTCATTGCTGGCTACCGGTGTTGGAATTCTAGGTTGTACATCTAGTACAATCTTGATTATCACTCTGCTTTTCACTGGATAGATTGTATAAGGATTTTTTGTAATCTTTAATAGATATGATTCTGTCTTTTCGTCTCGTAGAATACTATATAATCTTCGTTCTTCATGACTTAGAAGATGTATCGTCTGATCATTTACTATTATAGGTTCAACTTGAACCTTAACTTTCTGTTTAGTAGGTTCTCTGATGATAATTGAACCTCTGTTACGATCAGATGTTGATTCTTCTATGATCTTTATCTTTAAATCTTCCTTCTTTATCTGTTGAGTAGGGTTGTAAGTTACTAGCTACTATTCAGATGATGTCTTCGTCTTCTTTTCAATAGTCTGTGTCTTTTGTGGAACATCAAATGATGAAACCTTCTTCTTCTGAATAGGCTTAATCTTTTTTTTGTTCTTCTACTGGTTTAAAAGGGAGTTATTATTGAGGCTTCTTCTTCTCAAACACTAACTTCCTTTTTATCTTTTTCTCTCTAGAGGGTTGTTTTGGTTGAGTCTGAGGGATAGGGACGATTGGTTTAGCTGACTGTTGTTATTGCTCTTGCTCCTTTTCTCTCTCAGAGTCTACACCAAGAATCAAAACTCTTTGCTTCTTCTGTTCTTATTGTTGTAAGGTCTTTAATCTTAGTGACCTTCTTGACTTCTTAGGCCTTTCTAATTGGAGCATCTCAGCCTTCCTCTTTGAAGACACTTGGTGAGTTGGTTGTTGAACCTTGCTTTCCTTCTTCTTTAGAATTGTCTTGGCTTATATCGGCTTATCAGATGATTGTTAAACCTTTACCTTTGCTAATATTCTTTCAAATGATTGAGGTGTTGCTTGTTTTTCAGACAGAACATTTTCTTGCTTTGTCTTACTGAAAGCTCCCCCTTAGACTGTGCTTTTGGAGTGAAATCTTCATCTGCTTCGACTTTAGTCTTGATCCCCATTTTGTGAATATTAGAGGCATTGATAACACTCTTAACATCCAGCTTTACTCTGTTTCCTCCATCAAATAGGATTCCAAATGCTTTAAAAAATCTTATTAACAGCATACCGTAAGGTAAAGAACCACTCTTCAGATGATAATCCTCCCTAGCCTTTATCATGTACTTCAGAATCAAAAATGGAAGATTAATAAGTTGGTGAGTGAGTAGATGAAACAAACAATGTTCATCATTCATTGTCACCATCTCCTTTGATCCTGCTCTCGGTAGGATACAAAGGAGAAGAAGCGAGTGAAGAACCCTAGCCATCGGAATGAGGGTGGAAGACTTCTTAACTCCTGGATCACTGAATCCATATAGTTGTTGATTGATGTTGGCTTCGTCTTTATGACTTTCAGTGATCTAATCTGTATTGTTGAACAATTATTCTCTTTCATTTGGACATTCAATAGCCTCCACCACGGAATCTTGTGTGATTATTTTTGACAACGCATCTACCATCGATACTAAGGTTTTGTCTACCACATTCGTATTGTTCCAGAACTCATATATTTCATTCAGATACACCTGTTCTCGGACTTTGAGGAAGTTCTTCCATCCAACTACTTCAATCTCAAGTTCGATATTCATCCGAGCATTCTTCAAGGAAGTGAAATCGATGAGTCTTCCATAGACAAGAGATGTCAGCATTTTCTAATATGTAAAAGAAAAACACTAAATAGAGAAATGTATTTCGCTTTAAGAAGTGAGGTTAGTATATTGAGAATATTAAGAGAAAGATATGAAATGAAATGAAAAGAGTTTGATGTTTAGAATAGAGAGTTGGATCGTCTTTGTTAAGAACACTCTAAAAAAGTCAGTTTTTAAGTTTTTCTCGAAAATTATAGAGTGTAAAGTGTTGCAGAAATGATTACTTTTTATATACACTCTTGAAAAGTTACCGTTTGTAACATTTTTAACTGATCCATCAGTAATTACAAAATTGAAACTATTGAGTAAAAGTTACCGTTATTGTTTAGTCTTAAAACTTGTGACTTTTTAGCTTCTTCAAGACGAATTGTTTGGATCATAGAGTTTTAGATGAATGGTCATTTAACATCACCATATTTAGATTTCATCTGATTTCCTTGAATTTTTTTTCACTTAAGGGTTTGTTGAAGATATATGCCCATTGTTGATTCGTCTAAACAAATTGTAGATTAATGATCCCTCTCTGTACATAGTCTCTTATAAAATGGTGTCTAACTTAAATATGATTTGCACTTGAGTGTTGTATTGGATTCCTTGAGAGATTGATAGCACTTGTGTTATCACAGATGATTGGAATCTTATCTTCTTGGATAGAATAATCTTCTAACTGATTCTTTATCCATAATATCTATGAACAACAGCTTGCAGCTGACATGTATTTAGCTTCCACAGTAGATAGAGCAATTGAACTTTGCCTCTTGCTTGACCAAGAATTTAGATTATGACCAAGAAAGTGACAAACTCCATTTTTATTCTTTATATCAATCCTATATCTGGCATAATCAGTATCACAATAACCAATTAATCTTAAATCTTTACCTTTCTCATACATTAAGCAAAGATTAGTAGAACCTTCCAGGTATCTCAATTATTTTGCCTTGCTTGTTGTCTCCAAAAGTTACTAATCTTTCTTGCTTATATTGGAGTTATAGGAACACAGACCTTCTGCCCGTCATATGTCGTGAGTAGCCACTTTCTAAATACCATTGGTGGTGGTTGCTTCTTCCATATAGGGAGATCTACAGCATATATAATATCCTTTCAAGGTACTCATATTTTCTTGGGTCCTTTAGGGTTAGTCATATAATTTTTCTTTGAATAATAAGAATATTATTCCTCTTTCTTACTATTAGCAACAAAATTCCTATTATGAATAAACTTCTTATTATGAAGAACATTACTATTATGAATAATATTTCTATTATTAAAGCCTAATCTGATTTTATCTTTTAGATGTCTATAACTTCCAATCATGTCATTCATCTTTTTTGTACTTTCTTTAAATTTCGATAAATCTGCTGAAAGACTATTAATCCTTTGTTTTAGTAGATTAATTTCCTTAGATCTATCTACAGTGACTTTCTTTTTCATATCGTCTACTTATTTCTTGAGGTAGACGTTTTCTTCTTCTAAAAGTTTTGTGCTCTTTAAATTTTCAACAAATTTCTTTTTCAATAGCCTATATTGCTTTAAGATAATGTGTGAATCTTCCAACAACTCTAAATAGGCATCCTAAAGATCATCAAAGTTAGAAATTACCTCATCATCACTTTTCCCTTCAGCTACGAAGCATATAGTTGCTTGATCTAATATTTCTGACTCGGATTCATATTCAGACAAATCCATATCTTCCCATGTTGCCATCATGCTCTTTTTGTTCTCTTGACTTTTCTTTTGTTTTCTTTTCTCATTCTTATGATGTCCTAGTTTATTACACTTATAGCAAATGATAGAACTTTTCTCATTCTTCAAATCATCATTTCTATTCTTTTTGAAAGAGAAGTGTTTATTTCCCCATGATTTCTTTTTACACATCCTTCTAATCTTTCTTGAAATGAAGGATAGCTCATCTTCATATTCACTTAAATCTTGATCAGATTCACTAGTATCATCATTCTTGATTTCTTCAATCTTTAATGCTTTTGAAGATATACTTCTATTTTTTTGCATCTTCTGATTCTTCTGATTAGCCTTCCATGCAATAGATTTGTCCTTTTTGGGTTTATCTTCAACACCAAGCTCTACTTCTCAGTGAACCAAGCAATTCGTGTAGCTTCATCTTGCTTAAATCTTTGGCCTTTTGTATTGCTGTTACTTTAGGTCTCCATCTTTTTGGAAGACTTCTAAGAATCTTTCTGACATGATCTTGACTATCATAGATTCTCCCCAGAGCTTTAAGTCCATTAATAATTGTTTGAAATCGTCCAAACATCTGATCAATAGACTCATCGTCTTTCATCTTGAACAACTCATACTGATGAACAAGAATACCAATATTGGATTCTTTCACCTAGTTTGTGCCTTCATGTGCAATTGCTAATGTGTCTCATATTTCCTTTTAAGATTCTCATCTATAAACCTTATCATATTCACTTATGCTTAGAGCACAACTTAAAAAGAACTTGGCCTTTGAGTTTAATTGAAATCGAGCTTTCTGATCAACTAACCATTGGTCACGAGAGATGCCTATCCCTTCGTTGTCTATTGGAATATATGGACCATTTTCAATGATATCTAAAGATCAATATGTGTGGATTCTATAAATAGCTACATTCTATCCTTCCAATAATGATAATCTTCACCATTGAATGCAGGGGGTCTTGAGACCGAGGCACCTTCAGCTATAAAAAGATGTAATTCAGTCATGGATTTTTATCCTCACTTTGTAAGAGTGTTTCTTGGAAACCTTGCTCTGATACCAACAGAAGTAAATCACTTGTTAATATAGAAATCATGTATAATATGCAAAATACACAATAATGGGGGTTGAATTGTGTTAAATCGTTTAAGAAATGAATCTTTAAAATCTTCTTAATTTTCTCGACAAATTCAGACGATTAAAATTTTACACAATGCACTTAATTTGATGAGTAATGCAATAGCGAAAATTAATATCTATTCTTCTAACAACAAGAAAATTAAAAAGGTAAGAGTTAGAGAATATGACACCGCGATTTATATTGGTTCACCCTTAACCTTGGTCTACGTCCAGTCCTCAGAGTTTGTTTGAGATTTCACTATCTCCTTCAATGTTACAAGTATTATTTCTACAGTTGCAGAGCCTCTTTAGGTCTCTTTCACACAGTATTCTTTATCTACTTCCTTAGCCTCTTCGGGCTCTAGCCTTCCTTTCTCTCGAAAAGATATTGTTTGAGTTTTCACACTCACATTATAGATGTATTTGCTCTCTTTCTTTCTTTCTTTTCCTTCAAAATATTTTTCACAGCATAAGCACTTGAGCACAGAATTTCTCTTTAGTTTTTTTGTACATTCAAAATTCTAATTGAAGTCAACGAATACGACTAATATTTATAGCCTAAATCTCTAACGGTCTTCTTAAGAAATCTGACTATCAAGTCTTCTAAAGTCTGTTATTGGTTGAGTCCTGTAACCAACTCCAACTAACTAACGTTCTAGCATATTCTTCAATTACATAGACTTGTTTAGATTCGTATGCTTCGTCTGATGTCTTAGACTTGATCACTTCATCTGATCTGTCTTATTCAGCTTTTACTTAAGTATCGTGTTGATTTGATGATTTATGTCACTTATATTTATCTGCGCACTTCACAAATTCATCAAAACAATTCACACACTTATATTATTATTATTATTTGACTTTCATCAACATCAATAGAAGAAATGAAGTCTTCTTGACTTAACATTTTCTTTTCAGTTGTTTGCAGCTAGGGCATTTTTGAATCCTAGTGTCTATTTTAGACTGGATCTTACTAAACAAGCTGAAGTTAATAGAGGAATGCTTTTAACTGTTACAACAATTATTGGCATTGACGCAATTCAAGATCTCTTAAGCTCACAAATAGAGCTTTATAAGTTATCTTATGGGGATTTTGGGATGCCGATTGCTATTTGACAAAGTAGAAAACTTTCTCCAGGTATTAGTTGTTTTCTTTTTCTTATTTGTTGAAAATTAATTATCACTTTATTTTGTTTATAACGCTACTTTTGTTCATACGACTTACAATTTCTTAGTGGGTTCAATTCAGAAATGGTGTTCCAGAATTGAAAAGGTTTACAATTGAAATTTTAAATCAATGTGTGACTGCAACAGGTTGTAAATGAAACTGGAGCACATTTGAGTTTATCCACTCCAAGAAAAGGAATAGATTAAAGCATAAGTGGTTAATTGACTTAGTTTTTGTTCATTATAATTTAAAGCTTCGAGAAAGGTATGTTATTATCATTGTTAATTTCGATATAATTTCTTATAACTTTCTAATAATTAAAATGTATTGTTTACTAAGAGTCTTAATACCACAAGTAGTTCAACTAATCCAATTTCCATTGGCAATATTAATCTTTTGGTGGATTGGGTTTTTGAAGAACCGAATTTGGCAAATGTCAATGACTTGGAAGATAATCTTGGATGGGAAAGCATTGACATGTCATTTGGTGCATTAAATTTAAATGATAATGATAATGAAGCTCCTCTTATTGATAAGAATTTTTTACCAAATGATAACTAAGGTCAGTGTAGTTATAGTATGTATCCCCTCGTAGACGATTGAATTTCATTGCAGGTTTTTGTTTTTCCTCTTCTTTTAATTTTACTTATATTTGGTGTTTTTATTAAATTTTATATATGTAATATAATTGTAAATGTTTTTGTTTCAGGTTTAACTTTTACTTGATTATTTCATCATCACGAAATCTTGTTGTAAATTGTAATAACTTGAGAGTTAAAGATATTTATTATTCTTTTTATTAGATTTTTGCTGTAATTATTATTTATTAAAATGTTGAAATTGTATTATTGTATTATTTTAAATACTTTGTATTATTCTTAATTTTATATTTGCATGATAATGATTGTCTTTTTTTCATATTAATTATGGTTATTATTTATATGTGAAATATTTAAAAATTATTGTTATTTCATATTAATTGTGATTATTATTTATTATTTTGATTTTTGGAGACATGTTTGATGTAAAATTATAAAGTGTACAGTACAACTGTACAATATACCAATAGACTATTTTATAAATTTTTAAAAAAATTTCAGGGACTATTTCATAAATTTAAAAATTATCTGAAACAGTACTAGGTATTGATCGGTATCAATACAGTACCGTACCAAAACCCAATCTGTTACCAAGTCCAGTATGGTATTCGCATCTTTTCCTAAAAGTAAGATAACTAAATAAAATAGTAAACTCATTGTCACCCAACCTCGTCTTTCTATCTTCCAATCTATACACCTTGAGCACTAGAAAATGCATTATTTTATATCATGGAATTGTTCTAATTGGTGTTACTTTATATTGTAGATCCTCATGTAACTCAAATATTAATTGTTCTAATTCATTACTAAATTAGTACTAACTTTGAACGGGGCCTTATATTATGGATCTTTAATTAACAACACAATATTAGTGTCTAACATTATTATAGCTTGAACGGTTTTATAAGAACTTCTTAAGAGTGATAAAAAAAGAGAGAAGGTTTTGTAGATGCTTAAATTATCTAGTAAGCTTAATTTAATTTAATTTATACGATTTATTGGCAATAGGAGTAGAGTTTTTTTAGAAATTTAAATAATGTATATTAAGGAGAATTAATGTGTAAAGCATATGGTTCCAAAGACTAAACAGACCGAGATCTCATGATAACAATGAAACTTAAAGTGAACAAGACAAACAATCTAAGTTAATTTCTTTCCTCATTGAAGTTTCATATTGACACAACACTTGAGTGTGTATATGGGATGAGATAATTAAGCAATACTCCTTGGTGATCTATAAATTAACTTCTAATTGGAACTTAGGAAAGGGCAGCATAACATATCAACTTTAGGGCGATAATTAAGCAAGTTTAAGAATGATCTAGTTTCCTTGATTCCTCTTCTGATTTTTTAAAGCAACATTTAATTATGGATTGTCAGCTCCTCATAGGGATGATCTGATTGGACAAGATCGTAATATCATTCCATATATTATAAGTTTTTATGCATTCGATGAATAAATAGTTAATCGTTTCCCTTTCCAGTTTGTCAAATAGATAAGTGTTAGTCACATTCTTGTATTTCTTACTCTTTCTAAAATAGCTAGTTTCTTTTTAACAACTAACCACATCGTAGTAGAAACTCTTAAACTAGCTTAATAAAGCCATAACAATTTATACAACCTTATTTGAGGTGCTCAAGGTTTGATGTATTATTAAACAATTAGAGAAAAGACCTGATGGAACCAAGTTCCATCTAATATAGTCCTCATAACTAGGAATTAACTATTTTGGATAAGATTTTGAGCGACCAACAAAGTTGGAAAGGAAGTTAAAACCTCTTTAATTATGTCATCATCTATAATCAAATTCCTTAAGTCAGTCAAGGAAGTAGCATTAATCAATGGGCCAATGTTTGTTCAATTATCATGCTAAAAGGAAGTAGAATTGCCATCACCAATCTAGTAGGAAATATAAGGCTTGATTCTTTCCCTCAATTTAAATTTGTTTAGCATGGTCCATAAGGTGTTACTATTGGGACTTATATTTTGTAAGATTTTGTCTTTAATGTAATAAGTGTGTATCTACTTAACCTTTAAGGAGCTTTTATCCTTTAGGATTCTCCATATTCTCTTAAGGAATTGAGTCTAATTCAATGTTTTAAAGGGAATTATCCCCAACCCTCCCTCTTGCTTAGGTAAACATAAGTCTTTCCATTTCACTTTTTCTTTAGTTGGACTAGAATTGTGTTAAGACCAAATGAATTTTCTAACTATTTACTTTATTGTCTTGCTTATGCTCTGGGGAAAGTAAATGTAAGAGGACCAGAAAGCTTACAAATTGTTAAAAATTAAGATCAATAGCTAATCCCTTCTTGCAAGAGATAGGCTCTTATTGTACCTATTAGAGATTATAACCTTCATTTTCTTCATTAATGGTATGAATTCACTGTATAGAGGTCTCTTGGTAGATATAGAAACACCAAGGTACTTAATTGGAGGCATTATGACTTTCATTCCAATAACGTTTCTAGAATGCTTATTTTGTCCATTTCTTCCTTTGCATTTAACAACCTTTTTAGATGTTGATTGATAACCCTAAGACCTGTTTGAAAGTTCTTAAGGTAGCCATAAAGGCATAACCTGAGCTGGGATCTACCTTTGAAAGCAGAATGAGATCATCTCTAACTGGAAGGTTAGTTATCTTTAAATACTTGCATTCAGACTAGTACCTAATCTTCTTTTCTTATTTACCTCCCTTTTTAATAAATTCGACACCTCTATATTCAAGTCGAGGAGGTAAAATGCTCAACATGAAGACATAAAGAGGTAATAGGCCCCCTTGTCTCAAACCCTTAACCCCTTGAATTAATTTTATAAGCTCACCATTAATTAAAACTCCATATAAGACTGTAATGATGTATTGAGTAACCCAGTTGATAAAGTTCAAAAGGAAGTAAAAGGCCTGCATTTTATGATTAAAGAAAATCTAATCTAAGGAGTCAAAGGCCTTGTTAAAGTCGTTTTTAATGGAACAGTTCTTTCTTGAATTATTTTTATTGTAATTCTTAACCAACTTCTATACCATTAAAGTGTTGTCACTAATCAACATGTTCTTAATGAATGCTCATTGAGAGGGATCAGCTAGCCTATCAATGATTATTTTCTATATGTTAAACAAAATTTTGGAAATCAATTTGTATATGATGTTATGATAAGAGATGGACTTAAATTACTTTATGGAATTAGGTTAATGAACCTTAGGAATAAGAGCAATATAAGTTTTGTTCACCCTTATTGAAGAATTCCAAAACTACATCTATGACTAATCCTTTAGTCAGTGACTATATCTTTTGGTAAAATAAGGCATCAAGTCCATCGAGACCTAGAGGGATGTAGGGATAACATGGTTTTCTCTACATTTGATTCATTGAACCGTCAGACAAAGAGTTTAGCTTCATAGGAGGAAACTAATTTTCTAAGAGAGTTTTTAATAGGGGTACATATGAAGAAGTATTAATAACTTTACCCTAGAGTTTTGATAAATATGAGAGAGCTTCTCAGTGTATCTCTTTTGTAGAATACAACCAGTTTCCTTTTTGGTCCCTTCAAGGCATACTCATATTTATCTTTTTCCGTAAAGTAAAGTTTTTTATAAAAAAACCTTGTATTCTTTTCACCTCCTTGCAACTATATCATCCTTGATCTTTGTGTAATAAGCAAGTGATTAATATTAATTGCTTTAATGTATTAAAGCATGGGAAGCTTTCTTATTCCTACACAATTATGTCACTTCATAAGTTGTAGGTCGAGGTTTGAACATCTTTAAGTTTTTTCTTAATTTCATAGACTACTTAAGAGGTGTTTAAGAACTTATTCTTGTTTAAAGCTTTTGATTCATTTTTAAACACATCCATCTTTTTTATGTAGACACATGATTTATGCCTTTAGATAATATAGCTTAAGCATCCAATTTTAGCTTACCTAAAGACATCCCTTTCTATAACAAAATTATTAAAATGAAAAGGGGAATTCATTTTTGGGAAGAAAGGATGTTTTATACCAGAATCTGAAATAGTTATATAATATGAGGTTATTAAAGCTAGCTTTGTTTAATGGGAAAGAAATTAACTAGAGTTCATTTACTAGAACCTTTTGTAGTTTTTTCCTCAAATTCCATTTGCCTGTCTGCTAGTTATTCTAAGTTAAATAGTTCCCTTTTACACATAGATTAGTGACATGTATATGAATCACACATTCCTTAAAATCTTTTTTATAGCTTCTCAGGTTTGTATTTCCTTCACCTTTAAAGTGCTAAATAGATCTGTTAAGTTTATAACTAACATCAAGTAATAGAGAGCTTGATTCATTCCTATTTAGATAGATTTGCAAGTGAATGGCTTATCTAAGATTAATGAGTGAAGAATTTCCATTTTATTAGTTTCATAAGCAACTATGATCCTTCCATTGTGGTGTCTCTTATCAATAGTGATAATACTCTAGTTACCCCTCAGGAAGCTTATATTGTATTTATTATTTTCCTTAATTCTAATATCCAAAAGTCCAACTAAAAAAGGGTTGATATCCTTTATATAATCTACTAATATTTGTTGATTATTAGAGCAATTGATCCCCCTAACATTCCATGTTAGAATATTCATTTTGTAGAAGAGGTAACTACCTTTTTCTTTCTCTTGGAGCTTCTTTTGGTCACCCTTTAGAAGTTTAAATTGCTTTCCTCTTCCTCGAATTTTTCGTGGAAGGAGCCAAGAGTGTCATAAAAAACATTTAATAAACCTTTTAAAGGAGATAAGTCATTACTATATCTTGGGGTATCTTAATATCTAAAAGCATTATAGGCATCTCCTTATAAGCAACAACCTAACTATTTAGTTCTTTAGGGACTTCATTTAGTGCCTCCGAGGGTAGTTTTACGTGATTTGAGTAAGAACCATCCTTAAAATAAATCTCATTGTCCAATGTAAGTCCATTACTATAAGTTAAAAATAGTAGCCAAATTGGAATTTCCTCCTAATAGATTTCCATAACTATTTCTCTATCTACTCACTCAGTCTCCAAATATGGGTGATTAGCACTTCATCCTTTATTATATTTTCATTTTTTCCTAGCCTTATGAGTGGAAATTTGTCTAATATGTCTTGATTAGCTTCTAAAAGGGACACACAACTAAGCATAATCCACTCTTTTAAAGTTAGTAACTACCTCATCTAAACATAATGGCTTGTTAATATAACTACCCTAATGACCTAATCCTCTAGTGGTCTAGTATTCCAAAGATACAAGATGTATATTTAACTAAATGGGAATGTGTGTTTTATTATTTTAATTTGAAATGCTAGGGTCTATACTAAGAGCGTTTTACGCCAGGGATAAAGAATTAAATTCGAAGATGAAAACATCATCATCATTTGACATAACTTCTAATAACCTAATGGATTTCCAATAGAATTGAGCCTAAAATTTAATATTTGAGAATAAAGGTCTATTGTCCAAGAAGTATCCTAGAAGGGTTAATTCCCATTTTAACATTTCTTCTTTTATTATATCAATATTTTGAGCAACTTCGTCTCTGCCAACATCAAGTAAAAGGGATAACACTCCAGTTTAAGGGAAACGGAACTGTCACATAACTTGATTTTAGATCTTCCTAGAGGGGTTAGGAGCTTAAAAAGGAGGGGGAAGTAAGTTTAGTAGCAGGACTTTTAGGAGGTAGAGATAGGGAAGAGGTCTTTAGAACCAAAGATGGAAAACTGCCTGTGGAAGCTAAAGAAGGACTAGAAATTTCTAGAAATGGAAAAAAATCAAAAGAGAAGGAGAGGTTAATGTTAAGAAAGAACTAAAGGTAGGGAAAGACAAAGGGTACAATTCACTGAAGTTTGAAGGAGGGATTCTTAGGACACAGAAGAAAGAGCAAAGCAAAAAGAATAACTTAACTTGTAACTGAATCCAATCAATAACCAATAAGCTGAGTGGAACCAGTGGAGGGAGAGGGGAAATAAGAAAGTAAGAACCTTAAAGAAAGAGAGGAGAACAATAAGAAACTGGCAGGGTTGAGGCAAGAAGGAATGGAATCATCTGAAGCTTTATACAAGGCCATACAGTAGAAGTAGGTTAGAAAAAAAGCAAGTACTTTGCCCTCTAGAATCTTAAATTCATATATGTCCTCTATTATTCTTACACTTAATGGCACTAGGAATTGACTGTAACTTATAATGAACTTTTTCTAATGATTCTAGTAAGTTTAGGAGTTGCAAGTATTTTATTTGGCATGATGACCTATTTATAGACATGGATGTTAATGTTTTCTAGGAAAAAAACATTAACATCCCAAAAAACATTAACATCCATGTCTATAAATAATATTGTTTAGTGATTGCGAGAGAAAATGTTAACTTAAAGCATCTGTTACTTATAACATAACAAAGTAGTTGAACTTGGGTCAATTGAAAAAATTCAAATATGTGATGAGGATGTTAAAAGACTAAAAATCAAGGAAAAAAATGAGGAAAATTAAACTTAGAGATAATATTAAGAATTATTAATGAGAAAAAGTAATTGAAGAAACTATTTATAACATATTTCATATGTTTTATAGTGATAGTCATTATTCTTATGTATTTTCCCATTTGAAGCAATAGAAAAATATTATGAACATAAACAAGTGTTTAGCTATGTAGAATGGAAAAATGTGTCTATAAATATAATATGTTCTTTTAATTAAATGCAATTTATGTTCATTTCATCTACTCTGATTATTTTTTGGTAAACAATTTGCTATTATATTTCTATTTACTTTCAATATTATGCATAAGAATTGATTATTTAACTGTCTATTTCCTATTGAATTCTAAAAGAACATAATTTCTAATAACAAATACCATATAAAAGCAATATAAAAATTGATAACTAGGAGCACATATTTTTAGGTAATAATGGTATTCTTTATGATCAATTTATATAAGTTTTAGAGGGTTATATTAACTATAAAAGTATATTGGAAGAATTATTTTCATGTTCACTATACAAATTCTATTAACAATGCAGTGATACCTATTGAACCTTATGATAGTCCTCTTAGAAACATTGTACACTAATAAAAATTCCTAAAATTGTAAATGAAAATTCTAAATAGAAGTTATATAAGAAACATTTAATCTAAACATATACATTCAACTAAAATGACTTAGATATACAAAATTAATCCTCAAATGAATGGTAAAAATTGTTCATCATTAAGTTTTATTCACACTTTGTCGGCTTTCAATCTTAGTGTTAGGTTCTAATTGACTGAAATTCTAATAACCTTGTGTTTTAAATTTTACAATTGTTTTTGAAAAGTAAACAACATGCATTCAAAAAATGAAACGTCAAGCCTTATAAAGTTGCAAATTTATACACTAGAAAGTATAACCCTAGGTTCAACCATAATAAAAGGTCATAACCATCTAAAGAATAAAGTGTTGTATAAGATTATGGAATAAAAAACTTGATGTGAATTATATAAATCTCAGGTGTGCCACATACTTAGCTCATTTGAGTCTCTATTTGTAAGCTCTATTCATTGGCACCTTATGGGATTTAACATTGATTAGGAAGTAAGCCCTAATCTTAGCCAATTTATTAAAGTTTAAAGCTTGTAAATATATTTCTTTGAGCCTAAAAATTCTTTAATTTCATTCCTTCCACATCTTATTAACACAAGTGCACAAAACTAAATTAAGGAGAGATTGTCCCTATAACTAAATACATTATATATGTTATAAATGATGGAATTCTAGTCCCCAATTCCCCTATAAAAGTTGCATGCATGTTGAATGATCTGACACAAGCTTTTAGTAAGGTTACAGATAAAGAATAGATGATCTTTTATCTCTATTTCACTCTTATATAATGTGCATAAAGTATTAACACATTTTGACCCTATCTATATTGCTCTATTTGTTTTGTATAGTCAACCATATAATGAAAGCAATCTTTGGGGTGTTTCCATTAAACCATACTAATTTCCCCAAGTTATCTTAGGAACAAGTTGGTGGAAAGGCTTATTAGCATACCTCTTAATGATCATTCTTAAAAAGTGTTTGGTCTAGGTGATGTTGTCTTCCACCCTTTACCTCAAATTGTAGCTTGCTACAACTTATTGAAGACATTTAAGATCTCTAAATTTAATTTATCACTTATTACCTCTAATAAGCTCACTGAATTTCACATTAGGCTTTAACATATGTTTTAAGTGAAAGATTTAAGGGATCTCATACATGGGACCAAAATCACTCCAATTATCTAATCAAAACTAATTTTTATTACCATTACTAACTAGGGTCCTTACTTATCCACTTATCACTTCTCTTAGGTTCAGTATACTTAGAAATGTATAAAAATTTGTCACCTTAAGCTTAGTCACTCGAATGCTTTGGCCTTTTATATGATGCATTTAGATCTACATCGTACAAAAATTTCTCCTTATCAATCATAAACTTGCACTATTTGTTATCTAATAGAACTTGAACTATCACTTGAATGGATCCAAGTACTAAGCCACCTTGATCCTTTAACTTACATATATCTCTCTAAGTTACTCTGGCACATCAACACTTATAGACATTTCCACTCCATAAAAAGTTCCTTACTATTCTCTTGATTTCCTTTGCCATTTTCTTCTGCAAAACTAGATAAGAGATCTAGTAGACATATAGAATGCTTAGGATTGACTTTAGTAATTAAGCCTTCCCTCATAGATCAAGTATCTGTTACACTTTTCTTTATACCATTTCAAATAAAGGTTTTCAATCTTTTTAAGAAGGTTTGACTTTGGTGATAAGGATCCCTAGATAATCAAATAGAGAGGACGAGATTCTCAATTTAGTCAAGGAACTAAAATCATCTCCAAGTAAGTATATATCTCTAAAGAGCGTTAAGTTACTTTTATCAATGCATCCTAAAGACAAGAGAGAATTGTTTGGTCAAGTTCACAAGAGTGAGGATTGAATTAGTATCAACTTTGAAAAACATCAATCAACCATTAGTATAAAAAAGACTAAACAATCACATTTAACTACAGTTATTATGAAACCTAAAGGAAGGATTCATCTAAATGTTTGAGGCAATAATATTTGAGAGAACTTCCATGCATATGGAGAATAGGTAGGGGAGAGGGGGTCTACCTTTCTTACCTCTATTTTCCCCTTAATTGTTGGTTTTCTCTCTAGTCACTGGGATACTGAAAGATATAGTTCCCAAACATTGAATGATCCATTTATTGAATAAACTAGGAAATCTAAGATCTTCATGTGAGCGTAATAAGAAGCTCTAATTGACTGAATCAAATGCCTTCTTGAAGTCTATTTTAATAGCATAATATTTCTTAAAACCCTTCTATTAGTAACTAGTGAATAATTCCTATATAAAGAGAATGTTATGTCCTACTGATCTACCTGTAATATAAGAACCTTATGATTTGTTTACAAAAGAGCCCACAACCATTTTTCAATTTAGCAACTAAAATTTTATAAATAAGCTTTTATAATATGTTAATGGTAAGAAATGAGTTTAAATCCCTTAAAGAGCTTGGGTTATGAATCCTAGGCATGAGGCATATCAAGTTTTGATTAATTTCCCTAAACGATGTACCATTCTTGAAGAACTTTAGAATAGCCTCATGAGTTTGATATTTTGTCCATAGGAATGCTTCAAGAATAAAGTGTAGAGACCATCTAGCCTAGGAGCTTTATTAGGGTTAATGTTCCTTAAGGCCATATCTATCTCATCATATTTAATAGAATTGACTATGTTAGTAACTTATATAGGAGAAATTATAGGAGTAAGGGGTGAATCCAAAGATAGTACTTTACTTTCTAAGCTATTCCTTAATAGATTCCTGAAATATGAATAAACTAGATCCTTTATATTCTCATTTACACAAACTATTATACTTAATTCAGTTATAATGCGGTTGATTTTATAAATGTTCCTCCTTATTAGTATATCTTTAAAGAAAATAATGTCAACATCTGTCTCCATCCTGTATCTAAGATATTCTCAATTTTTTCTTTACCATAGTAGATGTACCTCAAAGGCCTTTAGATAATTCAGTTGTGTATACCTTTCCTTAACTTTAATTCTAACATTCTTTGGATCCTTTCTAAGCTTGTTCTATACTAAATATAGGATCCTTTTGATTTCCTTTATGTCAAACTTCTTGTTAGTAGATAACTTCTGATGTAGTGTTTTAAGTTTGGATTTAACCAAGTTTAATTTCCTGACACATTTATACTACCCATGCCCATTTATAGTCAAATTAATACCGTTCACCACTATTTCCTAGAAGCCCGCCTAATAGGCTATAAATTTAAACAATCTGAAAGGAGAAATTCAATTTGCAATAGGCATGAAGTTATAAATTTCATAGAAGAACAATTTGATACTACAAGTCCATTAAAAATAGCTTTACTTCTTTGAAATTTAGTTAGCCATTTTTGATTAATCAAGGCTCTATCTAGCTTCTTTCTCAATTCCTTACTGCTTTTTCGACTATGTAAAGTGATATCCTTTTTATCACAAATCGGTGACCTATATATAGTTGACAAATTTTACGAAATTACTATAAGTAGATTATGATCCCAAACCATCCTCAAGTTTAAAATGGCACATTGTACAATTAAAGTCCCCCAGTATCATTCAAGGCACATTAATTCCTATAATTTATTAACTCAATTAATAAGGAGTTCCTTTGAAAGGCAAGGTTAGCTGTGTATACAAAACTAAGACAAATTTCTTGACTAATCATTTTCAAAGTAGCAAAGATATCAATTGCTCGTTGCAAGAGTAACTATTTACCTTAATGCAATCAGGTTTATAATCCACCAAGATCCTTATATTATGGTGTGCAATATGGTTAGTGATTCAAACACCAGTTGTTGTGGATGAACCGGAGTTTCCTAAAATTATGCTCCTTGATTTTATTTTTTGAAAGATTAATGACATATGGATTTATTTACTATAAGTAGTCCTAAAGTTCTTACTATTTATTATTGTTATTCAAACCCCTAAATTTCCAAGAAATAATGGATATAATGTACGACATCTTCCTCTTTTTGACTTTCTTCCTACCTGAATGCCTTAACATTATAATAAAGTTGCCTATCGAGTTTAGAGCAATAGGTGTAGTCTCAGGTATTTCTTCTTGACCCTATGCATTATTCTAGTTTAGGGTATCATTTAATTCCTCTACAATTGGTAAGCCTATATGCTCTATTTCTAAGTAATCTTATCTAGTTGATCTGATTGATTTTGAGCTTCATCAACCTTATTTGTTTGCTAACATTCATTCTTGTATATACTAAAAATAGAGTCCATATATTGAACTTTTTTTGCTCTATTATCTCTTCATAATCACCTCTCACAAATAGTCTCCTAATTGGTTTTCACTTAGCCTTAGCTTTTGAAAGGGGTTTTCATTGATAAGTGAATGAAAATATAGATACTTCTATACTATCATTTAAGTCCAGTCATTTAAGTTTAAAAGTTTTGGTAAAATTCTTATTCATTTTAAACTCGATGCATACCATAACATATCCAATTCTACCACGTTATGTTGTTTTTCCATCTATAAATAGTGGTTTTCCAATGGAACTCGCTAGAGAGCCTAACCCAATTACACTTTAATAGTGAATCTTATAGAAATGAGCATCAATTAGAATCATCTTAAGTTTGCTTCTTTCTAGTTGCATTCCATACTTCCAAGGTTGAAGAATGATAGGTTTCCCTTAACAATGCTAGGGTCCTAACTTAAGAACCTTATTTGCATTAGCATTAGGAAAAAATCATCCTAGTTGATAGGTATTCTCTTTATGCCTAGCTCAGTCCATTTCCCCTTTGCCTATGACTTCACTAAGGAGAACAATGGCGGACCAACATCCTTAACTATTTATAAGCTCGAACTTGTAGTACCTTTACTAATGGAAATAATATTAGTTTCAAATATCTAAGGATGGAAAATGAAGGAAAGCTTAGTGTTGTGGGTACTATCTCTTACCACTTGTTACCATGTTTTCTAGTAAAAGTTTGTTGTAAAGTTAAAGAGGGAAAGGGTATAAGGAAAGAGGGTAAAGAGGGGTAAAAAGGGTAAGAGCTTAGAACTAAAAGCATAACATTGAGCTGGGAAAGGTTCAGGTAAGGAACCACTTATAGGGAGAGGGCTAGGGGACGAGGAAGAGGGGTAAGAAGGTCCTCCCAGGTTAGTTGTCTACCCAACAACAATACTAGGAGCTAACATTGGCTAAGTTTGAAAAAATCTAGAATATTTAGAGAAGCAATTTTGAAAAATCATTTCAAAAAATAGTAATTTTGGTAGGCAGTAAAGGATTAGAGTAGGAAAAGGATTGAAATTCGATTACACAATATAGGGGAAGGCATGATATAACATAAACGAAACACTAAAGGGAGGAATAGGGATATGTAGGGAAGAGAAAGGCAAGAGAAAATAATTGATGAAAATAAATAAGAAATAGAAATTAGGGGGTGAAGAAAGAAGGAGCATGGTTAATGGAAGGCGGTGGAAGGAGAGAGGATGGAGGATTTTCTTAATATAAAATTCATTCCAAATATCTTCATCATTTTTACATTGCTTACTTTTGTTAAGTCAAGAAGACTTCACTTCTTCTATTGATTTGGATGAAAGTCAAATAATAATAGTAGTAGAAGTGTGTGAACTATTTTGATGAATTTGTTAAGTGCACAGATAAATATAAATGGCACAAATCATCAAATCAAGACGATACTTAAGTAAAAGCTTAATAAGATAGATTAGACGAAGTGATCAAGTCTAAGAAATTAGACGAAGCATACGAATCTAAGCAAGTCAATGTAATTAAAGAATGTGCTAAGAATGTCAGTTAGTTAGAGTTAGTTACAGGACTCAACTAATAATAGACTTTATAAAACTCGACAAGCAGATTTCTTAAGAAAACCGTTGGAGACTTAGGGTATAAATATTATTCGTAGTCTTAAACTTCAAAATTAATTTTTGCATGTACAAAAATTCTTAGAGAAATTCCGTGCTCAGGTGTTTATGCCGTGAAAAATATTTTGAGAGAAAAGAAAGAAAGAAAGAGAGAAAATACATCTGTAACGTGAGTGTGAAAACTCAAACAATATCTTTTTGAGAGAAAGGAAGGCTAGAGCTTGGAGAGGCAAAAGAAGAAGGTAAAGAATACTTTGTGAAAGAGACTTGAAGAAGCTCTTCAAGTGTAGAAATAATACTTGTAACATTGAAGGAGATAGTGAAATCTTAGACAAACTCTGAGGATTGGACGTAGCCCAAGGTTAACGGTAAACCAGTATAAATCGAGGTATCATAGTCTCTAACTCTTATCTTTTTAATTTTCTTATTGATAGAAGAATAGATACTAATTTTTTCTATTGCATTACTCATCAAATCAAGTGCATTGTTTAAACTTGTAATCGTCTGAATTTTTCAAAAAATCAAGAAGTTTTTAAAGATTCATATCTTAGACGATTTAAAACAATTCAACCCCCTTTTATGTATTTTACATATCATACGTGATTTCTTTATTAACAAGTGATTTACTTCAGTTGGTATCAGAGCAAGGTTTCCAAGAAACACTCTTACAAAGTGAGGATAAAGATCCATGGCCGAATCACATGTTTTTATAGTAGAAGGTGCCTCGATCTTAAGAACACTTACATTTAATGGTGAAGATTATCATTATTGGAATGATAGGATGCGACTCTTCATAGAATCCACATGCATTGATCTTTGGGATAGCATTGAAAATGATCCATACATCCCAATAGACAACGAAGGAAAAAGAATCTCTCGTGACTAATCATCGGTTGATCAAAAAGCTCACTTTCAATTAAACTTAAAGGCCAAGTTTTTTTTAAGTTATGCTCTAAGCATAAGTGAATATGATAAGGTTGATGGATGCAAATCTGTAAAAGAAATGTGAGACACATTAACCATTGAACATAAAGGCATAAACCAGGTGAAAGAATCCAAGATTAGTATTCTTGTTCAACAGTATGAGCCGTTCAAGATGAAAGACAATGAGTCTATTGATCAGATGTTTGGACGATTTCAAAAAATCATTAATGGACTTAGAGCTTTGGTAAGAATCTATGACAGTTAAGCTCAGGTCAAAAAGATTCTCATAAGTCTTCCAAAAAGATGGAGACCCAAAGTAACAGCAATACAAGAGGCTAAGGATTTATGCAAGCTGAAGCAAGACGAATTACTTGGTTCGTTGAAAATTCATAAAGTAGAGCTTGATGTTGAAGATAAAACCAGAAGGGATAAATCTATTGCATTAAAGACTGATCAGAAGAATTAGAAGATGCAGAAAAATAGAATTACATCTTCAAAAGCATTAAAGATTGAAGAAATCAAGAATGATGATACTAGTGAATCTGATCAAGATTCAAGTGAAGATGAAGATAAGCTATCTTTCATTTCAAGAAAGATCAAAAGGATGTAGAAAAAGAAATTAAGGGGAAATAAAGACTTCTCTTTCGAAAAGAATAGCAAAGATGATTCGAAGAATGCAAAAAGTTCTATTGTCTGCTATGAGTGTAATAAACCAGGACATTACAAGTCTGAATGTCCATTACTCAAAAGAAAACAAAAGAAAAGTTAAGAAAACGAAAAGAGCATGATGGCAACATGGGAAGATCTAAATTCGTCTGAATCTGAATCCGACTCAGAAACATCAAAACAAGCAAATATATGCTTGGTAGTTGAAGGGGGAAGCGATGATGAGGTAATTTCTAACTTTGATGATCTTCAGGATGCCTATTTAGAATTGTTAGAAGATTCACATGTTATTTTAAAACAATATAGGTTATTGAAAAAGAAATTTGTTGAAAATATAAAGAACACAAAACTTTTAGAAGAAGAAAACGTCTGCCTCAAGAAACAAGTAGACGATATGAAAAATAAAGTAACCGTAGATAGATCTGAGGAAATTAATCAGTTAAAACACAGGATTAATAGCCTTTTAGCAGAATTATCAAAATTTACAGAAAGTACAAAAAGGATGAATAACATGATTGGAAGTTGTAGACATCCAAATGATAAGACTAACCCCAAAGGACCCAAGAAAATATAGGTACCTTAAAAGGATATAATTTATGCCGCAGCTCTCCTTACATGGAAAAAACAACCACCACCAATGGTATTTGGATAGTGACTACTTGTGACAAATTACAATTAGAAGGTCTATGTTCCTAGACCTCCATCATAAGCAAGGAGGATCAGTAACTTTTGGAGACAACAAACAAGGGAAAATAATTGGGATCGGCAAAATTGGTAAAGATTCTCATTCGTCTATTGATAATGTTCTGCTAGTTGATAGCTTAAAGCATAATCTAATCAATATAAGTCAATTATATGATTATGTTTTTGAAGTATCCTTTTATCAAAATTCTTGTATAGTTAAAAACAAGGACGGTTCCATATTGTTTTCTGCCAAGAGATGAAATAATCTCTATAAAATCAACTTAGATAATTTGAAAAATCAAAATATTTCATGTTTTATATCAAAAGATGATGAGAAACTGATTTGGCACAAAAAGCTAAGTCATGTTAGCTTTAAACATATTTTCAAATTAGTTAGACTTGATTTGGTAAGAGGCTTACTAAAGATAAGTTTTAACAAAGATTTCTTCTATGAAATTTGTCAAAAAGGAAAACAAGTTAAAACATTTTTTTCGTCTAAGAACATTGTAACTTCGTCTAGACCTCTAGAGCTGTTACGTATAGACTTATTTAGTCCAACCAGAACAACAAGTCTTAGTAGAAAGAAGTATGGTTTCGTAATTGTTGATGACTTTACTAGATTTTGTTGGATATTGTTTTTATCACATAAAGACGAATCTCTTAAATGCTTTAAAGTTTTATCCAAAAAGTTACAAAATGAAAAAGGAATTTCTATTGCTGGAATTAGGAGTGATCATGGTGGAGAATTTGAAAATAAAAAATTCAAAATGTTTTGTGAAGAGAATGGAATTTTCCATAATTTCTCTGCTCTTAGAACTCCTCAACAAAATGGAGTTGTAGAGAGAAAGAACAGGACAATTCAGGAAATGGAAAAGACTATGCTATGTGAAATGAATCTTCCTAAGTACTTCTGGGCAAAAGCTGTAAATACAGCTTGTCATATTCAAAATAGAGTATTTTTGCGACGTATTTTAAATAAAACTCCATATGAATTATGGAAGGGAAGAAAGCCAAATATTTCTTATTTTCATCCTTTTGGTTGCAAATTCACTATCTTGAATAAAGCGAAATATTTCTTATTTTCATCCTTTTAGTTGTAAATTCACTATCTTGAATATATTAAAGAAACTTTGGATAAATTTGATTCTGAGACCACTTTAGGAATTTTTCTAGGTTATTCTATTAATTCTAAAGCTTATAGAGTTCATAATCTTGTTTCTAGATCTGTTGAAGAATCTATGCATGTAAAATTTAATGATGATTCCTATCTAAATAAAAGAGACAATTCTGATGATGAAACTCTATTTGCTCCCTTAGTTAATAACCTAGACGATTCACTACCAAACGATCCATAGGATAAAGTGATAGATAGTTCTGAAATTATTAACTTAAGAAAAGACTAGAAATATAAGTCTTCTTACCTAGAAAACCTGATTATAGAAGAAATATCAGAAGGAGTGAGAACTAGATCTAAGCTTAGAAGAGAGGCAAATGTAGCATTTGTTTCCAAATTAAAACCTAAGAAAATTGATGAAGCTCTTCAAGACAAAGCTTGGATTTTAGCTATGCAAGAGAAGTTAAATCAATTTACAAGGAATAAAGTTTGGTCTTTAGTCCCTAAACCCTCTAATAAATCTATTATAGGTACTAGATGGGGTTATCAAGAATAAACTAGACAAATCAGGAAAAGTAACTGGTACAAAGCTAGATTAGTAGCTCAAGGCTATAATCAGCAAGAAGGAATAGACTATAATGAAACATATGCTCCTGTCGCTAGACTAGGAGCTATTAGGATCTTGTTTGTATATGTTATTCGTCATGATATAAAACTATTTCAGATGGGTGTGAAAAATGCATTTTTGAGTGGTTTTATAGACAAAGAAGTTTATGTGAAACAACCTCCAAGTTTTGAAGACACTGATAAACCTGATTTTGTGTATAAACTTGATAAAGTTTTGTATGGATTAAAACAAGCACATTGTGCATGGTATGATCGTCTGATTTCGTTTTTGATTAAAAATGGCTTTGTTAGAGGTCAAGTAGATAAAACATTATTTTGGAAGGATATTAAAAATGATTTTATTGTTGTACAAATATATGTAGACGATATCATTTGTGGTGCTACTTCTAGAAAATTATGTTCAAGTTTTGAAAATATTATAAAAAGTAAATTTGAAATGAGTATGATGGGTGAATTAAAGTTCTTTCTTAGTTTACAAATTATACAAGCTGATGAAAAGATTTGTACTCGTCAATAAAAGTATATCAAAGAGCTTTTAGTCAAATATAAAATGAAAAATGTTAAATGTAACACCCCCTTACCGTAGGGTACGCACCGGGACGCCCGTAGGTCATTCCGATACATATCCTATGATAAGGGAG
>JANQBM010000001.1:14391442-14407316 GCA_025594535.1 Erythroxylum domingense | reverse complement strand
TACTTTAAATATTATTTATATGCATAAATAATTTTATTATAAAATAAAATATACTTAAAATTAATAAAAGTGCTTTTCATTTTTATGTTACCAAACAGTCTACTGTATGAAGCTCTTTTTAAAAAGCTGTTTTTTTAATTGACAGTCAAACAATCAACTGGCTTTTTAGAAAAGCTCTTCTCAGAAAAGCTCTACTGATAAAAGCTCTACTGATATAAGCTCATCCAAACGGGCCCTAAGTTAGAATCCTAATAGAACTCTACTAGCTAAGATCATAATCTTATCCTATCTTATCCTTATCAGATTATATTATACTAACCAATAGATGACATCTCATCCAATTAGGACTCTATCTAACAGGATCAAGCTACATCACAATAACAAGATAAAAGATTACATCTATCTATGACTGATCTATCCATATCCATGAAGATCTTCTTTATCTTCAGATGATCCTTCCACATGATCTTTATCTTTTAGAGCTGATGTTCATCCACTGTGATCTTATCTGTCACATCATGCAAGATCTCCTTATCTATATCCGTTGATGATGAGTCATCCAAGCCAATAGCACATTGGTCCGTCCAATGCTTACCTATGCCAACCATTATTTATGATCCGTCCATTTGAGCATACATGAAGTCCTTAGTTCATCAAAAACTTAGCCTTAGCCAATTTAGCTTGTACAAGATTTGAAAATCTACCAAAACTCGCACCATGTTTGATCTACTTGCTAAGTCACGTTGGAACTCTCACATATTCTCATCATATGTCTGATCCAGTTAACCTTCCACTTGATGTCCATCTCAAGCCTTCTTTTGGTCTTATATCCCAATCTTACATCTCGTCGAAGATTTCTGTTAATGTGCATCAATGCATGCTAACGCTTGACATTGCCCATTTTTCTCCTTACCTACTCGCAAGTCTTTGTCTTTTTAACATTGGTCAAAGCTGTCTGATGGCCGTGCGATTCTACTATCGCGATTTAAGGGTCTAACAACTACCATATATTAACTTTTTCCCAACTAATCATTTTCTTGTTTAATAAAACTAGAAAATAAAAAACCCTAATTTTGTTGGTAGACTCATCTCTACGTATCTCTTCTTCCATTTCCAATCTACATGGAAAATTCCCAAAGATAAAATCTTTGAATGCATTCACTGTTAGAAACACACAATTTTGTGCAGATGTGGGGTGCCCAAAAACTTATATGTTCTTTTTCTTTTTATTTCGCATATTAAAAATGGGTTTACTGAAGGATAAGACCTTGTGGCGACTGTCATATCTGCAATGGGGGACGAGTAAATTTGTGCCTTGAAGGACATTGATCTCAAAATTTAAATGTCATGATGTCGTAGCTTTAGCTATGGCTGATGGCAAAACAATCTTTCTATGTCACTAACAATGAATTTTATTTGTTGAATATGTACAACCAACTATTTTTTAGACTTATTTTAGGGTTGTAATGTTGGAGATGGAAGGAGAAAGTTAGCAGTTGATTTCTTTATATGTGTATATATATATATGTTAATTCTTGAAACTATTATTTAAACCAATATTTTAAAAACCAGACCAAAAGTTAAATCAATAAGACAAAAAGTTTAAGATTTAAAAGGTTCAACTAAAATTAGATCATCATAAAACCGGCCAAGATTAAATAAAATTAAAGAATTGAAATATGATTAAAAGAGATTGTCCTTATATATTGAAGAATTTGAAGTTTAATTAAAAAAAGAGATATTGTTAAATGAAATTAATTGATTATTTTGATTTATAGAACTTATTAATTTACAGAAATTGATCGACTAACTAATAAATTGATAATTTTTTAACAACAAGAGTTATTAAAGTATATTAAATTAATCTTATCTTATGCTATCTTATCCTTATCAGATTACATTATGCTAACCAATAGATGACATCCTATCCAATTAGAATTCTATCTAATAGGATCAAGCTACATCACAATAACAAGATAAAAGATTACATCTATCTATGAATAATCTATCCATATCCACGAAGTTCTTCTCTATCTTCAAATAATCCTTCCACATAATCTTTATCTCTTAGAGCTGATGTTCATCCACTGTGATTTTATCTGTCACATGATACCAAATCTCTTCATCTTTATTCATTGATGATGAGTCATCCAAGCCAATAGCACACTGGTCCGTCCAATGCTTACCCATGCCAACTCTATTAGCCATGATCCATCCATTTGAGCACACACTAAGTCCTTAGTTCATCAAGAACTTAGCCTTAGCCAATTTAACTTGTACAAGTTCTGAAAATCTATCAAAACTCGTAGCATGCTTGTTCTACTTGCTAAGTCACCTTGGAACTCTCGCATATTCTCGTCATGTGTGTGATCCAGCTAACCTTCTACCTGATATTGGTCTTAAGCCTTCTTTTGGTCTTATATCCGAATCTTACATCTCGTCGAAGATTTCTGCTAATGTGCATCGATGCACGCCAAGGCTTGACATTGCCCCTTTTCCTCCTTGCCTACTTGCAAATCTTTGTCTTGTTCTGTTGTTTCGTGTGTTGAACATTGGTCAAGGTTGTCTAATGCCCGTACGATTCTACTATCACGATTTAGAGTATAACAGCTACCATATATTAACTTTTTCTCAACTAATCATTTTCTTATTTAATAAAACTAGAAAATAAAAAACCCTAATTTTGTTGGCAGACACATCTCTACGTATCTCTTCTTCCATTTCCAAACTACATGGAAAATTCCCAAAGACAAAATCTTTGAATGCATTCACTGTTAGAAACACACAATTTTGTGCAGATGTGGGGTGCCTAAAAACTTACATGTTCTTTTTCTTCTTATTTCACATATTAAAAATGGGTTTGCTGAAGGACAAGACCTTGTGACAAATGTCATGTTTGCAATGGGGGACGAGTAAATTTATGCCTTGAAGGACATTGGTCTCAAAATTTAAATGTGATGATGTCGTAGCTTTAGCTATGGCTGATGGCAAAACAATCTTTCCATGTCACTAACAATGAATTTTATTTGTTGAATGTGTACAACCAACTATTTTTTAGACTTATTTTAGGGTTGTAATGTTGGAGATGGAGGGAGAAAGTTAGTAGTTGATTTCTTTATATGTGTATGTGTATATATATATATATTGATTCTTGAAACTATTATTTAAACCAATATTTTAAAAACCAGACCAAAAGTTAAATTGATAAGACAAAAAGTTTAAGATTTAAAAGGTTCAATCGAAATTAGATCGTCATAAAACCGGCCAAGTTTAAATAAAATTAAAGAATTGAAATATGATTGAAAGAGATTGTCCTTATATATCGAAGAATTTGAAGTTTAATTAAGAAAGAGATATTGTTAAATGAAATTAATTGATTATTTTAATTTATAAGAACTTATTAATTTACAAAAATTAATCGATTAATTAATAAATTGATAAATTTTTAACAACAAGAGTTATTAAAGTACATTAAGTTGAAAAGTTGAAAATCGAATCAAAAAGTTAGATAGTTTAAGATTTTACAATTGAATCGACTTAACTGATTGAATTTTTTAATTATTGATTTAAGCGCAAATGACTTCTTAAAGTGATCAGCCTAATGAGCACTTTTCATATGCATAAAATTATGTATATCTAACAGCACATGTATTAAAAGATTTTTTCATCGAGAATTTTCTGTATAGTGTGAAATGAAAGATAAGACATCAAGAGATGAGTTAAATAACAAAATTAGAGTTTTTCTTTTTCATTTTTAATTTTATTAAATAATAAAATAATTATGTAGAAAAAAAGAGAATATGTGGCATCCAAGTGTCAAAAACATCCGGTTGATGTGGCTAATCATGTCAGATACGTTAACAAAAAAGTTAATGTCAGGTTATTTTCTAATAAATTACAAGTTAGGACATTTTATCGTTCCCTTTTAAAGTTCGAGTTAGTAATACAAAATTAAGTAAATTTAATTTTTTTTACAATTAATCTTAATAAGGTTGTTAAAAATTTGTGATTTTGTCTAGTCTAACTTCAAATTAATGGGTTTGATTAGAATTGACTGATTCAAGTCAAATTCAAATTAAGAAAAAAGCTTTAAGGTCGAGTTTCACAGCCTAGCCTAGTCTTACAGACTCTCTCTCTCTCTCTCTCTCTCTCTCCCCCTCTCTCTCTCTCTCTCTCTCTCTCTCTCTTCTTCACTATCAACAACTTATCGCTCCTCTATCCTCTCTTCTTCTTCGTCATTTTGTCAACCTTATTTTTTTCCTTTATTTTCAACCGTCACTTTATTTAATCACTTATCTATTCTCAGTTGCCATTCTCACTGATCTTTCTTTATTTCACCTCATAAATGGGTGTTTTCATCTTTAATCTAGAATAACTAAACAAGCAGGATATGGATTTCCACTGTCCATCTCTATCTTATAAATAGGTTTTTGTTGTTATGAACCATAACTTATGATTGTAATTGACAACATATTTTATTATGATTGTTGTCACTTGAAATCTCCAATTCCAATTTTTTTGTTGTGATTGTTATTGATTATTGTCACCTTGTTGATGACGACGACAAAATATGATGAAGATTCGAGAGATGTCAAAGTTGACGACGACGACATAAAACTTGAAATTTCCAATTAGTTGATTGTAGTTTTGTGAAATAATTATTTAAAGACATTTTTAATTATGTACTTATTAATTAATTGATGTATAAGATAACGTCCATAAAATAAATGTATAGTGTAAATAAATTTATACGAAATTATAGTTATAAGATTTATATTGCATTTAGGTACTATCTCCAAATTATTAATAGTCATGATTCTGTTGACACTGGACATTAGTAGAGTGTAAAAAAACTAACACATATTATATTTTTTCTTTATAAAGGAAGTACCCAATCTTATAGACTAAAGTACAAAAAATTTAAATAAACATGTAGGTACTTGTTAGAAAACAAATTCACTTAAATATTAGATATGAGAATTCCAATTGAAATATTACTTGTATATCTATGTAAATTCTTATTGTGATGATTGTATAAGTGATCATTTGACTTGAAATTTACAAATTATTTTACATAGGGATTGTTATATTTTGATACTATTCATGACCTATCCTTATCGATGATAACTTAGTCGGCAGTCATTGAATATAACATGAACTATATGAAAATAATTGAGTGATCAATATAAGATTTATCACTCTAAAGTGATTAAAGAGAATATTTTGTTATTCTAGATTAGTATTGAGTTTTGTTATTCTAGATTGGTATTGATTTGAGAAATCATTGGGCAAGGTATAATGATACTTTGAAAGTAGTTTTCAAATGCCATTAATATAATTAATTATTGATGGTGGAAAACTAATATGACTGGACTTAAATAAAGTCGATATTAATTGCATACTTTATGTTTAATCGAAATATTGTTTGAAAAAAAGATTAAATTATACAAAAAATTTCATGAATGAAAAAATTAGTTAAAATTACTTTAACATTCTTAATATTTGGATTATTATGACACGTTGCTAGACGCCAATCTTGATTTATAAATATAAATTGTTTAACTATAGAATTAAAGAAAAACTAAAGGAGTTTAATTTATCTAATGTTAAATATGATTTAAGGTTAAGTCAAAGGTGTGCTTTGCATCTCAAAATTTCAAAAAGTTATACTTAAATCTCTATTTTTATCTCTAGTACCACTTTGCCTCCTAACATTACTAAAGTAATACTTAATGCACCCTAAATAAAGGCAAAAGTGGTAACAGAGATAACAATAGGGACTTATTTGAACCTTTTGTAAAACATTAAGATGAAAATTTCACTTTTAATCAATGTTTAAAGAAATCATTTGTCAGATTACATCAACATCTGATTAGTTTACATTGCTTAGTTATAACACCATAAAGGCTAAATTGATGACTTATACACTAAAAACTAGTAAAAACTTAATTTTGTTAGGATTTAGTGTACTATTAGTATCATTTTAAAAACATTAAAATGTAATGTGATAGTCTACAAACTTTTTAGGAAATGTTAGGGGTAATTCGTACCTTTTGCCATTAAGGTTATAATTTATATCCATTTTCATTATATTTATGAACTTAATGAATCATATGCAAAGAGTGATTAGAGAGAGAAAAAAGTTTTTAATTAAGTTAAACTCGATTATAAAGTTTGAGAAACTTTAGAATTAAAAATGAGATATTTAATAAATAAGGACTAATGTGAGATATTAAATCTTATTTAAGCTTAATTGAACTTTAATTAGAATTAGAATTTAATTTAATTTAAAATTATATTTTAATTAAATTATTAAAAATTCCAAACCTTATCATAAATAGCTTAGGCTTTAATAGAGGAAAGACTTCTTGCCTACCCCTCTCTACAACCCTTAACGGTTTTCTCGACTAGTTTATATGGACATTATCAAAGGCCAGACATGTATACGACTACGGTAGTTGTGATGAATCAATTTTAAAAATGATTCAAGGGAGTTACACGAAAAAGGATAAAGCATTACAATAAGGTACAAATTTATGATTCCAAATTAATTATGTTTTATGCATTAAAATGTTATAGAATATAAAGTGATACTAAATTTCAAGAAATTAAATAAAAAAGTTTTGTTTGTATTTCGCTGTGTGCAGGATCAACTTCCATTCCCAATTTTTCAGTTGAGGAAAGGGACCAAAAAATATATATAAGTAATAAGTAGATGCTAGTGGAAGCGATAAATAACTATAATCTTTCCTTGAGTTATGTTATCAAATAGTTAGTCAAAAATAACCAAAATCACAACAATAATAAGAAAAATAAAATCAAACCAAAATACAAGGAGACAAATATTTACATGAAAACCCCAATTTGGGAAAAACCATATGACTATTCACAAACGGTAACAAAACTTCTAATAATTAACAAGAAATAAGTAGTCACAATAAATTGTTCTTTCTTACCATAATGAAAGGCAAATGAAATCATTAAGGATGAATCTTGAAACAGTAATTCTGAACAATAACATATATGGGGTAATAAATACAAAATTTGTATATAAGGTAATATCCCGTTCCATAGTAAGGGATAGGACATAGGATCCAAAACCAGGATACGTGAGAAATAGCATAGAGAATACATGAAATGCATTGCATTTACATGCATATGACTAGCATAAGCATACACACACACGATTATTAATTTTTGTACACATTTACAAAGACTATACATGCACTCAATTGACATATTTCGGATATAAATGATTTTAAATGATTATGATATGAATTGTGATTTAATTATGTCTTGAATTTTTGATTCGGTGAATTATGATTATTAATTTAGAATTTTTGGTGAAAGTCAGGAGATTTCTAAAATTTTATGTATTTTTGGACTAGAAAAAATATCAAGTGGCAAGACAAATTGACAAATGTTAGTAGAAATAAGTGACAAATGGTAATAGAAATAATTGACAAGTGGCATTAGGATTTATTAACAAGTGGAATAAAAAATTGGAAGATAAATGGACTAGAGATTAAATGGTATTGGGTACAAAAATAAGAAGACATTAGCATTGTTAGCATTATTAATTAAGTGGTAACTGTTACGACACTTGTCATGACACTTACCAAGCTTTTTAACCTTACTTGTTAAACCCATACAAAACTCACTATTGAAAGACCATCTTTCCATTGTATTTCACTCTTGCCATATGCTCTCTTCTTCATCTTCTTCATTTTCTTCACTCACGACCATCTCACTCCCACCCTCATCACGTTGATTTATCCTTCACTTTGTTTCCTTAAGATCCTTGTTATCTCTCTATCTTATTACAAAGAAAAACCTAAACTTCTCCTCCTTAAATGACGATGATCGTGTGATGCTTTGGAACTAGGGTTAAGTGATGTTTTGAATAACTTTGGAGCTAAAACAAGTAAGTAATTCATCAAACTTCATGGGTTGTTTAAATATAAACATGTGATGATAGTTTAGAGGTAAAATGATCATGTTAATGGAGTTGGATATATGATGGAACATTGGTGAAGAAATGAATATATATTGATGTTCTGTTTCGTATAAATGATAAATTTTAGGTTATGAGTTGTCTTATGGATGATTGGTGATGTAAATGGTGTAAGAAAGAGTGCAGGAACATTAATGAAGAAATGGGTATATTCATGTCCTATTTTTTTGTTAATGATAAGTGCAAAAAATTGATGAATGAATGCACAATTGTATTCTATTTTGAGAGTATGAAAAACCATGGATTAAAGGGTGTTATATGGATGAAATAGATTAGGAGTTAAGGTATAATAAAGGTTAAATTTTTTTAAAGAAAAGACTAATATAGTGTTCTTGAAATGAGAATAACTAAGATGATAGTGAATGATAAAGAATGAAGATGATATGTTTTGTTGTTATATGATTGATAAACAATGATTTATGGATGTTATTGAGTTGAAATTTAGGTAAAAATGAAAAGGAAATGATGTAGAAATGATGAACTATGCATAATATGGTTTGGATGCAACATATAGGAGTTAAAAATCTGGAACAAAATGAAAGATGTTGGCTGGAATTTTCAGATTTTCATAACCCACGATCGTGGGAATGCATCCACGATCGTAGAAAGTGTAGAAAGTGCTGGAATTGTTCTGGCGGACTAACCCACGATTGTGGGAAGTCATCCATGATCGGGGGAATGGCCATTAACGTGAGTTATTCTTCTTTTATATGATATTTGAAACAACAAATGATAAGGTACTTTCCTATGATGCATTTAGGCTTAAATGAAGCTTGAAATGAACTTAGTTTGATGATGGATTAAGTGATTAAATGTTGATATGTTTAGGGTGATAATCAATCTTATAACTTAAGCATGGATGGTTGATATTGATAAAATAAAATCTAAAAATTTAGAGATGATTATAGGAATGAAAGTGTTCATAGAAACGCAAATGTGATTCAAAGGCGATGTGCAATATGTATCAAGTAAGAATAAATGAGAGTTTGGATGTTATGTGATCATATAATGTTATAATAACATTGGTGAATGATAATATTAAAATAATCAAGTATATTGAGCTATGAACCTAAGTGTAATCTAGACATACACAAATGATGATGTTTAAATGATCAAAAGATGTGAATAAAGGAAATATACCCGAAATAGTCAAATTGAGCATGCATTATACATTACACATATACATATGTGTATGATTGAATACTTATGTGACTAATCAAATTAGTAATGCGTGTACAATGTGTGTATTGCATAAAGTTAGATATACAAGATTGAACATCAGCGTCTAGACATTTTCAGATATGAAGACAATAGCTAATCTGGAGCGTATTGTGAGTCAACCTAGATGGTCTCACATTGATTGATTGTTTCTGTTTAAATTTCTGTATTGAACTGTTAATGAAGTGATTTGAGACAATTTTGGACATTGATAGTCCGAGGAGTTTGATAATTGAAATTGCATTGGAATTGTTCATAATTGAATGTGGATGAGAAAGAATTAAGTGTTCTCAACGAAATGTTGAATGTCGGACTATTGTTTGATGAAAATGTGAAAAGTGAAAGTGTACTGAATGAAAGTGATTGATTGCATATATGTGACTACATTTATCTCTTTACATTGAAATGTATCATCAAATAAAGGCAGTTATGACCAGAGTAGCTAGTGAAAAAGAGCTTAAAGCTCAGAACGTATATAAGAGCCACATGCTCAGTATGTAAAATGAGCTAGGTATCCACAACAGATACGTGACAGTTATCAATGAGTCTGGTATCTACAACGAATACGGGATAGTTAAAAAGGCACTCGGTCACAACAATTAACAATGAAAGTGGAGTTTCATTAGCAATTGCATATAAAATTGATATGTGTAATATGATTGATTGAAGTGCATTGTATGGACTATTTTGAAATAAAAACATGAAATATTGCACATAAATTGTATTTGTGAAACATGAGGAAATGCGAAGAGATATTCAATATTTGTTAATGTGATTTATCTATGAATTAAATGTGAATTGTGAAGTGTTCTGTGTTTGATATGAGTGAGTGCACATCGAGGATGGTTCGCTCACTAAGTTTGCAAAACTCATCAAAATTGCAAGGTAGTTTTTCAAGTTCAAAGGAAATATCCAGTTAGACTAATCGAAGTATAGCCACTGAAATTAGACATGAGCTAGGGGTCGGGATCAGTTTGTACCTGCACATGTTTTCAGTTGTTTTGTATTAAAGATTGTATTCTGCAACTATTGTACAATGTATATGTGAATTTTGTAATGTAATAACATTTATAACTGGATATGTTTTGTAAATGAAATGGGACAAAATGATTACTGGTTTGTTTAAAATGCGTTGATGTCTAGAAAATTTGTAATGAGTAGTTCTGATTGTCTCAACATGTTATCCTCGTAGAGTATGTTTTTAAATATCATTAATATGTTCAGGAATATGCCCTATGAGAGTGGTGTGTTATATAAGGAGGGTCATATAGAGAATGCAGAATTTAAAAGTTCAAAAAGAGAATTTGATCGTTAGATGTGAAGAGATGACTCCTAAGAATAACATACCATAATTTTATGTTAATTGTCATTATTATTGATCAAAGCCAGAGAAAATTCTACCACACAAATTCTATTTTTTTTGGCATTTCTCTCTTTCTTTCTTTCAGTTTTTATAACGCTTTCTTCCCTCTCTATTATAATTCACAAATTTTTAGAAGATTTCTGACCCTTATACACACTTTGTCATCACTGTTTTGCCTTTAATAAGGCATTTTAAGTAAGGGTAGAATGGGTACTTAAAATTACACCACATAAATATCAATATATCATATAGGAATAACCTCACATGGTAAAACATATGAAATTAGTCTAAAATAATATATGAACTCTTCCTTTAAGTAGAAGGGATGGACAATATTGCTCCTTCTCACTCTTATTTGGGGGACTCAACTAAACCTGCTTTCTTTTGGAGAGCAATAAGCTTATCTTTTTAGCAAGTTCTTCATCAATATATCTAACCCATTAGGTCGATATGAATCTTCATAAGTTCAAATAACTTATCATTTACCGCTTCTCGAATTCAATGGTACTTGCTTTGTATATGTTTGGTTTATGAGTAGTAAGTGACATTATTGGCAAAGTGGATGACACTTTGATTGTCACAGTGGAGTAAGAAATTCTCTTATCTTAAACTTAACTGCTCAGGAAAATCTCTCATCCACACTAACTTCTTTTCGGTTTCAATGGTTGCTATGTACTATGTCTCAATAATTGATAAAGTAACTTAATTTTGTGACCTCAATTGCTATGATATTATTCTCCTTAAAAATGTCATCAAGTACTTAGAAATAGACTTGCTCAATATCCCTTAACATATCAACATTTGTGTAGTCATCTAACATAGGTAATTTAGGGCTAAAGCACAAACACACTCTGGAAGTACCTCTGAAATACTTGGGAATCCATTTCATTATTGCCAAATGCTTCTTTCTAGAATTACTCATAAAACTACTAACACCCTAACAATATGAGCAATATCTAACCTAGTGCATATTTTTTAAAAAATTCCAACCTAATGCATACGAAGACATACATAATGCATAAGGAGACTTATTCATCTCTTTCTTTTCCTTCATCACTTGTAGGATATTGACAAGAACTTAATTTCACATGGCCTATAAATGTAGAACTCACAAGTTTGGCCTTATTTACGTTGATTTTTTACAACAATTTTTTTTATTTGTCTTCTTGTGATAGCTATAACTTCTTATTCTTCTTATTTTGGGCAATTTCTATGCCCAAAATTTTCTTTGTATTGCCAAATTCCTTCATTGTGAAGGACTTATGTAATACACTCTTCAAGTTAGTGATCTTATTGGTGTTATGAATCATAATCAACTTGTCATTAATATATAACAAGAGAATGATAAAATCATCCTGACGTAGTTTTTCACAAATACACAGAGTTTTATGTCTTATAAAATTTATAGTCCAACATAAAATACTCAAACTTCTTGTACCATTACTTATATGCTTGATTCAATCTAGTTTTTCTTTAAGCGATAAACAAACGTCTTACTTTCTTTGTCCTCGAAGCCTTCAAGTCATTCTATATAAATTATCTTTTCTAAATCACAATAAAGGATTGCCTTCTTTACATTAAGTTGTTTTATTTTCAAGCTCATACTAATAGTTAAGTCAAAACAACCATAATTAAAGAGATATTCATAATTAGAGAGAAAATCTCATTGAAGTCAACACATTTCTTCTAGTTTAAGCGTTTTACAACAATCATTGCCTTGTATATAACTGGTGAACGAACTTTTATAGTCTTCAATCCTTGAATGCTCTCTTGCCTTTAGGCAACTTCACCAAGTTATAAGTGTGGTTCTTATAAGAGAACTTTATCTCTTCTTGCATGACATTGAACCACACCTTATTGTGTGTATCTAACATAACCTTTTCATTAGCTCTCTGGCTCCCCCTTATCACTTAATAGACCCTTATAGTGGTGGTTCTTCATTTTCATCATCATCATCATTGTCATCATAACCATCTTCTTGGACCTTTTCTTGTTGTTCTCTCTAAACAACCTCTAAAAAATGGATCTTAGTTGAATGTGGTAGGTAGAGAAGACTTTAATTGTTATGTCTTCTTATATTTCCAATGGTCTTGTCTTTTATAAATACAACATCTTAACTTTTAACCATTTCTTGCTAATATCCCACAACTTATACCCACGTTCATCTTCTAAGTACCCAAGGAAGAAGTATGGCTTTGAAATTCAATTAAGCTTAGACCTCTTATCTTTATTAATGTGAACATATGCAAAATATCTAAATACTCTTACGCATGGGAATGAAAATAGGATAGCTAAGGCCTAAATCGAAGCTTGATTAGACTTGAGATATTTGATTTGGGCTTTAGCTTGATTGAGTTTTAGATAACCTGAAGCCTAATTGGTCCTAAGCATGCCTAATCAAGCTTTAATTGAAATAAAGTCTATTTGGGCCAAGTCAAGCCCCATTAGCAGTCCAATCCTTTTAAAGAAATATTAAATAATCTAAAGTCCATTTAGGTTTGGTAAAGCCTAAATTCAACTCCTTTAGAAAAATATTAAATATGCCAAAGCTTAATTAGGACAAGTTAAACCCGAAAACATAACTTTTAGGAAGTTTTGAAATTGAGAAAAAGACTTAAATGCCTTATTTATGCAATCACCTTCATCCTCCTTATTTTTTTTGCTTTCCTATTGAAAGTGAAACAATAAGGAGGAGGAATTTATATAAATAAAGCATTTGAATCTTTGTCTCAATCATAAAACTTTCTAAGAGTTGGACTTTTAGGCTTAACTTACCCCAAAGGGGCTTTAGATTCAATCCTCGAATTCCTTATGATTAAAGGAATGATATAAGTATGTTAAAAATAAAATTAATTGATTTTAAATATAATTTAGTTAGTTTTTGGGTTGGATCAAGTTGTAGAACTCAAACTTAAAGTATAAAAGTTTTTTATAAAAAAAATTTAGTCTAACTTGAAACATGATAATTTTAAACCAAATTATCAATTATGGGACAAGCTGGGATGGCAGGGTTGGGACCGAATTGTTTTCCCATCCTTACTTAGGTCCTTGCAGGAATCTTCTTTGTTAGTCTATACTCCCTCTGAAACATCTCCATCAAGTGGAATTGAAGGATACTGGTTGGTAATGTATACTACTATATGCATTATCTCTACCTAATAGGACTTTGATAGCTATTCATGAGAGAGTATACATGAAATTCTTTCTTCAATGGTTTTGTTCATTCTCTCTGCTAGCTTGTTCAATTGAGGTATGTTTGAAAGTGTCTTCTCAAGCCGGTTATCCTAGGCCTTGCAATATGCCTCAAATGGACCTATGTATTCTCCTCTATTATCAACTTTGACATAATTAAACTTCTAATCTGTTTCTCTCTCAACTCTAGCCTAGAAATCCTTGAATGCTAATAATACCTGGTCTTTAGTTCTCAACAAAAAATCCCATAATTTTCTAAAAAATTCATCAATAAAAGTAACAAATATAATGTACCAAAATTTGACTTGGTATCCATAACACAAACATCAGTAGGCACAATAACTAATGTATGATTTCTTTTTAAATGGGGATAAGAACAAAATGATATCTTATATTATTTTCAGCTAAACAATCAACATGAGGTCTTAGATGCATATCTTGTACATTAGGAAGGAATTGTTTCTTGGTAAGGACTTGCATACCTTTTTTACTCATATAAACAAATGTTTTGTGTCATAATTCTATGGAGACATCTTCAATCATATTGGCATCTTCTCGATATAATTTAGCTTGCATCACATACATGGATCCGTGCTTAGTTACCCAGGATATTACTAAACTCACTTTTCATTTTTTCTGCTTAAATTTGATGGAGAATTTATCATCATTGCACATATGTTGAAATCAAATTCATTAGGAACATGTCTAACATCTCTCAACACCAACTGACAACCAATGGATGATTCTAAGTAGATGATACCCATGCCACATTCTTAGATGAGTCATTATTCCCCATCCTCACATAGCTATAATCATTACTAATGTAAGATAAGGATTACTCCTAGTATAAAGTGATACGATATGAGGTGCCTGAATAAATCACCAAAATGCAATCATCACGATCAATTTTCAAGTAACCTTTGTCACCAATGACAAATAATTCTTTTTATTTCTTTTCCTTAACCAATCATTTTTCTCTTTCTGCACCATCTTTTAATATGGTCTAACTTGTCATGTTAATAATAGATGATCTTGTTTTTAGATTTGAATCTCTCCCTGGACTTGTCTTTGTTGCAGGGTTTTCAACTTTTGCTTTTACCCCTGCTAGATTCTTAGGTTTCATTAGCTTCTGATTAATGGGAGGTACCTATCTATGTTCTTCTAGTCATTTCATTTAGTACACTATTTTTGATAATCTCCATTTTTAACTTACCATCTAGAATAAAATTGTTAAGCAACACAACAAGAGTGTTCCAACATTTTGACAATGAACAAAACAGTAACAAAGCCTGTAGGTCATCATTAAGAGACATTTTTATGGCAAACAACTGAATAACTAAGTTATGAAAATCATTTAAAGGTATTACTATGCTAGCACCACCTTTATATTCTAATTTTACAAATTTCCTTATCAAGGACGATTTGCTCAAGACATTCTTTATTTTAAGCGTAGTCTTAAGTTTTACCTACAATTCATAAGTATTTATGTTATTGGTAATTTGTTAGAGGACACTTCTTATGATTATTTGGTTTTTACAAAATTCACATGGTTTAATATTATAAAAAAATTTCATCGACACATATCTTTTTGTTATTTTTCCATTGAAAATTTTAAGAAAAATGGTCTTTGGGCCTGTAATTAGAAATTGATTTACTTTGTGTTTTGGGCTTCTAACTGATGGGAGCGATGATTCCTTACTTTTTTCCAAGTCCCATGTGTCACCGTTTCGAAGGAAAAGGACCAAAACAAAAAAATAATACAGCAGGGACCTTCTCCTTCTACTCTTAAGCGCCCTCTTCACAGTTTAAACTTGAAACCATACACGCACACAGACAAAACACTCCTTTTCAGAGAGTACAGATTACAGATCGAATCGAGCACTTGTATTTTCACAGTTTCTTCTTCGTAGTATTATTAGAAAGAGATTAAGATGGCTTCCAGTCTCACAGCGGGTATTTTGAGACTAAGAAACAACATATGCTTTCAAATTATTTGCAAATCATTTTTGTTGAATGTTTGTATCTTTATGGCAGATTCATTGTGGTCAGAGATCATGGAGGATGAGGAGGGAGTAGAGGATCATGGT
>JANQBM010000001.1:14350933-14376235 GCA_025594535.1 Erythroxylum domingense | reverse complement strand
TAAAAGACAACCATTAAACCATTTAATGGTAAGATCATTACTCCATTTAATGATGATAAAGCATGATAAATACCATCCTTATTTAGCAATTAAATGCTAAATGTGCAGCTGCACATTCAGCCCTGATAAAATCGAAATTGCACCTTCCATTTCTTGAAGAATTTTGTTTTAATTTAATTAATCAAATTAAACCAAAGTCTAGCCCATTTCCAAATGTTCATTTGGGCTTCTAATTAACCATTAATTAATGCAGGCCTAACATTCAATCATAGGCTTTAAAACCTCCATTTATATTTCTTACTTTGCTTGATAACCTTCCTTGAAACCAAGTGGAGAATCTTATTAGACTTAGATAATTCAACCTCCAATAATCCCAGAATTAATTTATTCTCATTAGAATTAATTGTAGCTAATTAACTAATTGTCATTCTACTAAAGACAACTAGTTGAACTCTTAAATTACTAAATATTATGAGAACACATATTTCAAATAAGATGTCCAATTGCAAACCTTATTATGAACCTTATTATAGCCATCCACACAATAAAAGGTAAAATTACTATTTTGCCCTTATATTGGTTTTTCCTTCTAGATCTCCTATTTTACTCTACGTGGTGATTAACACACAAGATCTCATCTTAGTGTTAAGACTTGATGGGTAGCTAGTCCATCAAACTCTTAGCGCCAGTTTAATCACCAATTTCCATAAAATATTTACAAGTGATGATATCACTATAAACTCTTTATTTAAGTGAATGTTTCCTGATACATGTTTCAATTAATAATTCCAACATGCAGACACTGGATTAATACTCTATAAAAATCCATTCTGATCATATCAAGAATTATAATGAAACATATATGAGTTCACCACTCAATAAGATTATGGTCCATAATAAGCAAATACTAAAATGTATGTTTTAAGATTAAAGTAACAGCCTACTTTATTTATTAAAACATACGTGATTCCAGATTCATTTAATAGAGTCATTATCGATAGTCAAATACTATCATGATATGAAACTCATCATTCCCTTGAAGTAAACTCCTTTACTTACATAGAGATAAATTGCAATATTACAGTCTAAATCTTAATCAAGCGACCAACTTGATTATTCAACTGTGAATCAATTAATTAGATTCTAATATTATACATATTTCCTATACATCTCTATGTATATGTATATAACTTAAAAAAGAATCTCGGTACCTTATGACTAGATATATAATGCTCATAAAAACTAAACTCTTTTGTTTTATTAATAATAAATATTTTCATTACAAAAGTAACTGGAAGAAAATTAAGTTATAAGTAAATACATTTGTTTCCAAGGCACTATATTTACATAACTATAACAATCTCCCACTTGTCCTAAAGCAAGTTTGACATATCCCTCATTTCCATCCCTGCTAGGTAACCCTTAAAACTCTTTTAAGATAACGTCTTTATAAACGGATCAGCAAGGTTTTGCTCCGTAGGAATCTTTACCACATTCACCTCACCACGTTGTATTATCTCCCTTATAAGATGATACTTTCTCTCAATGTGTTTGGCAGCTTTATGGTTCCGAGGTTCTTTAAAATTAGCCACTGCCCCACTATTATCACAATAAAGTGTATGGCTTTTTCTACCTCTGGAACTACCTCCAAATCATATAGGAACTTGTACAACCAGACTACTTCCTTTGCTACTTCACAAGTAGCAACACACTTAGCCTCCATAGTCGAATCAGCAACACAAGATTGCTTGATACTCCTCCAGACTATAGCTCCACCTCCTAAAACAAATATAAAGCCAAAAGTTGATTTCCTTAAATCAACATCTGATTGGAAATTGGAATCTATATATCCTGTCAGATTAAGATTACTTCTAGAGTAAACAAGCATTAAGTTCTTCGTCCTACGAAGGTACTTCAGCATACACTTAACCGCAGTCCAATTCTCCATTCCTGGATTGGACTAAAATCTGCTTACCAGTCCCATTGTGTAACAGATATCCAGTCTAGTGCAAAGCATTGCATACATTAAACTTCCAACTGCCGAGGTATATGGAATGTCATGCATGCATTCAACCTCGTCTTGGGTTTTAGGTGCTTGTTCCTTTGAAAGTTTGATTCCATATCTAGTAGGTGTGAAACCTCTCTTGGAATCTTGCATGGCAAACTTATGGAGCATGTTCTCAATGTAATTTAGTTTGGACAAAGCTATCAGTTTGTTCTTGCGATCCCTTATAAGTTTGATCCCTAGAACATAGTTAGCCTCTTCCAAATCCTTCATTAAAAACTATTCATTCAATGATAACATTCCTACATCATTCCTAATGAGCAGAATTTCATTAATATAAGGAATTAGAAAAATAACCTTTCCTTATTGTATCCTTTTATAGACACAAGGCACATATAGGTTTTGTATGAACCCATAGGTTCTGATAGACTTATCAAACCTACTGTTCTAAGACTTAGGTGCTTGCTTAAGTCCATAAATGGACCTTTGCAATTTACATAGCTTATGCTCATTACCTGGCTCGACAAAACCTTCTAGTTGGGCCATATAAACGGTCTCCTCAAGATCCCTATTAAGAAATGTGGTCTTGATGTCCATTTGCCATATTTTATAATCGAAATAGGCTACTATGGTTAAAAGAATCCTGATGGACTTAAGCATGGCAACTGGAGAAAAAGTCTCCTCATAGTCTATACCCTCTTTTTGAGTATAGCCTTTAGCTACCAATTTAGCTTTAAAGGTCTCTAACTTTCCATTTGATCCTCTTTTCCTTTTGTAGATCCATTTACACCCTATGGTTTTTATACTTGGTGGTAGAACTATAAGGATCCAGACTTCGTTAGCATATATGGAATTTATTTCTGATTCCATCTCTTTGAGCCATTTTCTGCATCAACATCATTAATAGTATATGTATACGTAATAGGATCCATTTCTTCTTAGTCTAAGATAGCAATTAAGCCTTCTCCTAGACCTAGATATCTATCTCTGGCTATCTCATAACCTTCCCACTACATCTAGGCACAACTTGATGTTCAATTTGCTCTTTCGATTCAACTCTTGAATCCATTTCATCATCTTATTCTGCTATATCCAAATCAACTCTTAGTTTGGATCAAATAGCTAACTCTTTGAGTACTACTTCACTTCTTCCTTTGTGATTTTTCATAAAATCTTCCTTTAGGAAGGTTGAATTTGTTGACACAAATACCTTCCTATCCTGAGGACTGTAAAAATAATACCCTCGAATTCCTGTAGGATATCCTACAAATAAACATACTTCTGACCTTGATTCCATCTTTGTGGATTCAAGCCTTAGAATATGGGCTGGGTAGCCCCAAGTCCTCAAGTGCCGCAATGAAGGCACTCGACCAGTCCACAACTCCTTAGGTGTTTTAGGCACTAATTTAAATGGAGCAAAGTTGAAAAGATATGCTTCCGTTTATATGGCATATCCTTAGAACAATTCTAGAAGGCTAGCATAGGACATCATCGATCTTACAATTTCCAATAGAGTCTTATTCCTCCTCTCAGCTACACCATTTTGTTGAGGTGTTCGAGGACCTGACAAGGTGGAAACAATTCCATTGTTAATTAAATATTGTTGGAACTCTCTAGATAAATACTCACCACCTCGATCTGATCAAAGTTGTTTTATTGGCTTGCCTAGCTACTTATCAACTTTGGCTTTGAATTCTTTGAACTTTTCAAAGGATTCACTCTTTTTATGAATCAAATACAAATAACCATGTCTTGAGTAATCATCTGTAAAGGTTATGAAGTATTCATAACTTCCTCTAGCTTGTACATTTATGGGCCCATACACATCTGTATGTACCAAGTCCAAAGTAGATTCAAATCTGTTTCCTTTAGAAGTAAATGAGGCCTTGGTCATTTTTCCTTCAATACAAGATTCACACGTGAGTAATGGATCATTATCCAAGCCTGTAAGGATTCCATCCTTCACTAACCTATCAAGTCTTTTCTAATTTATATGACCTATTCTTAAGTGCCACAGATATTTTGAATTAATGCTAGAGTCATTGAAATGTCTTGGTTTTATTAATACTATGGTATTTAATGAGCCTTTCATAAATTCTATAAAGAATAATCCATGTTTAATTGTTGCATTACAAATAAAATCCTTATTCTCATATATTGAAACAACATTTTCAAAATATAAGGAATAACCAGACTTTATTAAACAAAAAACAGAAATCATGTTCCTTATAATCATTGACATGTCATAAACGTCCTCCAAATATAGCCTATGACCACTAAGAAAGTCCAAGATAAGTACTCCCACTCATTCTGCTGTAATATAGGATCCATCTACTATCTTGACTTGAAACTGGCCTTTAGGTAGTCTTTTCCTTTGTTGAAACCCCTGCAAAGAATTGCAAACATGGTTAGTGACTCTTGAATCTAATATCCAAGAATCAAATAAATCTGCCACATTTCTAGTTCCTAACAAACTTAGGAAACCCATACCTTGTTTGCTTTTAAGGGACATAAGGTAGACTGGACAGTTTCTTTTCTAGTAGCCCATCTTATCACAGTGGAAACACTTTCCCTTGATGCTCTCTTTGGCCTTCTTTTTCATGGGTTGGCCCTTGACCTCTATTTGGGCCTTCTTTTTCATTGGACCCCTTCTTTTCTTGATTGCCTTTATCCTTAGGTTTAGAAGAAGATGCTACATTAGCTTTTAGTCCATGTGCTCTGATATTTAATATCTCCTCTGTACTCTGGAGAGTATTCATCAAATCATTCATGGTCTAATCCTTGCTGTTGAGCTCATAGTCCAACTTAAACTGCTGAAAAGAAAAGTTTAAGCTATTGATGATCATAATCATCTGCATGTCCACATCCATATCCGCCCTAAGCATCTCAGACTCAGTGACTGCAGAGATTACCTCAAACATGTAATCCTGCACCGGTTCACCAGGTTTTTTCTGAGATTGTGAAAGGTTTGGATAGCTTTCACCCTTACAGACCTGGCCCTCACACCAAACATCTCATGTAGGTGATGAACCATTGCACTAGCAGTTCTCATACAAGCAATTTACTTTTACAATATGCTGTGACAGAAACAAGAATACAACACTTAGTAGTCTTATCAGCATTCTGCATCTTTCATATTATTGGACTTACTAAGATTTGCACCAGAAGGTGCAGGCTCATTTTCAGTTAATACCCATAAAATTTGTTCATATTGAAGAACAATGTCTAGGTTACGTCTCCATTCATTAAAATTCTCTCCATTTTCCAATTTTTTATTTGTCAAGAGTAAAGTAAGTGGATTCTTTTTTTTGTGATTATGTTTGAAAATATAATTTATTAAAGAGGAAGTACACTAGTCAACAATATTGGAACTTTGTATAGAATCATGATGCATGTATGCATGATGATAGATTTAAAAAAAATTAAAAAACAATTAAATCTTTATACGATGGTTCTTTTTCTTATCTATAATAGACTAAGTGACGGTGGGCCATCTAATCTATTAAAAGAAAAACTAGGACCCTCCCACTCAAAAGGCTACCAAGCATCTTCATGCTTAACTTTTTGAGAAGCATCATAATTTGGTCCATACATTTATCAACAAAGCTACGGTGGGTAGGTTATTTAATAAACTATGTTGAGTGTATAACCATTTGATTCATCCACTAAAGGTACCTGCAAATCATGCCTCATTAGAAGGTCACTCTTGCTACCAATGAGTTGACTTATCCTTTAGGAGAGCCAAACCATGCAAGATCTAGGATTCATGCCCTCTAGTGTGGAGTAACACTTCACCACATGCAAATGGGCTATTATTTAGAGACTATGGACTCTCACATGAGCATCCTCTTCCACTCAATCTTTTTAGGCTTTAATTTTTAAAAACCATCTTATCTAGATGCAGTTTATTAACCATCCTATATTGTTTGTATATCTCATAAATAATGAATGCATGGCAAAGCCTAGCGTTGGCAATTTTCTAAATGACATGCAATCACATAATATCACATATTATTTGCATTCATTTGTCCATTCATCACATGAACTAACAAGCCACTTTTGATTGTCGATCTAAGAATATAAAACAAAAATACAAGGCTTTTAGGCACAAAATAATCTTCTTGGACTTGGATTTTTCGTTTTGAACTCTTCGCTCATATGACCCGGCCCATTTAGTAAAAATGTGTAATGGAATTTTATAAAACTGAATTTTGTTACTTTAAAAACAAAAAATCTAGCACTAGATTTTCATAAATCCGAATATGTCATAAAAACTAAAAACAGTACTTGTTTTCATTAAAACTGAAAATTGTTCCATTGAAACAAAAACCAGCACTTTGTTTTTTTATCAAAACCGAAACTTGATTCATTGAAACAAAAATCCAACACTTGTTTTTACATAAAAACCGAAACTTGATTCATTGAAACAAAATTCCAGCATTTTGGTTTTCATAAAACCTAAACTATGCCAATACACAAAAAGACACATCGAAACCATTACCTCTTCATTTCTTCAATCCATCGCTGCTTCATTTTCATCATTACATCAATTTTTACATTAAAAAATTAAAATAAATAGAAAAAAGAATCCAAGGAGGAAACATGGTGATGATAGACCACCCTCCTGGTTACAAACCAAATGAAGAAATCTTATATGGTAAATATAAATTCTATGGACAACCAAAAGATCAAAACATACATCATTTATATTTCTATCAAATAAAAATATGCAGCATACAAAAAATAATTGCCAACCCATGCATCACATATAGGAACCAAAATCATGCATAATAAACATGACTTTGATACCAATTGTTGGATCAAAAAATAAAACATGCAAGATTTGGTTAAAACGTTAGATTTCAAATCTTTTTAAAAATCAAAACACAACGGAAGCAAGATAACCAAATCAACGTGCTAAGCCATACATGATACGATATATGGAAAATAATTATCATAAGAATAAGATGGATATTATATTACCAACTCCTTTGCTACAGCTTTAACTCCTCGTTGTGCTATCCTCTCCTTCTTCTTGTGTCCTCTCCTAGCTTTAGCCTTGCTTTTGAATCCTTTCTTTTGGCAATGTATCCTCTCCTTATTGTTGTATCCTCAACCAATCTGATCTACCACTTGTTCTTCTTGGAAAACTTGGTTAACAAGATCCTTTGGTGGGAAAGGAGAAGAAATATTTGGCATAGATATTTCTTATAATACGTTAATAATTCTTTGGTCATTCATACTCCGTAACTGTTCTTAAGTATATTTTTGTGAAAAGTCAAGCTTATTACAAGTCCAGTAGGTTTTTATTAAAAAACACACACATTTTTTAATTTATTTATTGAACATGGACTTAGTCTTTTTACGTGGAGGCAAACATTGGTAATGAATGTCGGTCCAGTTACTCGACTAAGTCATATTTTTATTAAGCTTCTTGGTTGGAATGTATTATAGCTTTTTAACGTGGAGGCAAAAAATTGTGATGAGTGTCGATCCAGTTACTAGGCTATATCATGTTCTCAATTGGCCCAACTCTATTCATAACCCAAAGGCCACAAAAATAGTTATTTATTTAACTAAAAAATTGTTATTGCCTACCTTGTTATTTTCGTTACTTGTTTCCATGAAAAATACTAGTAAAGCTACTTAAGTTGAAAGGCCTCAAATTATGAATGAATGTGGCAATTTAAAGGGTGACAAAACTTACACTAAATCTAATTAAGTTGTATATTTATCCAAAGACCCCAATTTACTAATTTTATGAGCTAATGATTCTACACAACCTAGTAGCCTATGTTTAAAATTAAATTAATTTCACTTCATTTAAGCCATTGACACATTCAAACAATTCATAAAATGCAACCTAACAGCTATCATACCATATGCAAAATCATATAAAAAGGAAAACATATAACCTTCCCCACACTTGAACAACACATTGTCCTCAATGTGAGAAGGTAACAAACAAGCACATAAAGGAAAAGAAAGAACATAAATTAAAGTAAACAGAAAATAAATAAAAATAAAAATAAAGACTAAGATAAGAATAAAAATAAAGAATAATTTTTAAAAGAAAAAATGGATTAGACAAAATCTCATGGAGATGGAGGTGGTGATGGTGTCGAAGGCAGCAATTGAATGTCCTGAGACTTGAAATATTGATGGATCCAACAGATATCCCGACTCTGGCATCTTTGTGTTCGGGCCATATCCTTCATCATTTTGGTGTGCTTCGCTAGTGTATCAGTACTTGTCTTGCTATTTGCGGAGATTGCCTCCAAGACTTTCTTCCAGCCTTGATCTTCTTCTTCCTTGGACTTTTCACTAATTGAGTCCTCTTTTGCTTGTTATGACAGTGCTGAGCTCGAGCTCACCTGACTGACCCTAATCTTGACATACGTCATTTGGCTGATATCCCTAAGTTCTATGTTTTGGGAATTAAGGATTTCATCCAACCATAAATGTTGATGGTTTAGAAGCTAGGGAGGTGAACAGTTGACCTACTACGGTCCACGCTATAATATTAAGCAATGGCAGACACTAGGTACCCCATTCCTAAATTGTTGCTCCTCTTGTGTAGAGTTGTAACAATAGCATTTGGCACATGTGTGGATGTACATACTAGAATTTTGTGGTCACCACAACATAAAGAATTCCTTTGTGGAATACTTGTTAGTTTCTAATTTATCAAAACCAGTTGGCACATGAATTTGTGTAGAACTAAGTGCTCGTGGGACCTTATTATATTATTGTGGGCATTCTTGGCATGAAATTGCTCTATTTCAGTAAGTTCATTCTAATATCAAGAAGGAGTAAATTCATAATGATGATTGATGATGAAGGATTCAAGGAATCCACACATATCGCACATGATTTCTATGTTCAATTCATAAGCTCCTCCTCTCAACCTAAACAACAATTCCTTGGAGTTCCTAGGGTTATAGGACAGTGAAGTGAAAAATTTCAAAATGATCTCCTGATAGATAAGAAATTGGAAACATATAAATTAGGCCCACTGGATTCCCTCAACTAAGTTTTCTACCCTCTCACACAATTCTAACCTACCGAGTGTTTCAAAATCAAAATATTTAGGAACTAATATTTGTTTAGCATTTAGAGATTGGAAACGAATACCTTCCTCCTTTGTGTAGACCAGGAAAGGCGCTCCAAAGTTTGCTACTCCATTTCTTCTTTGACGTATCGCAACTTAATTTAGTCTTGATTGCTCCGTTCTGGCTGATTGCTTAATGCAGGCCATATTTCTTTTGAATAGGTAGAATTTGGAAGAAATTTAGAGGTTTAAAAATTGGTAAAGAAATGTGAGAGCTTTTGTAGGTTTTAATTCTAGAGAGATAAAGTAAAAGTGAAAGTGAATGAAAAAGTGAAGTTAGAAATGGATATAAAGGTGGTTGGAGGGTAAAATGGTAAAAATTTCCTTTAAAAACGCATGCTCCCCATTCTTACCCAGTCACCGGCCATGATCGTGGCCTGTAGTTTTCCACCACTTCTTTATTTTTCTTCTTTTGCTTTTTTCACATTCTTTTTGAGTTCTTGTCTTAATTCTTTTGTGGCCCTTTCACCTCTCTTTTACTTGCTTGCTCAATCATCCACTTTATCCCGAAATCTTATTCCTTGATTTTATTCAAAAATAAAATAATCAATTCCCTTTTTAGGCTCATGGTGATTCGAATGAAGATTGCAATGGTCGTATAGTCACTAATCTTACCATGCTACGGTTTTGATCTTCCTTATGATTCTCCTTTCCTCGCCTTCTTCTACCCGAGTGCTTTTTCTTGAATACAATCCCAGGGTCCTCAATATCTTTCCATTCTCCTTGAGGTTCGAGTTCCTTGATGTTTTTTAGAGGTAACAGAGAATTATAGTCTTCCCTGACACTTGGAATGTTAATTGCTTTTTTCCTACCTCAGAGTTAGCTCACCCCCATTAATGTCAATGATTAAACGAGCAGTGTCCAGGAACAGTCGTCTAAGAACCATCAGGGTTTCCAAACCTCTCCAATGTCCAATATATAGAAGTTTGTGGGAAAGGTAAATTTATAAACTTTTAAATGCACATCTTTAATGATCCCCTTCTGTTGATGCACTATTTTATCGACCATCTTTACCGACATCTTTGTGGGTACTAACTCTCTTAACTCCAACTTCTGACTAAAGGTGTAGAGCATCATGTTGATACTCGCTCTCAAATCTATGAATGCCCTGTCTATAATGACTCTATTGATACTGCATGGAATATAAGAATCCTTTGGGTCCTCCTTCATCTATATGATGTTAGGGTGTTCTTCGATATTCGCTCCTTAACCTTCTTCTTGATAGATTCCTTCATTGTGAGCTTTGTTCATAGTTGTTTTGTCACTCCCTTGACCTAGTTTGATTCAATCTCCTTTAAATTCCTTGCTTCCCTAATTTCACTTGACTTCCACTAAGTAAAGATAGGGTGTGGGATTCCAGGTCAAGTTGCCTTAATTAGCTTGATTACGGGCCCACTTGGAAGAAATTCCTCAATTACTTAAGCTTCTCCTTTACCTCCTTCATGTACCGGTCGTTCTCGTAGTACCTAAGGTGTCAATCCCTCGAGTTGGTTAATCTAATCCTAAAATATAAGGTTGAACTCAGTTTATAAAATTTAAAAAGAACAAAATTAAATAAGAAAACATTCAATCACATGATTAATTCCAATAATCAAATTAAAAAATATAAACACAATAACAATTGCTCACCCAATCACATAACCACCTAAAAACTAACAATTGAGAGAATGGGGATTTTTATCCAACTTTATTGAAAATCTAATTGATTATGCCTTTATCAAATTACCGGTCTAAACAGTCCTAGGGTTAGCTACTCTATCTTGAGTTATAATCATTAACCCTAATTATTAACCCTAATTAGATTATGAGAAATTGCAACCTCTCGATTCACAATTTATCCCAAAACATAAATTAGATCTTAAGTTGTCCAATAAACTACCGAAAACTTATGCAAGATCTCTCATTACACAAATTTATTAGTTCGATTCAATTCTTGATTAATTAAATTACCTAACTCTCATTAACCTGATTTAATGATTTTCACTCAGTTCACCCTCTTAGTTTGTTATCGAATTATTAAGTGCAGAAATTAAATCACAAATAATCCAATAAAAAGACAATAAATCAACTTTCATTAATGTCAAAGACAAAATTCCTAAAGGTGAGTTTAGACAAGTACCCAACATTCAACGAATCTATCATCCATGGCTATCTCAAATTCTATACAATTATAAAGAATGAAATAAAACCAGAAATAGATTCGAAACGGAATGATAAAGGCAGCAACGACAGGAAACCTCCTGTTTCGAGAAGTACTTCGTGTAGGCTTCATCCCTACATCTCTATTCCTTCATTTCCTTCCTCAATCTCTCGATAAAGTTCTCTAGGGTTTCGTGATTTGGCTTATGCAAATGCTCCCATCTTCTGTTATTTATGTTCATTAAATACCTTGGCAGCTTTAAGGTTTTTTTGGGGTCAAAACGGTCCAAAAAATACCTTAAACTTGATGTTTTCTCTTATTTACAGATCTGCCCCATAATCGTGGCCAGCATCAAACCTCTCTGTCACGATCGTGGCTCAAATGCCACGATCGTGGCCTATGGCAGAGTCTTTCTATTTGGGCTGGCTCACATGGTTCTATCACAATTGTGGCCAATTGTTCCATGATCCTGAGTTGTTGTTTCAGCCCGAAAGTCTTCGAAACTCCTCCATTCTTCGATTTTGGCCCTCAAAAACTAACAAACACGTCAAAGCACCTCAAAAACATAATATTTAAGCTCAAAGACTTATAAAAACCCATAAAAACACTTAAACACATAAACTAACATAATTCTATCCTAAACATATACTAAACACTCAAATTAACACCTAATACATAATAAATTAAACCTTAAAACATGATGCAAATCACAGCTATCAATAACTAAACAACTACTTCATGTTAATTTTTTCTAGTTGAAAACTAGGAGAAGTTATCTATTATCTTTCATATATGCTCATAATACCATTCAAATAAGACTGTCTCTCTGGTATAGATTAAGAGAAATTACATGTAATAGTAGGAATCTATAGATGATAGATAGAGATTTCGATGTTATTATCTCCTTTAAAGAAGTTGATGGGGAAAAAGCTATCAAGTTGCCATACTTTGAGCTTAGAAACTGCCTCACTACTATTAAAGTGACAAGTATTCCTTAGGGGGTCAATTTTTTTCTTGGACCAATAACTAAGGTGGAAGCAATTTTATTGGAAATAAACTAGATTAATATCTTGCAAATGTAGAGTTCTTTTAAACATCCCAAATTATCATTCCTTTTTTTCCAAATCTAGCCCATTAGATCATAACGCTATCACTATTGATACTGAATTAGTAAGCCGTAAATCTCCTTTTAGGTTCAATAATCTTCTCACTATCTTAGTTGGTTTTGATGAAGCAATATAGAAAGCAATTACAATAATAGTTTTAGGAACTAAATAGTATATACATTTCTAGAAGTTGAGAGACATTAGAAATTACTTGAAGAGACTACACAAAGAGAATGTTGGAAACACTAAGGATCTCCTTAACAATGTTATGCAAGCCTTGTGGAGCATATAAAATGTTATAAGTTGCAACCCATTATTTGCAGAGCTATAACAAAGTGAAAAAGTTGCTAGAAAATCTATCAAAAGCTCTCATATTTGATTACTCTTTATTGAAATAAAGATCCAGGGTTCAACGACTAAAGGAAGGAGACAAAAACATTACATTCTTCTAAGAAGAAATTAAAGGAAGAAGATGTGACTATAGTTTGCATCCAAAAAAGTGACGGAACATTAATTTTAGAGTAAGAAAATCTTTTGCAAGAAGTTACTAATTATTTTTCATATGTGATGAATACTCCTACTAATTCCACTTCCTCTACTAAGATAATCTAATTAATAATTAAGGACAAATTAAACTTTAAGGAGAAAAACATTCTCTCTAAACCTATTATAGTTTTAAAAGCCCTAAGTCTATTGAATATATACAAATCCCCTAGCCCTAATGGGTTTAATACCAATTTCTTTGTTAAGACTTGGCCTCTGATCAAAGATACAATTTTGGGAGGCTATAAAGGAATTCTTCAAAAATAGAAAATTGCTTTAGGAAATCAGCAAAACCTATATCGCTTTGATTCCCAAATATAGTGAACAAAAAGGACTAAGAGATTGCAGACCCATAGCTATTGAATTCCATTTACAAGATCATCTTCAAAGTTCTTATAGAGAGGTTCAAAAAAGTATTAGGGTATAATATTACTCTACTATAAGAATTCATGAAAGGTTACTTAAGGAAAAGCGGTGGCAAAAATTGCATAATCAAAGTGGATATAAAAGAAGCTTATGACAATGTAGATTGGAAATTCCTAGTAAATTCAATGAAAACTATGGATTTTCCTGTAAACTTTATTGAATAGATGTTCAAGGCTTCACCACACCTATATTTCATATACTAATAAATAGGGAATCATCCGAAGCTTTTAAGTGCTCAAAAGGGATTAGAAAAGGTGATCCACTTCATCTTATATGTTTTCTCTAGTAATGGAAGTCTTCAACATACTTCTCACTAAAGCCATTAAAGATAGTAAATCTTTTAAATTTCACTAAAAATGAAAAAGATTAAGGATTTCTAATCTTACATTTGTATATGATTCGATTCTTCTTGCTAAAGTTGATGGAAATTTTATTATAACTCTTATTAAGGCATTGGGTATATATCCTAAAGTGTTAGGATTATAAGCAAATAACATAAAAAAATGCCTTTTATTCCTCTACAAAGGCTGTTAAATTGATAAAAACAATTAAAACATCACAGGATTTCAAAACAAAGAGCTTCCCCTGTGTTATCTAGGCATACCCATCACTACTGCAAGAACATCCTATGGGAACTTTAAACCACTCATTAATAAGAAACAAGAAAGAATCAATAGCTGAACCTATAAATTTTGTATCCTTTGATGGCATATTGTAGCTAATATCTAATGTTCTCCAATCCATTAATGTTAATTAGGCTTCTCACTTATCTATTCTATAAGGTGTTATCAAGCAAATAGATAAGCTACTAAGGAGGTTTTTGTGGTCTATCAGGAATGGAGATGGTTACAAAGAAGACATTAAATGGGTAGAAATCTGTACTCCAGAAAAGCATGAAGGACTCAACTTAACTCCCCAGAGGTTATAGAGGTTGTTAGATGACAAACATTCATTACGAGCACAATGAACTTATAAGTACTACATCAAAGGAAAAAAAATTTGAACCTTTATACTGAAGGAATCTACCTCAACCACTTTGAAATCCATGATTAAATTAAGGGAAACATAAAAATGCATGTACATAAAGTGGTGAAGAATGAGAAGGATATAAAATTCTAGGAGGATAGTTAGACGTTATACCCCTTTCTAATCTATCAAATCTACTATAGCTAAGGAATACCAAAAAAAACTTAACATCTCAATGGGAAAAGATTTTTTTCCATATAATTGAAATCATCAATGCCATACATTAACAGCGGACAAAACTTGACATCCTAAATATAATGCTAACTGAAGATAGAGCTAATAGTAACGTCTGGAACCTATCTACCACTGGGAAATTCTCTTAAAGATCATACAAGGAACTCTATACAGACACTCATCCAACCATTAATTGTTATAACATGGTGTGGAGAAATCATATTTTATTGAGGGCTTTAATTACACTATGAAAAGTAATTAAAAGGAAACTGCCAACACTAGAAAACTTAACAAAATTCTACTGATTACTAATATATGCTCTTTATGTAAAAAACATCAGAGAGAACAACTCATAGATTCTTCCATTCAACATATTGTTGAAAAACTTGGTAAAAGGATGTTAGATAAGGGAACCACCTATGAATTGGACTGATATAATCTAATGTCATGGAAACATTAAGCATCCAGACATGTCAATTATTTGGTGCTTTAATTTGGCTTTGGCTTACTTTATACATAGCTTATGGGAGGAAAGAAATATGTGCATATTTACAAATAGGGAATTGGAGATAAATTAATTCCATAATCAGGTTTATAGCAGAATTAGAGAGCATAGCTTTCTCTATAAGGACAAAGTACAACTATCATATGAAATGAAAAAGTTTTGGAGAATCAATTGAGATGTTATAAGAATTGAAAAGTACTTGGATCATATTTGCTCCTATAGATCACCACTTCCATGATTGAAAAATCATTAAGTATTTAAGGAGAATGGGTTAATCATTATACGCCTTACACAAGGAAAATGCATTTCATCGAGCTGCAGAGAATGTTGAGAGAGGAGTTGTGCTTTCTACGAAGAAATAATTAAAACAAATGTATTGGGTCATTATTTTCACAATGCCCTAATTCTGGATATTTTTCCCTTATATAGGTTAAGCACACTGACAGTGCGTCATTACGCTAGTCAAAATAAACTAGACTACTATTATAGCATTGATGAGTCTAAACCAATCCCATTGAGAGTGTATGTAAAGTTGTTGAAATGAAATTAATTGGTGTTTAGGTTTAGAAGGGTTTTGGCTTCAAAATAAGAAAATAAAATAAATCTAAACTAACTAACAAAAGCAATTTAAAGAAAACATGTAAAAAAATGATTAAAATGGGGAATTCAATAGAGACCTAATTCTTTGGTTCAATCTCATCCTATAGCCTAATTAGACATATTTCCTTGATTTTTTGTTCTTAAGTCTTTCATAGAAACTATTAATCGTGGGTTAATAATCAAGTTATGATCGTTAATTAAACTTAACTACCGAATAACCTAAGATACGATCTTTAGATTCAATTGGCTAGTAATATTACGAATTAGGAAAATCGATTAATCAAGACAACAACCACATACAATGCGTCATTTAACCTAGGTTATATTATCCCTAATGATTACGAATCATTAATTGCTACATGTGAATTTCAAATATAATAATTATAGATTATATCGAAATTCTAGCAATGAGTTTGTAAATAAATGATCAAATGAATGCATTAAAATCATCTTTTCATAATACCCAATTCAAATAACACAAGATATTATAATTAATCCCTAATGAGAGAAAGAAACAACAAAATAAGAAAAAGAATGCTTAACCAAGTCATCGATGTCGATATCCCCATTAAACCGGCATCAGAAAGTTACGCCTCCATGGTCTCCTCATGGTGGAGAGCTTGCCTCCATCTTCGTGGTCTCCGAAAGCTTCCTGAAGTTCCTGAACTCCTTCAACCAAAAACACCTCTTTTTTCTCTACTTTCTTCAGCTGAAAGTCACTGCTAACACTCTCACATTGCTTCCTCCTACACTACTATTCTGATTTTCTAATTAATTTTTGGTCCACCTTACTATTCACTTTCTTATAAACCTAAGCATCTCTTGAAAACTCTTGTGTTTCACAAACGTTGTCTGTGTGAAACGCACAACATCTATGTGTGCAAGTCTGCATGAAACGCAGCTTGTTTGCGTTAAACACAAACTCCAACTGCTGTCCTCCTACGCTGCGTCATTTGATGCTCTTTCCCAACTATGTATCGTTGTGTTATTTGCTCCTTCACCCTGCGTTTTTATCCTGGCCATTTGAGTGAAACGTAAATTGAAACGTTTTTCTCATTTATCTTATAACACATGCATCCTCTTTTGTTTCTTTTAAAACCAAACGCTCCTTTTTAAGTTATGTTCCTTGTTGCGTCGTTTTGGTCTAACTATGCTTTGATTCTGCGCTGTGTATTTTTGGCCCATGCTTCCAGCTGCTGCACCGTTTAGCATATATGTTGTCGTTTTGGTGTTCTTCTTCTCCCAGCTTCCTTGTCTTCATTTAATTCCCATAAAAACATGTTACATAGGTTGTTGTCCATCATCCTTGGCTTCTTGTCTTTACTTGCTCTAATATTTAACATTTTTATTCCATGAAGACAAGTGAATATCAATCTTTAAAAAACAACCAAAATTTAGAGCTTTTAACTCATTTTAACTTCTTTTCTTCCAAATTGTGCTTAAAATCACATATTAGTCAAAGTAAGCATCTTAAGCAATTTCATGTCCTTAATCGCTAAGTGTTATGAAATAATTAAACAATCAATTAAGCATATATCAATTTCCCCATACTTAGCTTTTTGCTTTCCTCAAGCAAAACATCAAAATTAAGCTTATAAACCTAAAAGCATTAACTTATTTCCCATATGTTCCAAGAATATATAATCATAAACAAAGATGAATGGCTTTCAAAAATCATCGCAAGAAGTCAACTTTCCAAGCTTTTACTCATTATCAATCAACATTCATCGTTTTCAAAAGATAAGCAATTTAATAGGAGACTCAAAAATATGTTTAACTAAAATATATCCATAGGTGTACTCATCACCATTAATGATCATGTCATTCCACAACTTTGCATATCTTTTCATTTCTCCACTATTAATTTTCACATGCAAAATCATGGATCAAGGTGCTTTTCAAGGTTGTAATGTGGGTAAAGGTAAGGTGAGATCTATTTGGATCAAGTAGCATGAAAGCCATCAAAGCTAGTGAAACAAAAGCAACACTCAATGTACTATCAAGTGTAAAACTAACATTCACTCACAATTATGCATATAAACTATGATGAACGTAAAAAACAAGTTTCATGACTCAAAATCGAGCTCTCATACACAAACCATATGAAGTATGTACCAATCTGAAAGGATCACTCATACAATTGATGACAATATATTGAAACGACAAAGAGTGATCGTTCCAATCCAACATCTACCTCATATTCAACATACTCAAGTAACCCATTCAATACAACTTTAGGATGATGCATTAACTATGAATATCCTTGCAAACCATATATGCACTTCCTTTTTGATAAATCGATTTAAACATTTTTAATTTCTTTTTCTTTTTCTTTTTCTTTCTTTGCTTTTTCTTTTCTTTGCTTTTGCTTTTCTCTTTTCTTTGATTCTTTTCCTTTCTTTCCTTTTATGTTATAAAAATTAAAATAAACTACACCAACATGGGAATTTCAATGATAAGGCATAAAATAACATCCCAATATTATAACAATCCACACATATGCATACCCCACACTTATACTTTTGGATATCCACAAACTCAACAATCAACAAATGTTCCACTAGGTTTAAGGCTCAGGAAGGGCATTTGGTTAGGTTAAAGCATGTAATGTTGCTAATGCACAAAGAAAAGGCAAATAAAGCTTAAAGGGGCTTATCAAAAAAGAAAATCATATAATGGGTAGGCTATTGGGCTAATGTAGTTCAGAAAAGAAAAGAATTTCAAATCATATCCATGTTAATGCATATGATTCGAATAGAAATTCAAGGCAAAATCAGGATGTACATATCATGAAGGTCACACATTATCAAAAGACAATGAGACTGATATGAATGTGTCAGTTAAATAAGGCTCAAAATGTCATTGGCCTTGACTACCCTTAGTCAATACTCCTCTAAAGATAATGTACATAGACAAATCACAAGAGTAAAAGTACATGTTAAAGTTGCTACAAAGTTCTCTATTCAATTCACACTCTAATCATGACTATACAATCCTATAAGCAATAAAAAATGAGAAAATTTTTATGTCATTTGTTTTATCCTTTCTCTCATTTTGAGTGAGAAATTAAAACAAATACAAAAAACATATTCAAAAACAAACATGCATAAAAAAAAGTAATGTGGAAATGTAAAGAAAAGAAATTTACTCCAATTGGGTTGCCTCTTAAGAAGCACCTTTGTTTAATGTCGCTGGCTCGAATCCTTTTTCTCCTCAAGTGACAAAATTATGATCTTCTAGTGGCATATGCGGTTCCTCCACGTGAGGTTATTCCGGATAGGGTTTTGGTTGATAATCGTTCACTTCCAGCATCTTCCCCATCTTCAGATTCTTCATCTCTACTGAGTCCTCACTCTCTTGAAATAATTTGAATGACTCTTTGCCTTTTTCTTCCTTGTTTAATTCTTCCAACCCACTAAGTAAAGGTGAAAGGTTAGTCTAAAAAATAATTATGGACTCAATACTTACCTCTGAGCCAAATGATGTATCATATTCTACTTCAAACTCCTTCTCAACTTCTTCGACACAAGCAATTCCTTGACTATTGTTCTTAAAATTCTCAAGCTCCTCATTACTTCGTAATTTTTTCTCACTAACATCTATTGGGTACACCTAAGGTTGATATGGATACTCCTCTTCACTTTGCGATTCCATATGAGTGATATGTCCCTATCAAGGCAATGCATCTTTCTAGAATTGCAGAGTATCTTGTCAGATTTGCTATATACCTTGCTGAAATAGCTGCTGCATATTTTGTTGGAACTGCTGCATATTCTATTGAATTTGAAAATTGTTAGCAGTTATAATATTAACCAATTCTTTTAGAGATATACCTGAGTTGTGTTGGCTCTCTGAATCTTGGAAACTAGACCAAGATTGCCTTTCATCCTGCTAGAATTGTAGGGTATTCTTTTGAAGTTATTGCGTACTCTCTTGAAGTTACTATATAACCTATTGAAATTGAAGATAGCTAGCATTACAGGTATTGATATAGTCATCCAGAGGCATACCTAAGGTGTGACAAGAAGCTTCTGGTCCACATGGAAATTGTTACGTGTCCTGCAAACTATCATAAAAGTAATTTTGATGGTTATCCCATCCACAACCAAAGTTAGGTTAATCAGTTTAACCTTGGTTATAGGATTGAGAATAAGAGTTATAAAAGAAATTACTTCTATCCATGTCAGATTTTTTTCACACAAATACTAAACAAAAAGTGAAAAGATTAAGAAATAACTAAAAAGGAAGTAATTAAAAACAAATATGTACAAAACTCCAATTAAAATCACAAACAAAAACTAAAACATCTTACTTCCCAGTAACGGCGCCATACCGGTATATGAGCCTTGTGTATAACTTTTTCTAGTTAATCAAAATTTTATTTAATGTTTTTCAAAAAATGAATTTCTATCTTACATGACTAATTTTTTTCTAATTATGCAAGATTTATCCTTATTCAAAATCTCAGAGGCTTCTCATTCTTCTTATCTCTCTCACTTGGTTTAACAGTTGTCTCTTTTGAAAAGTCTTGTATGATTATATTCTCCACATCCTAAGTTATCATCTTCAATACTTTCTTGGAGGAGAAAAAGTTTAGATTTGTCATGATAAAATGCATAAAGTCCTTAATAATACCCAATTGAATAACTACTATCTCTATTACATACCATTTGCGTTTTCTTTCCTAAAAACCTTATAAAACGACATAATAATTTTGTTTTAGGAACCCAATTCAACTTGGTTCCTTAGTTGTTAGATTCCTTTTTTTCAACCCACAATTTCACGATATTTTCGCAAGCGCACGAGTCGTTTGCAAAGTACCTAAGGTATCATTCGCACGAGGAGGGTTAATCTAATCCTAAAATCTAAGGCTTGACTAAATTTTGCAATAAATCAAAATAAACAAGTAAGACAGAAATTAACCAACCAAACAATCAATTTCAAGAATTAAATTCAAAAAATATAAAAAATAGCAATTTTGCACAACCTAATCAAAAATCAACCTAGAAACTACCAGTTGAGAGAAAGGGGTTTTTAATTCAAATTTAATAAAAATCTAATCGATTATGGAATCACTGAATTACCAGGTTTAGACGATCCTAGGGTGGATTACTCTCTCTCGAGTTATAATCTTTAACCCTAATTTATAATCCCTAAATTAAATTATGTAATTGTAATCTCTCGATTTCCAATTAACCCAAGACCTGAATTAGTTCTAAATTTGTCTAATAACCTATCAAAAACCTATACTTGATCTCTCGTTACACGACTTTACCAGTTTGATTCAATTCTTAATCTATCAAACTACCTAACTCTTGTTAGCCTAATTTGATGATATTCACTTAGTCCACCCTTTCAGTTTGTTACTAAATTATTAAGAACAGGAATTGAATCATAAATAAATTAATGAAAACATAACAAATCAAGCTTCATTAATCTCAAAGATAAAAAATCCCGAAGGTAAGTTTAGACAATATCAACATTCAATAACACCTATTCTCAATGACTATCCCAATTCTATACATCAATAAAATTGAAAAAAAAATCAAAAAATCCTATTAGAATGGATTGGTGGAGGCAGCGACGGTGGGAAACTACCTGTTTTGGGAAGTACTTCGCATTAAGCTTCTTCTCCGTGTCTCTCTTCCTTTGTCTCCTTCCTCAAATCTCTCAATGAGCTCTCTAGGATTTCAGAATTGGATGATGCAAAAAGGCTGCTCTTATATTCTTTAATGTTCTATTTGTACCTTGGAAGCCTTAGGGTTGATTCAGGGTTGAAACGGTCTAAAAAGTACCTCAAAATTTGACATTTTTAGCTATTTTTATGTCTGCTCAATGCAGGCCATGATCGTGGCAGGCGTTTATCCCTCTTTGTCATGATCGTGACCAAAATGTCATAATCGTGACTTGGTTTGGTCTCTCTGTCACGACCGTGGCTTGACTCCTGCTGGCTCGCCTCTTTCTGTCACGATCGTGGCCCATTGTGTCACAATTGTGGGCCATTATTTTAGCCCGAAACTCTTCAAAACTTCTCTGTTCGTCACCGTTTACCCTGAAACACTAACAAACACATCAAGGTACCTCAAAAACATAACATTTAAGCTCAAATACTCATACTAACCCATAAAAAATACTTAAACACATAAACTAACTCAATTAAAACCTAAATACACACTCAACACTCAAATTAACACTAAAAACATAACAAATTAAACCCTAAAACATAATGCAAATCAAAACTATCAATAATGATGCATAAATTCATTACTATATATGTATACATAATAATGAAACTTCTTTTAGACATTAAAGGTATTGAATATTTTCCTAAGATAGTGAAATCTACTACCATGATTATAAGTGTGACTTTTACTATTAAAGAAAACTTTATGTCTTCTTTGAGGACTAAAGGGGTATGAGTGGGTTTTCGTGTTATCATAAAAGTTATGATTATTCTTCCCTTAATAGTATTGAACTCTATGCTTAGGTTGTGAGCCAAATATAAAAGCATGATGTTGGCTTATAGTTTAAGGCCTAGTGGATATGGAATGTTCATGTATATACTTAGATGTGAATGCTCCATACCTGTTTATCACATTATGGTTCTTCGTTGTTCACATATTTTTCCTTGATAAATGTGGTTTTACAATTGCCTTTATTTCCTTGATTATATCCTATTCCATACCTATCATTGGAGTTCTTTTGAGGCTTAACATGTTTTCTGGTTTTTCCCTCTCTTTAGTGAACTTGGACAAGATATCCTTAATTGAATCTACCTTCTTTTTTAATGTTTCATTCTCATGCCTTAATGCATCTAAATTATGATTTTCATTAATGATCACATTTTTGGATGTTTTAATGCTATATAATTCACTTTTCATCTTTTCATTCTCACTTATGCATGGATCTAGGTTCTTTTAAGCCTCTTTGAGTTTGAGGGATATCCTTTTTCTTTTTCATGAGCAAGATTTATAGGCTCTAAACTAATTCATTGTATGTTGAATAAACATCATTATCTTCATCAAAAGAATTAGGGTTGGATGTTACCTCACCATTGTCCATAGCGATAAAACATATATAAGTTATTATTTCTTATTTCAAATGCTTGCTTTGGAATTCACTTATATCATCCTAAATTGATCCTTTATCTACTTTCTTCTTGTCCTTATTCTCCTTCTTATAGTTTCTATCACACTTCTCATTATCTTTGAGTTAAAGACATTATGAATTTATATGGTTGGGTTTTCAACATTCAAAGCAAAGAATGTTAGAGGATTTATGTTTAAATCACTTTTCGAAATACTTTTCTTATGGGAATTTTTTTAAGAACTTCTTGAATTTTCTAGTAAGTAAGCAAAAGTCTTCTTTTCTTTCTCTAGTTGATGTCTCTTCCTCTTTGATCGATTCTTCCTTTAAAGCTTTGAACGCTAAATTCTTTTTATTTAGGATCATCACTTCTTCTTATATCTCTTCGAGCATTATTTCATATATAAGGAAAGATCCATTAGTTTCCTCCAATGGTAATGTTGTTAGATCTTTGGCTTCTTATATAGCCATTGTTGTAGCTTCCCATGTCTTTAAAAGTGACCTAAGCGACTTCCTTACCATTTCAACATTAATATAGGTTTTTCTACAACCTTTGAAAGAATTAATAATATCAATAAATCTAGTATTCATGCTAGATATACTTTAATCATGCTTCATTTGAAACAATTCATATTGACGTATTAGTATGCTTACTTTGCTCTCCTTTACTTCATTGGTTCCATCATGTGAACTTCTAAGGTATGCCAAATTTTGTGAGTTATTTCACACATAGAGACCCTATTGAATTCATTTTTTCCTAATACACAAAAGAAATGTATATGGACTTACTATTCAAGGAAATATAATCTCTTATATTGAGGTTCATATTCTTCCTTTAATTTGGGTATCTTTTTATTAACTATAATTTTTTAAGGAATAAAGGGACCATTTGAAACTATTTCAAATATTTCTACTATTTTGGCTGTTAAGAAGAACCTCATCCTAATTTTCCAATAAAGGTAATCATTGCAGTCAACGAAAGGTGATCTACTAATGCTTTGCCCCTCTTGGTTAAATGATGTTGATGATGGTCCTAAATATGTCATTATGATCTTTTCTATAAGATTTCATTAGAAATACTAGTCAAATAAACCCACTCTAATACCACTTGTTAGTCCCTAATGACATCCAAGAGAGGGGAGGGTGAATTAGGTGTCTATAAAATTCAACAATTTTTGCAATCAAGATAAAATAACAATCAATGTAAATAAGGATAAGGAAAATTTTAAAATTAAAATAATTAAATATCGAAGATATAATTTAAAGAGGATAGGAAAAAGAGAATTAAAACCGATTTATAATGGTTCAAAGAACATCTTTTTCCTACATCCACTCTTAAGGCTCTTTTTAGAATTTCACTATAATTTTTCTTGCAAGGCAAAAAATAAAGTTTATACAATCTTTCTTAGTAAAGTGGAGCCCTTAGTACATTCTTCTTCTAAAGTAAAGAGGTCCCACTTAGAACACTACTAAGTATAATATTCAACACCCTAACAAAAGATTACAACTCAAAAATATCTTACTTATTCACCTGATAACTATAAAAAAGCTCGTTGACATAAATATGAGACAATAATGTCTAAATGATTGAAAACCACTTAGAAATATGTGTAAAATACACCTAAAGGGTTCTTAATCCTAAAACCAATAAGAGACATCTATTTATAGTATTTTGGGACCTTTTATAGTCATTAGAGCTAAGAACTAGTTGTTGTATTGGTTATATATAGAGACTATTCCACTATTATAGCATATTAACTAACCAATATGCATTAAAAGCTACAGATTCACTTGCTGGTGTAAAACTGGCTTAATAGTATGTATATTGGTTGACCAATATGATACATTGGTCGACCAATACATCAACTAATATTACAACAAACTTATGATACATCAAATTTAACAACTTTAACTTATATTAGTCGACCACCAACTCACATAGGTCTCCTAATCACCCCAAAAATATTATTTTAATAATTTTAAATGCTCAAAACCAAATTTTTAATCCAATTATGATTTAAACAGTTTCTAAAATATTGCCTAAATTGTTTGAAAGGTCATGAGGATTTTCTATTAAATCCATGGTTTCAATGCTTCATGATGAATGTAAAGACTCATTCAATTAAGTAAAATGAAATATTTATCGATGGTGAGTCTTTTAGAGAATCAAATTAACAAAACGAGATTACAATTAATTATTGGCACCTGAAATATTTTTGTCGAATTAAGCATGATAGTTATGGAATAAGCATAGAATTTGAATTTTTGCCTTAGCATGAATTATAACGTCATGATAGAATTATTATTGGAGTTCATTAATTTTTTGTGTTAGTAGGGTTTTGTTACATTGGTTAATTAGATTAAAGTTGTAAGAATGTGTAAGGGCAAATTTGGCATGCCACTTAAGGTTAAAAGGCAAGAAGCATTAAAGGAAGGGTAAATATGACTTTTAACACTCATTAAGGGCATAATGAGAAGAGAAAAAGAGTGTCTTGCACATTATAAGGAATAAGGGCAATCTTGGTATGTCACTATGTTAAGAAAGTCAAGAAGCATTAAAGGAAGGGTAGGAATGACTTT
>JANQBM010000001.1:14323799-14343652 GCA_025594535.1 Erythroxylum domingense | reverse complement strand
CACTAAAACCGAAATTGACATGTCATTTTAGGTTATTGGTCTTTTCATATAGCCATCTTAAAGCAAATGAGAAGAGTATCATTTAATGACTTCTTTATGTTTTGATTAAAGAATGAAGTGAGGCATTGGGTGCTTTCCACTTCTTCTTTCTTTTCACGCATAACTGAAATTGACAAGGTGTAAGAGAGGTGTTGTTGTATGTTTTGGTCTCTCTCTCCTTTCTTGTATATGTTGGCCGAAAATTGCATGAGAAGTGTCTCATCTTTTGGCTTCTTTCTGCTAAGAAAAATCTCCACCAAATATTTCTTCTCCTTTCCTACCAAAGGATCTTATTAACCAAGTTGTCCAAGAAGAACAAGTGGTAGAACGGATTGGTTGAGCATACAATAAGAAGGAGAGGATACATTGACAAAAGAAAGGATTCAAAAGCAAGGTTAAAGCTAGGAGAGGATACAAGAAGAAGGAAAGGATTGCACAGCGAGGAGTTAAAGCTGTAGCAAAGGAGTTAGTAATATAATCTCCATCTTGTTCTTATGATAATTGTTTTCCATATATCGTATCATGTATGGCTTGGCATGTCGATTTGGTTATCTTGCTTCCGCTGTGTTTTAATTTCTAAAAAAGTTTTGAAATATGCCGTTTTAGTCAAATCTTGCATGTTTTATTTTCCGATCCAATATGAGGATAAAATCGAATCCAATATGAATAAGGATTTAAAGAATCCAATAACAAGTAGCGCATGCATGAAGGTTGAAATTATGGATCAAATTTGTAAGAACAATTTGAGAGTTGCATCGTAGAAGTATAGTCAGTGGAGGTAAAGGCAGATAATGAATATCAAAACTCAAAAAGAGATGATAAGATGGAAGAGCCAAACGTTCAAATACATCAAGATAAATTAGTTTAAACTGAAGCACCCATACCACCACTGCATAAAAACCACCGATACTAGAGCTTAAACCTTTACCTGCATATTTTAGATATACCTTTTTAGGTGAAGGTCAAATATTACTGATAACAATCTCCAATCAATTGAATGAGAAACAAGAAAGTAAGGTGGTAAAAGTTGTTAGGAAGCGAATGAAAGTCATCGGATGGAAGATTGCTGACATTCGAGGCATAAGCCCAAATGTCTGCATGCGCCGAATAAACTTAGAGGAAGGATGTAAAATGGTGAGTTAGCGTCTACAGAGGTTGAATCCTAGAATGAAGGAGGTAGTCAAGAAGGAGATCATAAAACTCTTAAATGTTAGGATAATTTATCCTATCTCTGATAGTGAATGGATCAGCCCAGTACAATGTGTAGCTAAGAAGGAATGGCGGTAATAGAAAGTGATAGTGGAGAAGTAATTCAATAAGAACAGTCATAGGATGGAGAGTATGCATAGATTACTGCAAACTAAAATAAGTGACTAAAAAAGATCACTTTCCTCTTCTGTTCATAGGCCAGATGATAGAAAGGGTAGCTAGTCATTATTTTTATTGCTTCTTAGATGGATATTTTAGATATAATCAAATTTTCATCTACCCTAATGATCAGGAAAAGACTACATTCACTTGCCCCTATAGTACCTTCGCATTCAGACGAATGCCTTTCGGACTTTGCAATGCCCCAGTCACAGAGATGTATGATGTCTATCTTCACTAATATGATAGAGGATATAATGTGGGTATTCACAGATGATTTTTCAGTCTTTGGAGATTCTTTCGAGATGTGTTTAACTAATTTGGACAGAGTTCTTCAAAGATGTGAAGAGTCACACTTGATGCTAAATTAGGAGAAATTTCACTTTATGGTTCAAGAGGGGATAGTGCTAAGGCATAAAATCTCACATTAAGGATGCGAAGTTGACAGAGCAAAAACAGAAGTGATAGAGAAACTTCCACTGTCAAGCAATGTAAAAGGTGTGTGAGGATTTTTGGTCATGTAGGATTTTACTATCGATTCATCAAAGACTTTTCACAAATTGCAAGACCTTTGATAAACCTTTTAGTCAAGGATGTGCCTTTCTTGTTTCATAATAAGTGTATAGCTACATTCAACATATTAAAGGGAATGCGTGCGAAAATGCCAAACTCTATAAGGAAAAGGTTAAGAAATGGCACGATGCTCATCTCAAGCAAAAGGAATTTAAAGTAGGAGACAACGTTTTGCTATACAATTCATAATTGAGGCTATTTCCAGGGAAGTTAAATTCTAGATAGAGTGGACCATTTACGGTCATTCAAGTTTTTGATCATGGAGCCCTCAAATTGGAAAATACTAACAAGGATACTTTTAAGGTCAACAGGCATCATTGCAAGCTTTATTTTGGAGGAGCAATTCCCAAAGATAAGGAAGTGATTTCCTTATATCTGAATAATTAAGATGCTTTTATGATCACAAGGTCAAGCTAAGAACCATAAATTAGCACCTTAATAAGTTTGTTTGAAAATGTTAGGTGTTGTTAGATTTGTTGTTTGAAAATGTTAGGTGTTATTAGATTTGTTCTCAATAAAACATTAGTAATTTGTGTTAACTCTCAGGGCATTCAATATATGCCTTTATCTCCATGAGATTTTGTCTAACCCATTTTTTGTCCAATTAGTCTTCATTTTTATTTTCTGTTTACTTTAGTTTATGTTCTTTTTTCTTTTATGTGCTTGTTTGTTCCCTTCTTACAATGAGGACAATGTGTTGTTCAAGTGTGGGGAGATTTATATGGTTTCCTTTTATATGATTTTACATATGGTATGATAGCTACTATGTTGCATTTTGTGACTTGTTTGAATGTTTCAATGGCTTAGATGGAGTGAAATTAATTTAATTTTGAACATAGTCTATTAGGTTGTGTAGAATCATTAGCTCGCAAAATTAGTAAATTAGGATCTTTGGATAAATATACAGCTTAATTAGGATTTAGTGTTAGTTTTTTCACCCTTTAATTTCCGCATTCATTCATAATTTGAGGCTTTTCAACTTAAGTAGCTTTACTAGTATTTTTTATGGAAACAAGTAGCTAAAACAAAAAGGTAGGCAATAAAAAAATGTTAGCTAAATAAATAACTATTCCACTAGCCTTCGGGTTATGAATAGAGATAGTAGCCAGTTGAGAACGTGATATAGCCTAGTAACCAGATTGACATGCTTAAAAAATGTGTGCCTCCATATAAAAAAGCTATAATGACGTTCTAACTAAGCAACTTAATAAAAACATGACTTAGTCGAGTAACTGGATCAACATTCATTACCAATGTTTGCCTCTGTGTAAAAAGGCTAAGTCTATGTTCAATAAATAAATTAAAAAATGTGTGTTTTCTAATAAAAACCTACAGGACGTTTAATAAGCTTGACTTTTCATGAAAATATACTTAGGTTCAACTACAAAGTATGAATGGCCAAAGAATTATTAATATATGTATGCAATTAAAAAGGTTAAATAAATTAACACTTGGATCTCAATTAATTTTTATATTTAGTTCAAAGCTCCTAGACATAGATTTTGCATGTTAATGATTTGATATAACTCGAATGATTATGTTTAAGATTACATTTATCTCATAAAATTAAAGTCGTCGCCTCATTACTGCATTATATGTTGTGTGTTTGTTATTTTGTTTTCTTAAGGATAAGCAAACGTTTAATTGTGAGGATGTTCGTAAGTGTGATTTGCATTATGTTTTAGGGTTTAATTTATTATGTATTAGGTGTTAATTTGAGTGTTTAGTATGTGTTTAGGATATAATTATGTTAGTTTATGTGTTTAAGTGTTTTTATGTGTTAGTATAAGTCTTTGAGCTTAAATATTATGTTTTTGAGTTATCTTGATGTGTTTGTTAGTGTTTCAGGGCCAATATTGAAGAATGGAGGAGTTTCGGAGACTTTCAGGCTGAAACTATGGCCCACGATCGTGGCACACCCTATTGTGACAGAACCATGTGACCCAGCCAACGATCGTGGACTAAGGGTGTGCCATGTCAACTAAGTTCCTTTTGAATTTTATAAACTGAGTTAAGCCTTAGATTTTAAGATTAAATTAACCTCCTTATGGGATTGACACCTTAGGTACTACAAGAACGACCCGTGCGTTTACGGTAATATCGAGGTTAAAAAATTAAAACTTTTTCATATCAAAACCTACGATCAATTATATTATCTTCAAAATCATCATTTCAATGGTTAGGGAGTCATATAATACCAGAATTCTTCCATTAGGGTGAGAGATGAAATTTTTATCATTATCCATCTAAGTTTAAACAAGTGTGATAGATCACTATTTTCCTGATTCATTCTAGTTTCTAAAAAGCCAATAGTATATTGCTTATTTTGAAGGATAAAATCCCTAATAAAATGTTTTTATAGGGAGCATTAGATCCTTTTATATTCCATGCAATTAATTTTATGAATTATCAGATGAGTTATTCAGAATTTTTCATCACGATGGGTTTTTACAACTAGGAGTTTGTGGGGACGTTAAAGCACATCAAACTATGAATAGACTTTCCAAATGGATTATCTCCTCAACACTTCTGACATATAGTCAACATAAAGGAAGATTTATGACCTAATCGAATCTAAGGAGTCCACACTGCGACCCCACCCCCCAGGTTCAGATAAATTCATGATATGCTAAGTAACATGTTAAATGGTCGAGGAGACATTGAGGCTCATCGAGAACATATATGTGTGTTATCTATTGAGTGATAGTTGTGATTTATATGATGTTTTATGGTCAAATTGTAAGGTATTTAGTGTTAACATGACTGTTTAGTGTGTATTGAGGTTTCAATTGTGTTGAGTTATATGTTTAATTGTTTTTATGGGTTAGTATAATTCTTTGAGCTTAAATGTTATATTTGGAGGTGCCTTGATGGATTTGTTATGGTTTTAGGGTAAACGGCTAATAACAGAGAAGTTTCGAAGAGTTTCGGGAAAAAAACATAGCCCACAATCGTGGCACAACAGGCCACGTTTGTGATAGAAAGGGTAAGCTGAAAGAACCCTGGCCATGATCGTGCATTTTGGGCCATGATCGTAACAGAGAGCTATATGCCAGGATACAATGGTGCACTTTGGGCCATGATCATGACAGAAAGGTTTAGGCGCTGGCCACGATCGTGGCAGGTAGGGCTACGATCTGTCCTGTGTCAGGCTAATATAAAAACTCGAGTTTTTTGTGATTTTTGGACCTTTTTGACCCCGAATTAAACCTTGGGCTTCCAAGATATAAAAGGAACATTACAAGACAAAAGGAGCAATCTGGGATAGAGCCTTTCACTTCAGCAAATTCAAAACCCTAGAGAGCTATTGAGTGATTTGAGGAAGGAGAAGAAAGAAGAGAGACACGGAGACAAAGCTTGACGCTTAGTACTTCCTGAAACAGATGGTTTCCTACAGTCACTACCTCCACAAGTCCGTTTTGATAGTATTTTTGAATTTTATTTCAATTTTATTGATGTATGAAATTAGATAGTTATTGAGTATTGTGTTGTTGAATGTTGATATTTGTCTAAACTCACTTTTGGGATTTTGATTCTTAAGATTTATGAAGTTTGATTCATTGTGTTTTGATTGAGTTATTTTGTGATTCAATATCCATTATTAACAATTCGGCAACAAACTGAGAGGGTGAGCTGAGTGAATATCATCAATTTGGGCTAAAGAGAGTTACATAAATTGATAAATAAGAATTGAACCAAACTGGTAAAATTGTATAACGAGAGATTGAGCATAGGTTCCTAGTAGGTTAATAAACAATTTTAGAACCAATTTAGGTTTTGGGTCAATTGAGAATTGAGAGATCACAACTCCATAGTTTAAATTAGGGGTCATTAATTAGGGTTTAAGGATTATAACTTGAGAGAGAATAATCCACCCTAAGACTGTCTAGACCCCGATAACTCAATAATTGCATAATTGATTAGATTTTCATTAATTTTGGATTAAAACCCCCTTTCTCTCAATTGGTAGTTCCAAGGTTGATTTTGGATTAGGTTGTGTTATGTTCTATTTGTTATTATTTACAAAATTTAATTCTTGTAATTGATTGTTGATTGATTAATTTTCTAAGTTATTTGTTTATTTTAGATTGTTACACTTTAGTTCTATCTTAGAATTTATAATTAGATTACCCCTCCTAGTGAGATTGATAACTTAGCTACTATGCAAATGACTTGTCCTCTTGCGGTATTATTGAGGTTAAAATAATAAAACTTATTATACGTAAACCTGCGATCAAGTTTTTGGTGCCGTTGCCGAGGAGGGGATAGTTTAGTTCTATAGTCTAAGGCATTAGATTAGTTTTAATTTTTGATTTTGTTTCTTTTGTTTCATTTCGGAATCCGTGCTCTTGCATGAACACAAGAGGCAGGAGTGGTTCGAGTCGTGCAATAGAGACTATAGATTTAGACATCATATGATTAGAATGAACCCTTAGGAAAGCTCGACGAGAAGAGGAAGAAGAGATAGGAAAATCATTAATGGCTGAGGAGCTTCAAAGAAACATAGATTAGGAAGAGAACCAAGGACGATAACAGAAGGCCTTGATGGTTTTTATGAGGCCAGGGTTCAACCTGTCATAACAAGGAGTGGTTAGGCCACCGGTTCAAGCGGCCTCATTCGAGATTAAGCTGGCCCTTCTTCATATACTTCAACAGAACGTGCAATTTTATGGATTGGTAAACAAGGATCCTAATTATCACATCATTAACTTCCTTGAGATCTGTTATACCTTCAAATATCATCACATGCCGAAGAATGTGATTATAATTAGGTTGTTTCCCTTTACATTTAGAGATAGAGTGAAGGCTTAGTATCATTCACTAAGCCTTGCTAACATCACAAGATAGGACCAGTTTGTGCGTGCTTTCTTAGACAAGTACTTTCCGTTGATGAAGACAGTGAAGATTATAAAGGAAATCACTAATTTCCAGCAAGGTGATGGGGAGTCAATCTATATAGCATAAGAAAGATACAAGGATCTGCAAAGGAAGTGCCCACACCACAATCTACCTATGGAATTCCTTTTGCAGACCTTCTACGATAGAGTGAACCCACCAAAAAGAGGCATAATTGTTGCAGCGTCAGGAGGATTCTTAACATGAATGACTATTGATGAAGCGGAGGAGCTGATTGAGGAACTGGCAAACAATAATTGCTTGTGGACAAATGAGCAAGGAAGGAAACCTAATACTTTTAGAGAGCATAAGGGAATTGTCACGGTTGATCAGATGACGAAGATGCAAGCAAAGAATGACAACTTGACGCGACAACTAAACAACATGAAGGCATCATACTCAGCTCAGATAAAGGCCGCATAGTTGAAGTGAGAGCTTTGTGGACAGTTATACCATGACATCGTGGACTGTTACCTAACGAAAGAAGACAATCACGAGTAAGTGAACTACATAGGGGCACAATATAGCTGAGGAGGGGGTAGTAACAATCCTTATTCCAACACCTATAACCCCAAATGGAAGAATCACCCAAACTTCTCCTAGTCGAACAACACTGGCAGACAGTTCAGGCTTCAAGGACAATCAAGCTTTTAGCAAAATAAAGTAAGCTCGATGGAATCGAAGTTGGATAGGATTTTGGATAAGATTAAAGGCATGAAGGAAGCATATAGGAGGCTTGAGGGAAAATTCGAGCAAGTTACAAAGAATTATACCTCCTCCATACATAATCTAGAAGTCCGAGTGGGGCAATTAGCGGAGGCAATGTCTACACAGAATGCTAGAACTCTTCCAAACAACACTGAGTCCAATCCAATGGAATGTATCATGGTCATCATTCGAACCCAAGATGAGGAACCTAAGAAGGTAAAGGAAGGAGAATATGAAGGAGAAAGTCAAGCAAATAAAGAAGACTTTGTAAGTGAGCCTGTGTTCGAGTCACTTAAAGCAACTCAATGTGTATTTCCATTCCCTATTGTACAGTAGTGGGAGTTATATGCAAAGAGGGAAGCAGTAAAATTACAAAAGATTGAGAAAAAGAAGATCGAGGAAGTGATGGAGAAAGTATAGATGAAGCTCAAATTATAGGAATCCATCAAAAAGAAGGTCAAGGAGTGATAATTGGAAGACGACCCTAAAATTGGAGAAAAGAAGGGGGACTTAGGGGACTTTTTCATTCCCTACAGCATCAATAGAATCATTATAGATAGGGCATTCACAGATTTGGGTGCAAGTATAAACATGATGCCTTACACCTTCAGTCTGAAATTGGGTTAAGGAGTTAGTACCTACCAAGTTTCTAGTAAAGACAACTGATAGAACTGAACATAAAATGATGGCAATTATAAAGGATGTGCCAGTAAAGGTTGATGAATATACCTTTCCCACAGACTTTTACATATTGGACATTAATGAAGACATGGAAACCCTAATAATTCTTGGACGACCGTTCTTGGCCACTGCATGTTCAATCATTGATGTTGGTAGGGGCAAATTAACTCTGCGAATAGGAAAGGACAAATTGACCTTCAAGGTGGCAAGAAGAGAGTACAATTATCCTTCACCTCCAGTGAATATCAATGAACCTGAACCTCGAGGAGAATGGGAAGATAGAGAGAATGGGAAGATATAGAGAATCCTAGAAATGTTTTCAAGAAGAAGCACTCATGAAGGAGTAGGTAAAGAAAAAAAATTGCAAGGAAGGTGGGGACTGTAGCAGGGTAGCTCAAGTTCAAACTTTGAGATTAATGACAACACTACCATCGCACCATTTGTTCCGATCATGTGAGCTTAAAGGAACATTGAGCTACTGACGTTAGAGGCAACCTATAGAAAATAGTTCTTTGATTACTTTGTTAGAATGTTTGAAATTCTGTAGTTAGGATTAGTTTTGCTTTTGGATAAAATTGAAAATGGAATCAGATTTCGAATTATGTGGATGATGTTCAAACACAAAAAGAGGCAAAAAAAGGGCCATAAAGGATTAGGAAATGAAAATTAAAACAAAATAGTGAAAAGAATAAAGAAGGAAATTAGTGTTAGTGGATAGCCGGTAGCCACGATCGTGGCGTGCAATTAGATGCCCTTTTGGGGCAAAGGCACAAGCTACAATCGTGGCCTGCGACTATGCAGAAAGGGGGAGGACTCATTTCTTAGAACATTTTACCCTTTTTACCACCTATATATTCAGTTATAACTTCACTTTTACTTTCACTTTCAAATTCGTTTTATCTTTATATAATTTATGCATCCATACACCCTTACATCTCTCTAGAATCTTTCAACCTCCAATTTCTTCCAAATTTCTACCGAATTATGCCATGCGTTAAACAATCAACCCGACGAGAACCATATGGGTGACAAAAAGTTGCAGGACATAGGAGACGAAACCGTGCAGTAGACTTTGGCATGCCCTTCCTAATCTACATAAAGGAGGAAGGTACTAGTTTTTGATCCCTTCGTGCTAGATAAATTGTAGTTCCAAAATACTTTGGTTTTGACACACTTGATAGGCTAGAGTTGTGTGAGTGAGTAGAAAACCTAGCTGAGAGGATCAAGTGGGCTCAGTTCATACAATTTCAATTTCCTATTTATAAGGAGCTTACACTAGAATTTTTCACTTCCTTGACCTATGACCCTAAGAATCCAAAAGAATTGTGGTTTAGATTGGGGGGAGAGCATATGAATTAAATGTCGAAATTGTGTACGAGATGTGCGAATTCCCCAAATCTTCCATCGTTTACCATCATGAAGAATTTTGTCTTTCCCAATATTGAAATGAGCTTACTAGAATCGAGCAATTTCATGCAAAGAATGCTCACAAAAACATTATACGGTCCAATGAACACTTGTTGCTGTATAAATTTATGTGTCAGTTGGTTTTCGATAAAACCAAAACAAACATGTGTTCCACCAAGGAACTTTTTATGTTATGTCCACTTTGCATATCCACGCATATGTTTAATGCCATTGTTGCGACTCCGCGCAAAAGGAGCAATAATATAGGAATGGGGAATATAGAGTTAGCCATTGCAGAACATTTTGATATGGAATGGAGAGGGTTAATTGTTCATCTCCTGGAATTCTTGAACCACCATCACTTATAGCGGGCTGAAATCCTTAAGTCCCATAATATGGAACTTATGGACATTAGCCAAAAGACACATGTTCCAATTAGGGCAAGCTAGGCAAGTTTCAGCGCAGCGCCACGTCGGTAAGAAGAAAAGTCCAATGAAGAATCTGAGGGAGAAGAGGAAGAAGAACATGAATGGAACGAAGTTCTGGACATGATCTCCGTGACGAACAGGACACTTGCTGAGAACACCAGAACGATGAAAGAGATGGACTAGACACAAAGATGCCATAGCCAGGATATCTAATGGATTCATAGGTATTTCGAATCTCAAGACGTTCAATTGCCACCTCCGACACCATCACCACCTCCATCTCCATAGGATTTATGTCTAACACAAAATTTCCTTTCCATTTAGTTATTTTTCTTTTTCAAATTAGCCTTCAGTTCTAATTTTTATGTTATTTTTTATTTTATCTTCTATCTACTTTAATTTCTGTTTTTCTTGTCTCTTATACGCTTGTGTGTTCCCTTCCCACATTGAGGACAATGTGTTGTTCAAGTGTGGGGAGGGCTTATGTATTTTTCTTCTGAATGTGATTTTTGCATATTGTATAATTGTTATTAGATTGCATTGTGTGAACTGTATGAATGTGTCAGTGGCTGAGATGGAGTGAAATTTATTTAATTTTGAACATAGTCTATTAGGTTGTAAATAATTGTTAGCTCGCATAATTAGTGAATTAGGAGTCTTTGGATAAATATACAGCTTAATTAGGTTTAGTGTAAATTTAGCACCCTATAGGTTATCATATTCATTCATAATTTGAGGCCTTTTAACTTAAGTAGCTTAACTAGTATTTTTTTTATGGAAATGATTAGCGTAAACAACAAGGTGGGCAATAAAAAAAGTTTTTTGTTGTTAAATAAATCACTATTCTGCTAGCCTCCGGGCTATAATAGAGCTAGTAGCCAGTCAAAAACGTGATATAGCTGAGTAACCAGATCGACAAGCATCACAAATGTGTGCCTTTATGTCAAAAGGCTATAATGTCGTTTCAACCAAGATATTTGATAAAAAACATGGCTTAGTTGAGTAACCGGATGAACATTCATTACAAATGTTTACCTCCACGTAAAAAGACTAAGTCTATGTTCACTAAAAAAAAAAAAGAGTATGTGTTATTGCTTAATAAAAACCTATCGAACTTGTAATAAGCTCGACTTTTTATGAAAACGTACTTAGGAATAGTTACGAAGTCGAAAAGACCAAAGAATTATTAATGTGTGTGTACAATTTAAAAGGGTAAATAAATTAAAACTTAAATATCGGCTAAATTGTATATTTAGTTCAAAGCCCCTAGACATAGCTTTGGTTTGTTAATGATTAGTTATAACTTATAGGATTGTGTTTAAGATTAAATTTACTTCATGAAGTCAAAGCTATTGTCCCATTATTGCATTGTGTGTTATGTGTTTGTTGTTTTGTTTGCTTAAGGACAAGCAAATGTTTAAGTGTGGGAATGTTGATAGTTGTGATTTGCATGATGTTTTAGGGGTCAATTTGTTAGGTATTTACTGTTGATCTGACTGTTTAGTGTGTATTTAGGTTTCAATTATGTTAATTTATGTGCTTGATTGTTTTCATGGGTTAGTATGAGTCTTTGAGCTTAAATGTTATATTTTTTAGGTACCTTGATCGGTTTGTTAGTGTTCCAGGGTAAAAGACGAAGAACGAAGAAGTTTCGAAGAGTTTTGGGTTAAAAACACGGCCCACGATTGTGGCACAACAAGCCACGATCGTGATAGAAAGGGGCGAGCTGAAAGGATCCTGGCCATGATCATGCACTTTAAGCCACGATCGTGACAGAGAGATACAGGCTAGGCCACGATCGTGCACCTTGTATAGAAACTCAAGTTTTGAATGCTTTTTTGGACCGTTTCAACCCCAAATTAAACCAAGGGCTTCCAAGATATAAAGGAACATTACAAGAAAAATGGAGCAGTCTGGGATAGAGCCTTTCACTTCAGCAAATTCAAAACCCTAGAGAGCTGTTGAGTGATTTGAGGAAGGAGACAAAAGAAGAGAGACACGAAGATGAAGCCTAACGCGAAGTATTTCCCAGAATAAGTGGTTTCCTACAGTCATTACCTCCGCGAGTCTATTCCGATAGTATTTTCGATTTTTATTTCAGTTTTTTTGATGCATGAAATTAGGACAGTTGTTGAATGTTGATTTTTGTCTAAACTCAATTTCAAGATTTTGATTCTTGATATTTATGAAATTTGATTCATTGTGTTTTGATTGAGTTATTTTTTGATTCAATATCTATTCTTAATAATTGGGAAACAAACTGAGAGGGTGAGCCGAGTAAATATCATCAATTTGGGCTAACGAAAGTTAGGTAAATTGTTAGATAAGAATTTAATCAAACCCCGGAAATCGTGTAACGAGAAATCGAGCATAAGTTCCTGGTAGGTTAATAGACAATTTTACAACTAATTTAAGTTTTGGGTCAATTGTGAATCGATTTCATAATTTAAATTAGGGATTATGAATTAGGGTTTAAAGATTATAACTCAAGAGAGAATAATCCACCCTAGGACTGTCTAGACCCGGTAACTCGATAATTGCATAATTGATTAGATTTTCATTAATTTTGGATTAAAACCCCCTTTCTCTCAATTAGTAGTTCCTAGGTTGATTTTGAATTGGGTTGTGTGGTTTGCTATTTGTTATTATTTCCGAAATTTAATTCTCGTAATTGATTGTTGATTGATTAATTTTTTGCATTGTTTGTTTATTTTGGATTGTTACACTTTAGTTCCGCCTTAGAATTTAGAATTAGATTACCCCTCTTTATAGGAACGATACCTTTGGTAATACGCGAATGACCCGTGCGGTTGCGGTATTGTCGAGGTTAAAATAGTAAAACTTAGCATATATAAACCTACAATCATGGAGCATGAGCGAGAGGGCGTCGATCAACTTAGGGCACGCACTTGCCTAATTCGTTAGGTTTTAGACCAAGGAAAGAAATATCGACGTAATCTATTTTAGGTTGTATATGACCAGATTTGCGTAAAAAGTGGATGGTTAACATATGTCAAAGACCCGTAAGAGATATGTATGTCATACTTGGGGAGCATGATGAGCCAATAGTAGAGAGTGGAGATAAAGTGGAGCAACATACCATAGAATAGCCACTATAACCACAGTGACGCCACCCAAGATGGTAGATACAGTACCAAAGGAGGATAGTCTGAGAGTTCCCAGGGCTAGGATACCACATCAGGACTAGCTAAAGATAGCATTGTTGGGAAAATTGGTAGCTCAGTTTTTGGGTACTCAAAAGACTCTCTGACAACAAAAGGTGGAACTTTTGGAGTGAGTAGGACAACTTGAGACTTTGGTTGAATGGCTAGGAAGGCTCGAGACCACAGTTGGATGGATAGGAGAGCTGATGTTGTTAATGGCGAGCCATTAGGGCATTGATTTATAGCCTATACCATCTGACGAAGGCATTTCTTTAGCAGCTCCTTCATTAGTTCAGGATCATCAAACCAAGGACTTTCCTTTATCAAACTAGCTTGGATCACATCACGAGGTAGATGCTTGACTTTTGTATCTTCTTTCTTTTTCTTTATTAATTATGTATATTTTTCTTTTCTTTCAATTGTTATTTTGTTTTATCTAATATTATAGTTAATGATATTTCATGTTTCTTAATTATTTGTGTTGTTTTTATTTATTTTTATTTTTCTATCCCTTTTTTTTATATTTTACAAGGATGTTAGTATAATATTGGATAGACAATCCCAAAATCATGAAAATCATAATAAAAAAAATCAGATTACTAACATTTGATTTTAATTATTGCAGTCCTATGTATAGATATACACGTTTCTATTTGTTTTCTTGAATTCGAGACTAATAATTCTTTTCTTTTAATATATTTCATATTTTATGAATTATTATGATCCTTAAAAATATTAAGACCCTCTTAAGATCTCTTTTTTCTTTTCTCTTAACTATTGTCTAAAGTTTTTTATAAAAATATTTAGGCATTATTAAATGACAGCTCCAGTACACAAGACTTTTCGTTTTGCAAGAGTTTACAAAACCAAGTGTTATAAGGTGAGCTAGGATTTCAATTCAAATTTAAAAAAAATATCATTGTACGTAAACTTGGTGAATTGAGGATAAGAACTGAGGGGGCGGATGATTTGTACAGAATAATGGTAATAGAAATGAGAATGAATATAGTGAGTAATGAGAATGAATATTATTATTATAATTATGATGGTTGGTTAAGAGGAAAGAATGATTACCATTACCATTGATAGTGGTTAGTTTGTAAAAAATATTGAGAAATAAAAACTTATTATATTTTAACTAATTAATTAATTATATTTTAATTAATTATTTAGTTACAATATAATTAATTAAAAGTAATTACAATATTTTAATTAATTAATATATTTTAATTAATTAATTACAATATATTAATTATATTGTAACTAATTAACTAATAATATTTTAATTAATTAATATATTATAATTAATTAATTACAATATATTAATTATATTGTAACTAATTAATTAATAATATTTTAATTAATTAATTAATTATATTGTAATTAATTATATTTTAATTAATAATTAATAATATTTTACATAATTAATTATAATATTTAAATTAATGAATAATTATATTTTAATTAGTTATATTTTAATTAATAATTATATTTTGGTTAATTAATTAATTACAATATTTTAATTAATAAATGAAATATATTTTAATTAATTATATTGTAATTTCAATTAATTATATTCATAATGGGTTACTTTACAAAACAATAATATCAATTCCTCTAAATTATGAGAGAAATGGGATATTACCCAAAAATGGGTAATCAAAATAATAACCCTTTAATTATACTTCCTTATCAAACTCAATTTTTCATTCCATACTCGTTTTCCTTTTTTAATACCTACTAAATAAGCGCACCCTGAGTTTACATAGGTACTTAAGTTTTAGCTAATCTTGATGTACAATAAAAATCACTATTAACCATTTAGACAAGTGATTACCATTTAAATGCGGTCACCTAAATACTAATGAATTATATCTAAAAAATGATAACTTAATGTGCTGCTATTGGTATATTTTGACTGATATTGGATTCGAAAGGCAATACACTAGACACTTCCTAAAAGTTATGGTACAATAATTTACGCAAGTTGACTACAACGGCATCCTGAGATTAAGCCTCCTGAGCCACACAGAGTGCATCACCATATGCATGACATCGAAAGGCTTAGCAGGCCTGTGAAGAGTGAAATGTCGTTGAACTTGAATCACCCCTTTTTGCAGTTTCAAGTACTCGTTCATCGGAATCCTTTGTAGAATTGTCTTAATTTCAGGAATCCTAGCAACCGGAATATGAACCGAAAATTGGCTCCAATCAAGAACATCGCTGAACGGCAGAACATAGTAATCCGTAATGATCACCGGAACACAGCCTGCGTGTATCGACTCTACCACTCTAGGACTCGCAACTTCATATCCACTGGGACATAGACAAAACTTGCTTTGACCCATTAGTTCCGTGTAATTCAGGGTTTTAGGGAGGTACTCATAAACCCTAACATCATGGTCTCTGTCTTCCCAGTGTTTGAACAAAGTCTTTCTTACATCTCCATGACTACCTCCAGAGAAAAAGGCGAGGATGGGACGATTGCGAGGAGGCTGGCTACGGGGTGGTAAGACTAGCTCTCCGAACTTGATGTTGATTTCAGGCAATGAGACATCTCTTACAGGTTTGAAACCTTCAGAGGCGTTAGCATTGCAGAGAACTCTGATGAAGTGCTTGTAAAACTCAGGATCTCCAGCTGAAACATCAGGTGCCTGGGACATCAAGAAGAAGATTCATTTTACAGAAATAGAAAGTTCTCGACATACTATTGGTAATTATGAATACATGTAAAGAAAAGATTACCGCACCCAATCATGACAAGAAATAAAAAAATGATCGGCACCGCTGGTTTTATTCCAATATGGATATCTGGTAGCAATAGCCTGAATGTAGTCTCTTACAATGTTTTGCAGTCTCTTGCGAGAGAAATCGGTGTACGGCTTATAGACGTAACGTATGATATCAACGACACTAATGGGGAGGAAATATGCAAGTGCTTCATCCGGGTGGCGAGCTGAAAATGGGCTCTTCCTGCTATCAAGTTCATCAATGAATTGTCCTTCAATGGAATAAATGTTATTGACGGGGCCATTGTGAAACAGTGGCGGCTCTCCTTCCTTGTACGTCCACACCCTAAATCGTCTCTCCATCTCAATGTGGCTCCTGTATGAATATCATCACCAATATGTTTGGTTACAAGTAATCCTCTGGCCCCAACTACTTATCGCGGCCTTTCAGAAGTTTGAGTAACTTCTAGCCTTAACAATAAATTAAAATAATCTTCAGCAATTGATTAAAGTAATAGCACAAATCAAAATATTTGATCACCAACGGATCCTTCTCTAGAAAAATCATCAAAATTGAAACTTGAAATCAACTTCAGTTTGATTCTCTATCAAAATAGATGCAACTCTAGTAGTTCAATTAATATTTCGAGAACACAACACAGAGACAAAGTAGGAAGTACGGTACAAAGGTGATAATTTCTTTGACCTAAATTGTCTTAAATGACGTAATGGGTCACCATCTAAGAGTCCAACTTACAAGCCCACAAAGCGAACGGAGCTCGAAGAAGTACTTGCCAGCTAGTACAAGGACGTTTACTGATCAAGAATCTTCATTAAATAACCTTCCCTAACCGTGTTGCGAATTGCAGTTCGAGACTTTATATATATGAGTAAAGACACGAAAGAGGCAAAACGCGATAATGCATTTGCTGACAAACTCCATACCACCATTCCTGAACGTCACACCGCCATGTGGCGACGTTGCCCCATCGAAAGTCTAATGAACTCTATAGCTATGTCCTGTACATTCTAATCTGATCTTAGTTCTCGTTATTCACCAAGTGAAAGGACGCACAAGTAAATGAAGTAATTAGTGGATAATGATGCACATGAGTCCAGGCAAACAAGGGTTTTAGTTTTTCAGTTTGATGGCTTTGTGAAAGACCGAGGTAAGAGGATGAATACTAGTCATCCCACCAGCAAAAATGACATGCAGAAGGTTGTAATACATTTTCCAACAGCATTCTAAATTGCAACTCGCAACCACAAGTACAGCAAGAATACAACATTTGAGATTGTTGTGACACTTGTAGGAATATCTCCAATTACAATTATTTCTGTTTTGTTGTATGTAATTATAGTGTCATCATCACTTCGTTACTTACAAAATTTAATATCAAATCATAAATAGACATTTATAGTTGTTGTTCGTAGCTATAATTATCAGTCGAACAGTAGAATCCCGAATTATGATTTTAAGAAAAAGAATAACAGCTAGATAAAAATTGGCAACTTGGTCAGAAGTTGCACTAATATGATCGAATCAATGCAGGAATAATGAGGCCACAAATCATAATTCAGAAGGGCGTGAGGGTGTATATCGCGCCCATAAGATAGATGATAGAACTTTTTTGATTGGCTATGGAGATGTGAGTATTGGGCAGGCAAGTATTTATAAGGATTGATTTGTTAAATAATTTTTTTTATAATTATCTAATTAGGTCAACGTAAGCTGGCTAAAAAGGAATAAATATATAAGAGAAAACGGCCTTACTGATATAAGGCTCCGAGGTTATGATAAATCGCCTGATTAAATCCGTTGCCTTCAAAGCCACTGACCAACCGCGAGATGTTTCCGTTAAACTTAAATGAAGCTGCTTTGCGAATCGAATCTCTAGCTTGGGCTAGCCCTTGTTCCATCTTTTGGTCTCTTCTAACTGGCATCGCTTTTCTCTTCTGCAACTTGTACGTAAAGTATTAAAAAAATAACGTTAAATTTGCGCCCAAAAAATTAGAAAATAAACGAATGTGTGAAAATCCTTTTAGTACTTACAATGGCAGTAGTGTTTGTGGATCCGTTGATGGAAGAACCATTGCTGGATCGAGAAGAATAATAGGCCATGATTTGATGCACAGAGTCAGTGACCTTGGCTTGTAGCTCGACGACGGGAATGGAAATGGAGTGGTCCAGTTTTGAAACAGAGAAGTCCGTGAAATAACCGTCGTCGGAGACCAACGTGATTACGACAAAAACGATCATAAAAATACACGCGGACGACAGAACCGAGACTTTGTAGACGTTATACCCACTCTCCATTTCGGACTCTTCTATATCTTTCTGTTCTTTCCTTTCTTTCGTTTCAATGTTTTGTTCAGAGATTGATGCAGTGTAATTCTACTCAGTACATAAGTGATGCGCAAAGTGATTTTTTGTTTTCTTGGGAAAACGCAGTGGGAGAGAGAGAAGGGAAGAGCGAGATGTGAGGGGAAGTGGTTGCGATAATGAAGTTAAAATGGCGGGCACAAAAGATACGGTTTGTTTTCGCTCTCTCCATATCAAGTCTAACCTACACCTCGATGTAAAATATTAGGCTTCAAATTACGGGTTTGACACTGTTAAATCTTCTATACATGACCCTAATTAAGAGACGTTGAATATGCATTCCTTTATATAACTATACATTAATACTTCCCTTTATTTCTAGTCTTCTTTGTTAACTTTAACTTAGATTTCTATTTGTCATAAAATATAATCTTTAGGATTTGATTAACGATTTTATCTTAGAATGGTAGTATTTGGAGAGAAATTTCCCTTATTAATGTAGCTGATGCAAGTTGTTTGTTACACCATTACATTAATATGACTATTCTAAACAAAAAATTTGTGCTCCATGAGGGAAAATGAAAATTTGGTTGACTTCTCTCTATACAAACTTTCTGTAACATCTGTCTACTAGATTTACCAAACTATACCGCACATTTGCTTTTTTAGAATCAACTCTTTCCCGCATCAAGTTTATTGCCTCTTTCGCGCGATCGACAGTTACAAGGGAACTGAGGTTTCATCCTCATTGGAAGGCCTTCCCTAAGCCTTGCATGTGGTTAGGGAAAAAGGAGAATCATCCCTCTCCAAGATGACTTCCTTGCTCTCTTTAGGAATCACTCTTTGTAAAATCTGAAAGCAAAAATAGCAACGAGATGAAAAAAAAAGCGATTGCCGAAGCAAATTCAGAAGAAACTAGACCAGTAGGAGCTTGGAAAATAAAATTTCAAACTCAACATAAAAAAGGGCTCTCAAGCACTTTCAGAATGTTATCAAAGATGGACTTAACTCCCCTCCCATCGAGCTATTAAAGGTGGGTGCTATGGCTTGGTCCTCTATGCTAATTGGTTTTTTCTATAGCAAAAGATCAGTATTTCTGGTAGTAAATGCTTGAGCAAAAGCAAGATGGAGTAAGAAAGGATTAGACAAAGTCATGCTTAAAGAAGATGGCACAATATTATTCAAATTCTTGGATGAATCTTGTCTAAATGAAATAATAGAGCAAGGGCTATGGCATATTGGTGAGCAACTATTGTTTATCTAGAAATGGAGGCCTACAATGGTGTTGGAAAGAGGTAAGATTGATGCAATTCCAATATAAGTACATTTCCACAATTTACCTATGAAGTTTTGGACCATTGAAGGTCTGAGTTTTCTAGTGAGCTCTTTTGGGAAACCAATAGGTATAGATTCCTAAACTGCAACAATGGAAATAATATGTTATTGTAACAGCCCAGACTACCCGCTTGCAGATATTGTCCGCTTTGAGCCTCGGCCTCTCGGGCCTCGCGCTCTCACGGTTTTGTTTTTCCGCAGG
>JANQBM010000001.1:14268187-14302121 GCA_025594535.1 Erythroxylum domingense | reverse complement strand
GCTCAATTTTTGAAGATATTGAATGTTAATAGATCATGAGTAAAAGCTTTGAATGTTGAGTTTTTGCTTAGGTTTTTTAAAGTCATTCACTTTTATTTATGGTTATCTATTCTTAAGAAATGTAGAAAATGAGTTAAAGCTTTGGTTTGTGATTTTGATTTTGATGATTTGCCCGAGGATGGTCAAAGACCAAGTGTGGGGGTATTTGATAGGATTGAATTTTCTTATGTTTTCTTATGTATTTACATGTGATTTCAATCATATTTTTAAGATAAAATGTTCAATTTGTGTTCAATTTGTATTGACTGTTAGGTTAGATTTATTGATATATTTTTTAGACTAAAAAGATAGATTTTCTAAAACAAATTGAAAAGCAATTGCTTAAAAAAAATTGGCTATGCTGCGTAAAATGTAGCGTTAGCGCGTGCGTTTAACACATACGTTAAACGCATGCGCTAACGCTATGCAACGCAGCAGCGTTCTGCGTTTGCGTTAAACGCAGCTAATGCTGCGGGGTTTTAAATGGGGATAAGAAGTTTATTTGTTTTGGAGGGCAGACTACAGTGGCGGCAGGAACGAAGCACTAATGTGGGAGCAATTAATTTTAATTGTTCTGGCAGGGACAGTGGCGAAACGTAGAGAAATACGAAGAATAAAAAGCTACAGATCTGGCAGACACAAAACATGGGCGCAAGGCAAGCGCGGAAGCTAAGCAGAAGGAAAAATATGAAAGAGGTGGTACACACTTATAGCATAAAATTAAACATGGAAGGCTAGGTTCCCGACATCGGTTCAACAGAAATATCGATGCCGAGTCATGGTTAAGCTATTTCTATCATTTTAAAGCTGTGATTTCTTTTCAGATTGTTATGTTATTGCTATTGATTTGAGTAGTTTTAGGATAAATGATCTTAATATGTTATTTTGATTGTTTATTTTGAACCTATTGCTAAAATATCGATTGTAATCCGTAATCGTTACTTTTGATATTTTTAAGTAGCGTCTAACGATCGTTAATCGTTAGGAACAACATAACTTAGGTTGGATAACCCGAATGTGTGAGATTACTGCCTATATTGATCGTTTTCTAGTTCGAAATGCGACTGCCAAATTTAATCTAGAGATCGTATCCTATGTTATTCAGTAGTTAGGTTTAATTAATGATCGTATCTTGATTAAATTCAACCTACGGGAAAATAGAGATTTGTATAACATTCTATTAGTCTCAGATTAATAGTTCGAAAAGAATTGTAAAGACTTTAGAATAAAGGAATATGCTTGATTGTGATTAGCTCGAGATTGACCCTAGACCTGGAATTTACTTATACTCAACACTTTTCTCATTTTCGATTAATTGTTTTAATTTATTTTCGACAATTTACCTTTACTTTAATTTTCTAAATTGTTTGAAACCCAAAAACCCCCCATTTTCTTTCCTTGCATTAATTAATTTCATTACGAAAGTTAACCGAACATTCCTTGTGGATTCGATCCCGACTTACCGCAATTACAAATTTTAGTGTACAGAGTCAGGTAAATTTTGCAGTGCACTTGACACGCGTTGTCACACAGTGAAGGTTATTTGATCCTTAGAGTTAGTTCACCCCCATCAACATCAATTATTAAGTGAGCAGTAGCTAAGAATGGTCGTCCAAGGACCATAGGAGTTTCCACATCTTCTCCAATATCCAATACAAAGAAGTCTGTGGGGAAGGTAAATATGTCGATCTGTATTTGCACGTCCTTAATAATACCCTTTTACCGATGAACTATTATGTCTGCCGTCTTCACTAGCATCATAATGAATTCTAATTCTTCTAACCCCAATTTCTGACTAAAGGTATAGCATATCATATTAATATTTGCTCCTAAAGCTACAAATGCCCTGTCTATTTTAATTCCATTGATACTTCAAAGAATGCAAAAATTCCCTGGTTCTCTTTCTTCTTTGCTATATTAGGGTTTTCTTCCACTATGAGCTCCTTAACTTGCTTCTTAATTGATTCCCTTAGTGTGAGCCTCATTTGTAGTTATTCTATTATATCCTTAACATTGTTTAATTTAGCCTCCTTAAAATTCCTCATCGCCTTACTTGAATTTGACGTCTACTGAGCTAGAATAGGGTACGAAAATTCAGGTCGAGGTTCCTCGATTGGCTCAATTCATAATCTCACTTAGAAGAAATTCCATATTTGCTTGTCCTTCTCCATTGTCTCCATCTTCTTTTGTATGTTCGAGTTTTTTTCCTGGGTCTGAGTAATGGCCATGATCCATTCCTTTGGGTTAGATTTGGCATTGCTCGGAAGGGTTCCTACATTTCAAGTTGAAATTGCCTCTAGTAATTGACTTATTGTGTAACATCCCGTTTCTATAGAATGGGTCGGACCAGCGAAACGGGTCCAAGTGAGGTAAATCAGAGAAATTAGAAAAACACATCTCATGCTCATGCATTCGTGAACAGTGATATGTGCACATAAAAATTTATTGTACATGCATTCATGACAATTTTCCTGGTATAAGTGTCAATAAATGGGGAATTTTATTCAAAAAAATTTTATACTGAGTTTTTAAATGGTAAGTGATGTGACATGCCATTCTCGCGGGGCACGGATTCGGGTATCATCATCGATATCGGGTTCGGATCCAGTGGGAATGGGGTGTTACATATTGGACCTCCAGATTGTGTATTGAAGAGGTGTAGTTTTTGGTGACTTGCTCGAACTTGCTTTCAAGCCTCTTATGTGCATCCTCCATGCCTCCAATTTTACCTAAAATCCTATCCAACTTGTATATCATTGACCTCAGTTTATCTTGCTGGAAACCTAGTTTTCTTGGGGTCTAAATTGTCCTCCAGCATTGTTTGTCCAAGAGAAGTTAGGTGATTCTTCCACCCATGATTGTATGTGTTATAGTAGATATTGTTTCCCCCTCCTCATCCATATTGAGCTCCCATATAACTAACTTGCTCCAGATCATTATCCTTCATCAAGAAGCAGACCATCGTATAAATTGATCTATCTACAAAGTTCATACTTTAGTTGCATGACTTTTACCGAAGCTGAGGATAAAGCCTTCAAGTTGTTAGGCTATCGAGTTAATTTGTCAATTTTCTCCTACATCTCCGTCATTTAATCAATAGCTACAACTCCTTTTTGTTCTCAAAGGTAGTGGGTTGTCTACTTTGCTCGCTCGTCTATAGGTAGCTAGTAATAGCCATCTCTAATCCTAAAATCTAAGGCCAAAAAAAATAACAAAAATTCAAGATGCAACGAAACTAATACAAGAATTTAATTCAATCAATCAAATTAAGAATCAAACACAAAAAAACTAATTATTAAGTAATTTGTAACACACCCAAGAATCAACCGAAGGAAATTACCAATTGAGAGAAAGAGAATTTTACCTATCCTTAATGCTAACCTAACTGATTATGAATTATTGGATTGTTGGTTCTAGATTATCCTAAGGTTGATTACTCTCTCTAAAGTTATAACCATTACCCTAAATCTTAAACCCTAATCAGATTATAAAGGTTGTAATCTCTCAATTCATAACCTATCTAAAACCCTAATTAGTTCTGAAGTTCTATAATAAACTATTGGAAATCTATAAAAGATCTCTCTATGCACAAATTATTGATCTGATTTAATTCTAGTTTGTATTAAATCACCTAACTCTTATTAGTCCAATTTAATCATTTTTCATTCGATTCACCCTCTCAGTTTATTATTGAAATATGCAATAGTAAAATCAAACCACAAAAATAGCCAATAAACACATAAACAATCAAATTTTCATTAATTTAAGAATAAAATTCTGAAGGTGAATTTAGAACATCTTCAATATTCTGGATCCTATCATCACCTGTTTAATCCAATTCTATACAATAGTAAAACTAAAAAAACTAGAAATACAATCTAAAATGGATGACGGGAGATAGCGACTTCGAGAAACCTCCTGATTCGGGAAGTAGTTTGAGTCAGCTTCTTCTCCTCTTCTCTTTTCCTTCTTCTCGTCTTCTATCTCTCGATGATCTCTCTCTGGGGTTTCTCAAGGTAGCTGATGGAAAAAGCTCTTTTTTGGGCCCCAATTTGTTCTTTTTTATATCCTCTTGTATTTTGGGTAACCATAGAGTTTTTCCGGTGCCCGAAAGGTCCAAAAAATCCTATGAAACTTGATTCCTGAGTGTCTACATGTCTGCCTGATGCAGGCCATAATTGTGTCTCACATCTGAGCCTTCTTTTACATTAGTGGCAAGCAGGTCACGATCATGGGTCATTCCTTGGGCTTTTGTCACAATCGTAGAAGCCAAATTTGGAGCTTTTGTCATGATCGTGGCCTAACATGCCATAATTGTGGCCTGACATGCCACGATCGTGGGTCATTGTTTCGGCCTGAATGTCTCCGAAACTCCTCCGTTCTTCAATGTTGACCCTGAAACACTAGCAAACACTTCAAGGTACCTCAAAAACATAATATTTAAGCTCAAAGACTTGTACTAATCCATAAAACACTTAAAACATAAATAACTAATAAACTAACATAATTCTAACCTAAAAGCATACTAAATGATTGAATTAACGACTAAACACATGTCAAACTATGCCCTAAAACACAATGTAATTTACAATTATCATGAAAAACTTGTTTAGTAAGTTTTATATATAATAATTCTCAATATCGCAAGTATACATATCGTATCTTGTAGAATCAAAAGGCAACATTCCTATAAGGAATATGGACACTTAAACAATTGGAATAAAAACATTGTCTAAGGTACTAAGAATTGAATTGAATTAAAGCAAATAACATAAATTTAAGTAACTAATTAAAAAAAACAAGTAATAAAATCGTTGAGCTACCATCGAATTTGAGGTTAGTCAAAGTTGAAGACTTAGAAACTATTATATCATAATTTTTTTTTCCTTTATCTTGTTGATTCAATTTATATTTGATCCAAGATATCCTAAAGTTTTCATTACTCTCTCTTGAGATTTAATTAATTAACCCTAATTGAATTTGGTATTTATAGAATTGTAATCTCTTAATTCACAAAACTACTCCTAACTTATTTAATTATATCTTAAGCAATTTTATAGATGATTAATTTCACAATCAAGATCCCTCTTCAATTGAACGTTAATTTGACAATTATAGGTCTATTAAGCTTTCAACTCTTGTTGAGCACTTAACATTAATAACTTGATTCACTTTGTCGATTTATTGTCAAGTATATGCATGACAGTTATCACAAATATTGATAGAAGTATTGAAATCAATAATAATTAAGGTTTACAAAAAATTTAAGAACAATCCCTAATAGGGATCTAGAAACCCATAATCATGTTAAATATCTTGGAAATCTAAATAAACATCCAAGCCAATAAAAGAAATAAAGGGAAAGAAGGAAAAACTAGTTTGTGACTTGGGCTGGAAATCTAGAATTTCTCTTAAGCTCTTCTTAATGTCTCCTCTTCCTTTGATATAGTGGATTTTACCTCTTTTTGGTTTTTTTCATGTTCTTTCTATAGTGCTTTAGAGTTCTAGGCTTTCCCCACTTTGTTTGATTTCAAAAATAGCCTTGAACCCTCAAAACATGAAAAACCTTGGGCCTAGAAAACCTTCTGGCATGATCATGACTTAAAGGCACGAATCGTCCTTCATCCCTCTCTGTCACGATCGTGCTCAATGTCACGATCATGACACAGAGCCATACAGCTCCCATGCATGCTTGTCATGGTCGTGCTTCTTGTGCATGATTGTGACATCCTTCATGCTACGAACATCTTCTTCATTATTCAATTTCTTAATGTATAACACTCACTAACACATCAAATAGCTGTTGATACACAAAATTAGGATCCAATTCTTGCTCTAAACTAAACAAACATTTATAATACATTCAAACACTAACAATAACACAATTCTAAGCTTATAAACATGATAATCATCTAAGAAACACTTAAAAAAACACTTAAACATATAGCAGAACCTACTAGTTAATAAAAGAAGTTTATTAAATAAATGAATTATTTTAAGTCAATTAAGGTTAATGAAAAAATAATTAGAATTATTTGTTTTTCAAATAATTATTTACATTAATGTTTATAAGTTGGATATTAAATTTATTCATATTAAAAAGAGTTCAAGGGGTTATTTTATTTTGTTTCATTCAACTTCAAATTAACGTTGATCTAAAAGAATGAGAAAAGGTAAATAATCTTGTTTAAAACTCTTTCATAATTTAAGGTTAATTAAAAAAATCCTAAACTTTATTAAATTTTACAATTCTAACCCAAACTTTAAAACATGACAATAAAGTGCTCAAACTTTTAAATTTTCATGAAAATAGTTTGACATTAGTCTTTCTGTTAACATTGCTGATGTGGCATGTAACGTCACCTAACATATTTGCTACGTAAATGGCATATGGACTTTAATTTCCACATCAGGATATTTTCCCACAACTTCCTTTCCTAAAACTTTGTTAAATAAATTAGCCCATCATAATGTGATTTTATTTTAAAGAGGAAAAATTACGTTGTTATTATCTTATCCCTGCCTTTTAACAAAAAGATTTTAAGCAAATTCAATCTCAAGAGTTCCCATCTTTCTATTTATACCAAATTGTTGCCTAAATTAGACACATAAATCAAACCACTACAGATTAAACAGATCTCTTAAAGTTGTTTCACTCAAACACTAAAATCGCAACAATGTGTAATTACTATGCATCTAATATTTATTAATTTTATATAGGGTTAATTAAAAAAATTATCAAACTTTACTCAATTTTGTAATTATAGCCTGAACTTTAAAAAGTCACAATTAAATACTTAAACTTCAATTTTTTTCAATTCTAACCCAATTTTGTAATATAATCGTTAATGTTACTGTCATGGCTTTTCACTTAAATCAAAAACCTAAACAATTATACACGTTAGAATTAATTAAACTAACTAATTAAGTTTTATTAATTTTTTAACTATAATCGAAAACCTTAAATTAAACTTGCTGCTCTTCGACCCCATCCATCTTAATGCATTGATTTTTGTAAGACTCTGATTTGCTCTCCATAGTTTTAAGTCGTGAATGATTAAATTAAACTTACTGCTCTTCGACCCCATCCATTGCAATGTGTTGGCTTCTATAAGACTCTAATTTGCTCTCCATCCTTTTGAGTCGTGAATGGCAAATTCGACACTCCACCACGAGCCTCGATCCATTAACCAAATAGCTATTGACTACAGACCTGAAGTGTGTGACCATTGCTCGAAGAACAACTCCATCAAGCTCACCTGCGACCACTGTGGCAACTCACAATGACACAACACTTGTCACTTTCTTTATGGCACCTTCAGCCCTCTGATTCAATGCCTAAAGGGAAACACCAGTGGCCTTAACTTCAACATCTATCTCTCATCCTTTAAAGGAGACAAATCCCAAGACAAGATTGACTTTAAGTTCCTTGGCAAAGACAAAAACCTCAGTTATGATTCACCTTATGTTTGTCCCTATAAGGATGTCTGTTGGTCAAGTTGTTTGATATGTGTAAGTTTTAATTAATTAACCTCGATAATCTGCAAGTGCGTGGTTCGTTCGTGTAGTACTTAGGGTGTCAATTCCACAAGGAGGGATAATCTAATCCTAAAATCTAAGACCAGAACAATTCGTAAAAATTCAAAACGTAACGAAACTAGAATAAGAATTCAATTCAATCAAGCAAATCAATTCAAAAGCCAATCACGAAAATATTAATAATTTAGCAGTTGCAACACAAACTCAAGAATCAACCTAAAGGAATTACCAATTGAGAGAAAGGGAATTTTACCTATCCTTAACGCTAACCTAATTGATTATAAATTACCATATTATTGGTTCTAGACAATCCTATGGTTGATTACTCTCTCTCGAGTTATAACCCTTAACCCTAAATTATAAACCCTAATCAGATTATGGAAGTTGCAATTTCTCAAATAACAACCTATCCAAAACCCTAATTAGATCTGAACTTGTCTAATAAAACTATCAGAAACCTATCCAAGAAGTCTCTTCGCACAATTTACCGATTTGATTTAATTTTTGTTCTATTAAATCACCTAACTCTCGTTAGCCGAATTTAATTACTTTTCATTCAATTCACCCTCTCAGTTTATTATCAAATTATGCACGTCTAGAATTAAATGACAATAAATCCCAATAACATATAAATAATCAGATTTCATTAAATGAAGGTGAGTTTAGAACATCATCAACATCTAAAATATCCTATCATCAATTGTTATTCCAATTCTATACAATAATAAAACTGAAAATAGCAGGAAATACAAATTGAACTGACGACGGGAGGCAACGACATCGTGAAACTCCTAATTCGAGAAATACATCAAGTCGGCTTCACGATGGTTTTAGTGTCTGATGCAAAAGCTCCCCTAAGGTTTATCTAAAAGTAGCTGATGCAAAAGCTCTCCTACCTCTTTATCTTATTCTTTAAATACCTTTTGTGTTCTAAGCAGTCCTAGGATTTTTTGGGGTCCAAAAGGTCTGAAAATTTTCTCGAAACTTGATGGCTTTTAGTGTTTGCATGTCTTGCCAACGTAGGCCACGATTGTTAGCCACATTCGAACCTTCTGTCACGATTGTCGCAAGCAAGTCACGATCGTGGGCCATGTCCTGGGCTTCTGTCACGATCGTGGCATGGGCACCAATCTGGTGCTTCTGTCACGATTGTGGCTTGTTGTGCCACAATTGTGGGTCGTTGTTTCAGCCCGAGTGTCTCCAAAACTTCTCCGTTCTTCGATGTTGACCCTAAAATACTAACAAACACATTAAGGTACCTAAAAAACATAATAATTAAGCTCAAAGATGTGTATTAACCCATAAAACACTTAAAACATAAATAATTAGCGAACTAATACAATTCTAACCTAAATACATACTAAATAATTGAATTAGCAATTAAATATATATCAAACTAAGCCTTAAAATATGATGCAATTCGTACTTATCATCCGTGTTCCTGTTAAGACTTCAGTTGAGTGTTCTTGTGATTCTTGATTTATTCTCATATGGTTTTTCTTTGTTCCAACTATTTATGTGATCAATTTGGGTTGTTGTGATATTTTTTCACAAGAGCATTTGAGTTACTATTTCTTCTTTTTATGAATAAATTGAATCTATTTTAGGATTTGATATTGGGTTTGTAACTTTGTTATGCTTATTAATTCAAAGTTTTGTGTCTTTTGTCCATAAAGAAGAAACTTTGAGGACATCACTGACGGTGATAATGATTAGGACATGATTTGCAGTACGACTCTAAAGAGATGGAAAGCAAATCAAAGAGATAAAGTTTAATTTAAGTTTTCGATTCCAAAACGATATAATTTAGTTAAACAAATTAATGGAACTAAAGTAGTTAGTTTAGTATATAAGTGTTTAGGGTTTTGTCTTATGTGGCAAATCACGTTGGCAATGTTAGCGGAGACACTAAAGTTGGGGTAGAATTAAAAAAAATAGGAAGTTTTAGTATTTAAATATTACTTTTTAAAGTTCAAACTATAATTATAAAATTGAGTAAATTTTAACTTTTTTGTAATTGAACCTTTTATATATTAGAAATTATGGTAATTTAATTATATTAAAAAAATTCTTTTTATTTTTATAATACAATTATGTGAAAAATAAAATGCACAACACAGTTATAACGTACCTAATGTTCACAAAAAATTAGTCATTATATTTCTGTAAAATTTAAAAGTTTGAAATTTTTTATTATTACTTTCTAAATTTCAAATTAAAATTACAAATTTCATTAAAATTTGACAAAAAAATTTGTTATTAACCCATAATTTTATTAGTTAGAGAAAAAGAACGGGATTTCTAATAGATCAATATCATATGCATTTGTTTGTGCACATGGCGGGTTCTCACTCAGGGCTTTAAGAGAGGATGGATGAGTTTCGGCCTTGGGCCTAGCTTATACAAATATAATCTAAAATAATTATTGAAAGAACACATTCCCACCAAAACTTATGCTCCATTTCATTAATCTCCAAAATTAAGCGGACAGAGAAACAAAACTTTGTAAAGGCCTATAATAAACTTGATTAGAAGAGGATAATATCAGGCATTTGCTATTTTACCAGCTACTGGACTATTAGCGATTTTATTATTCATAACATCAGGCATTTGCTATTTTACCAACTACTGGACTATTAGCGATTGTATTATTATTTCCTCTTTTTCTTTCTTCCAATGTTCCCCATTGAGATGTCAATGAACTCAAAAATGAACACCCCTTCACAATGAGATGTCACCTGGCTGTACTAGGCCAACAAATGCCTACATTGGTATGGTATTATGGAGCACAAAAACAATTTTAATTATGGTTAAACCACGGTCCAACTGCACCATTCATGTATCCATTGCCATGGACTCCAACAGCATTTGGGATAAGTGGAGGTAATCCGACGGCCACTTGATGGGCAGTAGGATACAACCCATGATTGTGAGATAGAGCGTGGGGGCTAACCAGAGGACTGGCGACAGGACTTCCCTTTCGCTGTTGAAGGGCATGGATCTGCCTCAGCCCTTCCTCGTGAATACGTGAAAGTGTTTCCAACTCCTTCATTGACAATGCTTCCAATCCAGCGCCATAAAGAGGAGCATGTCGTGACATCTCCTCTTGAAGAGAAGCCTCAAGAGTATGTATATATTGCTGCATAAACAAACACTTAAGTATGAGAGCGAGATAGGAGAACAAAGGGTTTCGTGGAAATTCATTTGCAGGAATCAGGATAAAGATCACTGATCATTGAGCTTTAAAAAATACTCGAAAGCAATCTTATCTTATCAATCTGATATCAAATGGTGAAGTTGACAGTTGAGAACTTGTCAACAAAACATGAGGTACTACAATTGCACTCCTCCATTAGAATTTACATAACTAAAAAATTGGTGTAGATCTATATGATAACTTGTAGAAGTCAAGTAGTGAACAATGCAGAAGAAAATCGGTCATAATGATAAGAAACAAAGACAAGGCAGAAAATTAATAAGAACCTGGCACGCCTGCAATTTTGATTCCATTCCATCTATATACGCTTCGCAACGAGCAACCTGCTCTTCTTTCTCCCTCTTCTCCCCCTCAGTTTGCCCAACTGTTTCCATTAATCTCCGAACTTCGTCCTCCAATGACTGTCGGATTTCCTCCCGAGTCACGTTCTCTGTGGCATACCGTTTCAGTTCTTCATCAAATCTCTTACGTGCAGCCTCAGCACCCTTGAGCCTTTCAGCAAGAGCATTTTTCTCCTTTACTACTCTCTGTTGCATACATAAAACACTTTCAAGAAGGAAACTAGGTAGGGAATCAATGTGGTTATGTCAATAACAAGAAACAAGTAAAAAGCTGAGCAATAATCATGACAGAAATACATTTATTCATCTAAACTGATTCTGATTAACTCATCCTCATTAGCAGGTATTCACAAGCATCATTTTACTAAAATAAACCAAACTACATATGCTTAGGGTATCGATTAAGAATCAGATATCAACCAAAAAGCAATACCAAAATGCAGAATAGATTGTCATTTCATGAATGAGACTGCCAAACCAATTTCACACAAAACCCTTTACAAGGCTTGAGTAAATGTTTTTTACAATGCAAAGTCATTGTAGCAAATGCAGCTATCCCAACACAGGAGGACAGCAAGCCAGATAAAGGAACAAGCCAAAGGTCAAATTCATGCCATCATCTTCAAATACCATCAGAAAAGAGTACTGTCTTCGTAAGAAAAGTGCGAAAACAAGGCTATGATTACAAAGGTAGAAACCATACATGTAAACTCAATCTATTCTCAACACGAAAATATGCAGCAGAGAAGGTCCATGAATGAAATGATTGAAATGAAGATGATATGCTACCTTCAGTTCATCTCGTTTTCGGGATTTTAACTGGGAGAGTTGTGCTTCAGAATCATGAAGACGATCCTGAATAGCTTTCTTCTCAGCTTTGAGTTTTATGATTTCATCCTCCCGTTCTGAACGCACCCACTCAAGCTGATTTTCAACTTCTTGCTTTTGTTCAGAGAGTTCCTTCCTTTCCCGAGCAAACCCATCCATCTCAGCGCTCAATTCCAACTGTTATTTCATGACAAGAATTAATTTAGCATAAGAGCCAAAAGTTATTAGGTTTACAATTATTCTACATAAACATAATATATTACAAGTTCAGGTACCTTTAGTCGGTTGTTACTGGCTTCAAATTCACTCAACTTCTGCAACAGACTGGCCTTTTCTTGAACCAGGTTAGAACTTTCTACTTTTTTCTCTCCACTTATGCGAATAATTTCATCTTCCCTAGTACATAACTGGTGCCAAAGTGCTGCCCGATCAACGTTTGCAAGTTCAGCGACCTCCAACATCATGCTCAGAACAGGCTTAACTATTTCCTGCTCCTCACAGATTAAGATGACCAATACATCTAAGTATAATTCTAGATCACGACCATTATCTGTTGTACTGGTGGCACAATCAACAAGTCTCCTCACGATTCTTCCTCTGTAGGACTCATCGGGATACCATTTGAACAAGATTGTGTAAAGCATCTTGACAAACCCCTTCACACGAATATCATTAGAAAGGGCCAATGTTTCAGCAAGACCAAGAACAACAGTAAAGTCATCTGTTTGGACCCTCAATTGTTGACTGGCTTCTGCATCGATTAGTGCTTGTTGGAAATTTTCATTCACAGATCTGGCATCGAAACTTAATCTCTGAGCAAGGCGTCTTTCCAAAACAACTGCTACAGATTGAGCCACAAAAGCTCCTCGAGCCACAGCTCTCTCAAATGTTTGAGAAGCTTCAACCGCAAGGCAAGGTATAGGCAACGTCTCAAGTAAGATGTAAATATCAGAAAAATGACAACTAGCACAATTGTTCTGTTTATCCACCACATGAAAACCATCAGAAGTTGGCCCAATTTTAGGAAAAAAGGAAATTCCATGATTTAATTCTGTGCATTTATCTCCGAATTCATCATCACTATCAATATCTCTAAGTATGGTATCAGCAACATCTCCCCAAGTATTTAGTGTCTTACTCAAAAAGTCCAGCACGACAGGAGAAACACTGTCTCCCAAATACTTTAGCCTAACACGAACAGATTTAACCTAAAACATATAGAAAATAAAGTTATATATTGAATAAGAATATATAGCTTAACAATAAAGAAATTTTCATATGAAAAATGTAGATAAGAGCTTATACAGCTTGAGGAAGATGATGACATCGGGATGCAGCTTTAAATAGAAACTCAATGGTTGCAGCAAGTGGTTCATCATTAGAGTCTTCCAAAAGCTCGAAAGACTGGAAAAGAACACATTCCCATTCATCACTGCCACATTCGAGTTGACTAATGGCACCGAGAGCCTACACAAAAACAAGTATGTTGGTGCAACCAAGTAATAGATACAAGATGAAGACAACATACAAATGACAAGGAAAAATGCTGATTCTGTGTATAAAATTTCTCAGGTGTGCAACTTAGGAACGCAATATGTTACACATGTATGCCTTAAGAGCAATGAAATATGTCTCCTGAAAATAATCTTACAGGAATCCTATTACAAGTTTAATATTTTAAAGTGTAAACCTTACAATCACAAGGAACGCGAGCATGCCAAAATCAAGGAAATATATGTTTCCCAAAGGTTAATCTTACAGGAATCCTCAGTGCAGGTTCTGCATCTTGCTTTTTGAGTCTTTCAATAAGTGCACAAGCTGCCAAAGGATGCTCTGAATGCTCTACCAATTTGGGAACTAAAGCTACAAGGTCAGGCCGCAGATGCCTTGGGGCTTTATCCAAGACAAGAGCAATCTTCTGTGCAGACTGGGGTCTTCGTCTTGGCTCAGAAGAACCTTGAGTAACTGCTCCATCAATGGCTCTCAGTGAGTTTACAATCAATCCTAATAGCTCCTCCGACTGCTCTGGCCATTTGGTCTAAACATTCAATTTGTTAAATAATAAAGGACAAAAACCGAGCTGTGAAGCTTATTATCAACCAGTAAAAAAGCATACCTTGCAGCGCAGAGAAGCATTTTCCATAGAATCTACTATTGTTGCTATTGGTGGGTAAGTAGTTTGTACAGGAACAGCTTTTCCAGGAATGTAGATCCCATTTATATCAGAACTTTGTACAGCAGATGCATTTATAGAATCATCTAAACTAGAATCCAATCTCCCATAAACAGGAGATTGAGTAGATTCTGTTGCTCGGCTTTCCCTCTCAGCTTCCACGGCACTTGGTGCACTGCCATATACAGAAGGCTTGGAGTTTCCATCAATTGAATCACCATTAGAATTTCCCTCTGAAGGTTGGCAGCATTCAACCATAATGTCCAAAAGCAGATCTATAATTTCGGGCTGTAAAACTTTGTCACCCATCAACAAATTCATCACGCTAGGTGAAGATTCATCAATCTTTGTGGGCTTTTTGCCATCATTGCCACCATAAAGCTTGGTTGGAAGAAGCAAGCGCTTTACTTTGGCAGGATCATCAAGATAAACGCGTAAACCAGTCAAAAAACCAGCAATGGCACCAGCATCCATTAGAAGCTTTTCTCTCAGGGTAACCTGTGGCTGCGACACATTGTCTCCATAAGTGAGGTGAACCCCAGCTCTAGAAAGAAGATTTCTAAAGATGTCCTCGTCATCTCCACTGATTCCTTCACTATCCTCGGAATCAATGAGATCATCAGTATCTGTTGTTAAAGCATCCTGATCATCCTCAGATGCCAATACCTAACCACATAGAGAAGAGAAAGAAACTTTTAGGAAAAAATTTAGATCCATCTCATCCAGATTAGTTATAGTGATCCCTATAATTATACACTAAAAGAATGTCAGGTTACACAAATTGAAGCACAGATTAATTATGCATCCGAAACAGTCCTGTAAGATACTGTAAAAGATTAAAACACTAGTATATTCAAGTTTCTCCAAGTACCCCTGTGTGGGTAACAACTGGAAAACAAGGAAGGTCACACTATGAAACTTCAAATAAAAAAAAAAGGAAAAAGACAAGTTATGAAAAAGTTTAAAAAAAGCACAGGTCAGTATGATACCATGAAAATGGAAAGAAACACCTTCAAAATTTTAAAGGATGCTAATCATATCTGAAAATTCACATCACTATCAATGCCAAGTGCAATAAAGCAAATGTCCAAATAGGAAATGATTTCTTCCCCTATAAAATATAAGAGTGCACAAGATGCAAAAACTATATATATGCAAGAGTACGTAATAGTAGCTCACAATATAATCAACAGTGTTCTAGGGAAATCAAGACTTTCAGTATGAGTGAGACAATGACATAAAAGGACATGTATTTGCATGGTAACTGGCAGTCTATATTTGCATGGTAAAAGGACATGTATTTCTGGGAAAAAATTTAGATCCATCTCGTCCAGATTAGTTATAGTGATCCCTATTATTATACACTGAAAGAATGTCAGGTTACACAAATTGAAGCACAGATTAATTATGCATCCGAAACAGTTCTGTAAGATACTATAAAAGAATAAAACACTAGTATATTCAAGTTTCTCCAAGTACCCCCGTGTGGGTAACAACTGGAAAACAAGGAAGGTCACACTATAAAACTTCAAATTAAAAAAAAAAAGAAAAGACAAGTTATGAAAAAGTTTTAAAAAAGCACAGGTCAGTATGATACCATGAAAATGGAAAGAAACACCTTCAAAATTTTAAAGGATGCTAATCATATCTGAAAATTCACATCACTATCAATGCCAAGTGCAATAAAGCAAATGTCCAAATAGGAAATGATTTCTTCCCCTATAAAATATAAGAGTGCACAAGATGCAAAAACTATATATATGCAAGAGTACGTAATAGTAGCTCACAATATAATCAACAGTGTTCTAGGGAAATCAAGACTTTCAGTATGAGTGAGACAATGACATAAAAGGACATGTATTTGCATGGTAACTGGCAGTCTATATTTTCTGGAAAATAACTGGCAGTACGGTTATTATCTATTTCTCACACATTGTTAAATGTCGCTTCTCCAAAACCATCTCTCTTTTAGTTTTTCTTTTGATACACCTTCTCTCACATTTTTCACAATCTCTCTATCTTCTAAATTTTATTTTCTTTTATCTCAGTTTTGTTCTCCATATTCTGAACAACCAAACGACTTGCAGGAGTCCATAGGGATATAATCGCCAGAAAAAAAATGATGGATAGAAACAACTATTACCAACCTCCAAATCTGAGAACTCAAACCATGGACAGCATTCCAATATTTCACAAACAAAGACTACAGAGTCACGCACAAGGAACCCAGCATCTGCGTCAAACATATCTGATACCTTCATAAATTGCAAAACTGAATTATTCCAGGTCTTTGTACAAATAGAAGACTCCTTCCACACAGTCCTGGTAGGATTTTTTTGATTTACCACAGCCATTTTGTATCTGACCCAAAAGTTTTTATCTGGATCATTACCAACTGATTGATCACTCTCTAAATAAATGCATATAGTTTCAAAGGACTCGTATACACCTGCACCAGAAGAATATGTACCATCAGTTGGATAGTGAAACGGGAAAATCCTAACCTCATTTCAGTGAGCATAGGATCAAAGAAATGACGACCCACCAATCCGCAGCTCACATCCACCAGCTTGAAAGAACTTGCTAAAGATTTTTCGGGTTTCCATAATTTCCTTGAAGGACAAAAAGTTTTCAACTTTCCATGTAAATGAACTTCTTTTTTGAACCCTATAAATTTGGGAACCAGCATTCGCTAATTCGGTTTCCTGATCATTAAGATCTTGCATTACTGATGTCTCTTTAAGAATGAGAACCTCAGCAGAAAATACAACAGTGTCCTGTACAAGAAACCCAGAATCTTGATCAAATAAACTAGTAAGCGTTACAAATTCACGCCAACCCCAATCTTTAGCAGCTTTGGAATACCGATTCTGAGATTCCTTTGTGACAGACTTCTCCTCCATTCTTTGGTTCACAACTGACAATCTATGGCTTACAAAGCAACTCCATTCAGTAGAGGTATTTCGTGAATCTGTAACTTCAAGAAACACTGAAAGGTGGCATGGTGGCTGTGACTGCCCTGATACCGCCGAGAATACAAAAATTCCCATCAGTGCACTCTCCAAACACAACTAACTACTCTCAGTCTGTTCCGTTTAACTCAAGAAATGTAATATACAAAAGAAAACATGAATTCATGCAAGGAGAGACAAGTTTACTTACCTAGTATGAGGTAAGAAACAACAAAAGACTGAAACACAATGATCGAGAGAAACAATGGCAGATGGACAAAGCATCTTAAAGTGAATTTAAGACTAATAATCACCCCATCATTCATTTCTCACATGAATGTCATTCCATCGAGAAAAATATTACTTTTGGGGCTGAGAGTACAGATAGCAAGCAACGGTTTGTGGTACCCAGCAAGTCTCTGATCATATTATTTATAATTCATAATGAACTTTGGCAGTAAGTGCACTCTAAAACGGCCATGAGCAAAAATAACATCATTTAACCGGATTGGGACGGAATAAACCTTGATCTCATATTGGACATCATTATTGAAAAGTTGATTGACTTAATGAGAATCAGTGCCAATAACTTAAATAAACAATATGCAAGGAAAATAAATTTGAACATGCCTCGGGGATAAACAATGAGACGACAATCACGGTTCCCAATCTGAAATCTCCTGCTCTTGATACATAGACCTGTAATCTTCCTTTTCTTCAAAAGATCTTTCAACTTTGTGAAGTTCTCAATCCTCCACGTGAATTTTCCCATATGGCCATCAGGCTTCCTCGCCCCACTTCCACCCCTCCCTCCAATAAAACCCCCACTCTTTGAAAAGCTACTGAACTCCTTGATTACATGGAATGAAGTACTAAAGACAGCAGTATCATCCACCAAAAACCCAGCGTCCGCCCCAACAAAATCCGCCATCTTCATGTAATCATTCCACCCCAAACTAGTGTTGTCCCCACTCTTATTATCGGCAGCAAATCTTCCATAAGAGTCCCTATGCATATGGTTCAAACCAGGCTTTTGGTTCAACACTGACATTCTGAACAAACACCAACAACTCCTATCAGAGACAACTGTCTTCTCCGTGTCTTTACTCTCCAAACACATGGACAGGTAATCCTGCCCGTTAACAGAGCTCTGATACACACTGATTCTCAGGTTACACTCTCCAGCTGGAAACACCGGACTCATTATCTTCTGCGTTTTAATCATTTCTTTGAACAAATTAAAATTATGCACTTTCCAAGTAAATTTCCCACTTAAGACATCAGACACAGGCCCCGCAACAACAGACGACGAGATCGTGGACAAGGAAGCCGATTGCAAGTCATTATTATCACGAATAAAACTGACGGATTCGTTAAGGATTAAAATATCGGCAGTGATGAGGACGGAATCAGAATTGAACAAATAACCTAATTTGGAATCAGAAACAGTAGAGGAAGGTGTGAAATCACACCAACCGTGAGATTTCTTCTTGCAAGAGAATCTGTGCCACGAATCGCGATGAATGGTCTTGGAATCGTCAGCAACGTTAACGATAGCCAAACGGTAGCTAGCGAAGCAGTCCCACTTAGAAGAGGAAGAACCGCGGGGGTCCATGATTTGAAGGTATATAGAGATATAACCAGGCAAAGCTTGAGAGTCTCCTTTTGGATAAACCAATAGTCGACAATCGTAACCGCCCACCTCGAAGTACTTGCTCCATAGTGCCCTAGCTTTTAAGCGAGGAAAATTGTGAACGGTCCATCGGCACAGGGCTGAATACTCGCTGTGTGGATCGACGGTTACGGTTTCCTGAGCGGCGCCGCTGCCATCTCGGGAGGAGCCAAAAGACAAGTCGTCGGCAGGGATGGAGGAGCTGGCGGGTGGTGATTCGTCGGGAGTTGCGGAGGTGACCGTAGATGAAGACAGAACTGCCTCGGCTGAAGTGTGCTTCATTTTAACTTCGTTATTAATTGGAAATTGTCTATATTTTAAGGTTAGGTCTCATCTCATCTGTGCTTTCTGTTGTTTCGACCGATCAAATTCGAGAAGTGGAGGATGCCGATGGTAATAATATGATATGTGGTTTGTTTAGATGGTGAGGGGAGTAGGGGCAAGCGGGACAGGAGGATCTGGTCTGGACAATGAAATGAGCGAGCAGCATATGATACACCTACGCCTTCTCCTTCTTTCTTCTTTTAAATATTTATGTATCCAACTTTAAAGTTGAAGGCAGGAGCTGTAGCAGGACAAGAGGCTCTGGTCTGGACTATGAGCGAGCAGCATATGATACACCTACGCCTTGTCGTTCTTTCTTCTTTTAAATATTTTATGTATCCAACTTTAAAGTTGAATTTAAAATTTACCCCCAAAAAAAATAAATAAATAAATAATAATGACATTTTCAACTCACTCTTTTAAAATAGATTAAAGTTTTTTCTATTTTAAAGATGTTATGATAATTTTCATTCTAATCCATAACTCTAATTTTCACATTAAAAATGAATATTTTCAGTATATTCTTTTTTACCTTTTATTAATGATTATTAAAATTATTTTATAACATAAACTCAACTCTACTTTTTCGCGTATATTTTTATTCACAAAATTATTATTGTTTATATTTTTATGTTAATAAATAATAAATAATAAATTTTCAATTAAACTATAATTTGTTATTTGATAATACTAAATGAAATAATATATGAGATATATTACACTATTTTTATTATTTAATTATAGTAAATAACAATATAATTACGTAATATCAAACATCAAAATTTATTGAATGTCATAAATCAAAAACATTTTAACATTAAAAAAAGGCACAAAACATCATTACATTAAAAAAAATTAAAAGATAATATCGCCAAAAAAAATAACCATAACATAATCCAGTAATCCTCTGAATTAGTATATTGTTCTCATAAATATTATATTAAAGCATTCCTTAATTCGATATGTGCATTTTTGTCGTTGACTTGTTTATATCAGACAAGAAATTGTTGAAATCGGGTATTTTTATTTTTTATCCTTTCTATAGTCGATTATGGAGCTTCCATTACACCTTTGGTTGGTCCATTTAGATCGCATTCATCATCAATAATCATATTGTGTATAATAATGCAAGCAATCTTAATATCATCCAACACCTTTTTTTCCAAAAACATGTTAGTCCTGTAATAATCGCAAATCACTATTGTAGAACTCCAAATGCATGCTCCACGTCCTTCCTACATAACTCTGATCTTATTGCAAAATATTTTTTCTTTATATAATGTGGCTCATGAATTGTTTGCGCAATGGTGGACCATTTCGGATAAGTCCCATCAGTTAAATAATTTCTCTTATTATATTCTTTTTCTTGAATAACATAATGAGCAGGAGGAGCAATACCTTGAGCAAGGTTAGAAAGTAAATGTGATGATTCCAATACATTAATGTCATTATTTGTACCTGGCATACCGAAATGAACGTGCCATATCCCCACATTATAATCAGTGATAGCTTCAAGAATAATAATTGGTGATCTTGAACGTCTAACATATTATCCCGACTAAGTCTTTGAATAATTTTTCCACTTCTAATGTATACAATCAAGACTACCTAACATTCCTGAAAAGCCATATTGCTTACCAATACGAAGAAACCTTGCAATATTGTTAGCATTTAGTGATCTAAGATATCGCTCTGTAAAAATCTCAACAACGACACAACAAAATCTCTTCAAGCCTTCAATTGCTATTGACTTACCAATTTTAACGTACTCATCCGTAGCATTCGTAGATATACCATATGCTAACATCTGGAATGCGGCTGTTATTTTTTATAGAGTGGATAATCCAAATCTACTAAGCTCATCTCTTCGTTGTTGGAAATAGCTATCATGCTCTTTTACAACATCAGTAATACAAAAGAACAAACTTCGGGACATTCAATATCGTCGCCTAAACATATTATCATTATATCACGGTTTTTTGCAAAAATAATCTACAAAGAAATTATGATTTATAGCTTCACGATCATAATTGATCACTATATGCCCTAGGATGGAGCCACGATGCCCACCTTGGTTGTTTTGTTGATTGCGAAGAAGCTCAATTACTAAATTATTTTTCTGTATCAAATTTGGTATGGCTAGTTTATCTTAAAGCATCATCAACTCAAGTTTATCATCACTTGATGATGATGACGATTAAGATGAAGATGATAATATGTCTTGGAATTTGATATGAGAAGGACCTCTAATATCATAATCCATTTCAATAAATTGATACATATTTGATTTAGTAAAGGATGCTATTTATAAGTTCTGAAATGATTAAGGATGTAATCCGTCTAACGGTTAAGATGATGATGAAATCCAATCCGACAGTTGAGATTATGATGAAATCTGTCAATTTTGTCTAACGTGGATAAAGTTGATGATAAGTTCTGAAATGATTAAGGATGTAATCCATCTAATCGTTGGGATGATGATAAAATTCAATCAGACAATTGAGATTTGAATGAAATCTGTTAATTTTATCTAACATGGATAAGGTTGATTATAAGTTATGAAATGATTACGGATGTATTCTATCTAACGGTTGAGATAATGATGAAATCCAATCAAACAATTGAGATTTGAATGAAATCTGTCAATTTTATCTAACGTGAATAAAGTTGATGATAATTTTTGAAATGATTAAGGATGTAATCTATCTAACGGTTGAGATGATGAGAAAATCTAATCGGGCGGTTGAGATTTGGATGAAATCTGTCAATTTTATCTAATGTGGATAAGGTTGATGATAAGTTTTGAAATGATTACGGATGTAATCCATCTAACAGTTAGGATGATGATGAAATCCAATAGGACGGTTGAGATTTGGATGAAATCTGTCAATTTTATCTAACATGGATAAGGTTGATGATAAGTTCTGAAATGATTAAGGATGTAATCCATCTAAAGGTTGAGATGATGATGAAATACAATCAGACAGTTGAGATTTGGATGAAATATGTCAGTTTTATCTAACGTGGATAAGGTTGATGATAAGTTCTGAAATGATTATGGATGTAATTCATCTAATGGTTAAGATGATGATGAAATCCAATTGAACGGTTGAGATTTGAATGAAATATGTTAATTTTATCTAACATGGATAAGGTTAATGATAACGGTTGAGATGATGATAAAATGCGATTGGACAGTTGAAATGATGACGAAATCTAATCAGACGGTTGAGATAATGATAAGATTCATATGCAGGTTTATAAATATAAAAGATTGAGTGTCTAAGTAAATCACCATTTTGAACTAAGTATTTCATTTTTCTTCATCCTAAATATTACATTCTCATAAGCACATCAACTACTAAAGAAAAATGGCTTCTCAATCCACTACATATAGCACTACTTAAGATATATTATTATGTCGGATTTATTTGCAAATTTCGCAAGATCTGATTATTAGGAAGCATCAAACTTCTAACCACTTTTGGGGTCTAATTAAAGAGGTATATAACAACGAGGCGACTGATGGGTGAGAGCAACGTAACAAGAGATCTTTATAAGAGTGATGGCAAAAAATAGTGCAAGCTATTAAAAAATTACGAGCCTGCATTAGACAAGTAGAAAATATGAATCCCAGTTAGGGATGGCAATGGGTAGGGCTCGGTTTGGGCATTACTCTACCCATGTCCATATCCATTTTTTATGACTCAACCTATATCCATATCCATATCCATATCCATCAGTTTTCACAATTTACTACCCATATCCAAACCTATTGGATTATTCGGGTTTTTAGCTATCCATTAGGTTGTATAACAAATAAAAATATAACTTCTAAATAGAAAATATAAAGAGCAAATTTTTGCGAACGCTCCAAATCAAAATTAGTTTAATAATAATAAGTCAAGATTTTGATTTGTATGTCTTAAAAAAACCATAAAATTAGAATAATAAAAATCATAATGTTTAGTACAAAGACAACATATATTTTTCACAATCAAGAATTAGAACAAAGACTCAAATATCCAAAGCTTCAAATTGTCTTTGCGTGAACTCCACAATATTTAAAACTCCATCTCTGTATCATTTGCATTATTATCATCTTATAAGAAAATAAAATATAATGAAAAAGGTGAGGACTGAGGAGTAAAGTGCGGATTTTAAAGCTGTTTCTTCTCAGAAAATATTAATATTTTATTATATTCAACCATATATATTCAAAAAAACATAAAAAATAGAGTTAATAAAAAGCAGGTAGGATATGGGTATCCATCAGTTTGGGTTATCATTAGACCCATATCCAAATCCATATCCATATCCATTTTTCAGCATCCATTTAAAATCTATTTTTTAGCCTCCATGTCCATTTTTTCGAGTCGGGTAGTGCAGATATTAATCGAGTTGAAAATCCACTGCCATCCTTAATCCCAGTGGTGCATCCGATCAAGATATTGTGAGTTTCCAAAATTTTTAATTATTGCAATTTTATATATACTTGGTAGCTGGATAACTAACAAATATATATACATTGTTTACAGCTGGATTATGCGAAGGTGTTACTAATGCAAGATGTTAATTGCAAAACAGGTTTAACATATGATTATGTATGGAACATTGTTAAAGATTTTGAAATTTTTAATGATGATGTCATCACACCAAGACAAATTTACTGGAAGCAAACTTCCAACTATGTGTCATTAGAATCTGATAATCCAACACCTGAATCTCAGGTACCGGTATCTCCTGTGCTTTCTAATTTCAATATAAATTTGAACGATGACGAAGTCGGTGACTTGTCATCTAAAAGGCCTATTGGGGTGAAGAAGGCCAAAGCGAAGAGAAAAATGGAGGAAAAATCTTCTTTTGAGATAAATAATCTTAGAGCTGAAAATCGAGAGCTTATTAAGTTATTGGAAAAACAAAGCGACGAGAGACAACTAACGCTTGAAATGACTAGACAGAAGATAGAGATTCAAAGACAAAAGTTTGCTTTAAAGTAATGGAAAGAAGAAATTAAAATTATATCTCAGGACTTGAATCAAATTAGAGATTCTGGTCGTTGTGCTTATATTTCAACTGAACAAGCACGGATTCTAGAACAATCATCGCATCAACCATAACCATAATCACAACCACAACCAAACTCGTCAGATAATATTTTTGGCAAATATTTTACTAATATTGGTAAAGATGGAACCGATCTACCTGATTATCAAAATTTTCGATTTTATATTAATATTAATTATATTTTGCTTGTATTTTTTAATTTAATTCTACTACTTAACTATTAATATTCATATATGTGTGTTTTAATTTAGTTTGTCTTTGTTTATAATTTATTATGTTATTCGACTATTAATATCAATATATTTGTGGTTTACTTATTTGAAGTTTTCTCATGGATATTTTTTAAATTATTTATTTAAAATATTTATTCGTAAGTAAATAATTATAAAGTTATAAACTTAGAATGAAAATATTTATAAACATGAGACTAAACCTTAAAATTATTATAAAGTTATAATTACTTAAATACACATATAATGAAAATATTGCAATATTGTTTAAATAACAAAATAAAGAATGAAAATACCGGTGGATTGGAGTGCATTTCTCCTCCATTTTGACGTTTCTCCTCCGTTTTGGAGGTGCATTGGAGATGACCTAACAAAACACTTAACATTTTTATTATCATAATGAAACAAAAAAAATGGAGCAATTACATTTGTCTTTTATTTTTCTGTATAGTTCATTGGATCTTCATTTATCTATTTCTCTACTAATATATCATATATGAGTGCTGTTTACGCATAAAAATAAGAATTATTTGAAGAAAAGCATGTCCATATAATGAAACATGGTAAGTTGATTTTGATTTTTTACGAGAATAGTTTTATCCATCATGAATTTTTATATTATTATTATCTTATATTTATAAATTATAAAAATTATTTGAATAAATTGCTCAAATTTTCCATTTAATAATGTAAACTGAATTGATTTTTGGTGCAAATTAAAATTTTCATTTAATTTTTAACTTTTTAAAAACATTTGAGTTGCATTTTATCTAAATATTATTTTACATGCCTTTAGTCACAGTGAAAAATAATAAAATTATTTTCATTCATGCAATTAAAATTACCCTAGTCTCTTGATATTCTAGAGGCAATGAAATTTACATTTTGAAATTATGGTAGGTCTAGGTCATCATTTTGACTTATATTCTTACTTAGGAAATAATTTGAGATAAGTTTTCATTTATATTATATTCTTTTTTGGTTATAACAATTATTATGTTAAGAAAACTAGTTATTTTTAAGATTCTAGTTGTTTATGTTTCTATTTTCATTTTTATTTTTATTTTATTTTTCCAATTTAGTAAAAAATATATTTATTTAAGTTTGTGGTTTTAGTTTTTTGGTTTTAATTTCTTCTTATTTTCATAAATTATGAAAACAATAAAAAGTAGCTTTTATTTTTTCATCTGTTGTTTATAATATGATTTACTATCAATTAAATATATATTAATTTAATATTATATATTTAAATATTTATAATATATTTAAATATTTTATATTAATTATTAATGATTTTAAATTTTAAAATTAATGATTTTAATTTAATAATTCTTAATAAATATAATTTAAAATTAAAATATATAAATTTTAGATAATTTGCTCTAAAATAAAAATATATTATAAATAAATATTAGTTTATAAATAAAAATTATTTATTTATTTTAATGAAATATAATAATTTTTACTGACAATTCTCGATAAATATTATACAAGAGATTAAATAAAATTTATTTAACTATTTTCTTTACAAAAATAATTATTTTTAAGTTTTATATAATATGTAATTATTAGACATTAACAACTAAAATGAATTTTGTTTTTATTTGAAAGAAAAATGAAAACAAAAAATAGGAAACAAAAACTAAAAATCACAATAGAAAAATAAAAGTGAAACCAAACAACCCTTAAAGTTTTGGAGCATGGCCCTTGGCATTTCAACATATTCCTTTTCAAGTTCTCATCCTCCCTTCTAGCTTAAATAAAGGATAACGACTCTTGGCATTTTTACTCAAAACCAATCTTGTTACAAACACGAAAACCAAGTATAAAGCTTAATGATTTAAGATAAAAGCAGATTCTGATACATGAAAATGCACAACATACCTCTTGAGTATTGGACTATGAATGGCTTATGCCTTCTTGAAAGTTTTAAGGGCAAACCAATGTGCCTTGATGAAGCCACAATAATGATGAAAAGGGTTAGTTATGTGAAGGTATGTGTCCTAAAAGATTGCAATGCTTAACCTCCAGATTTCATTCCACTATAAGACTGGATGAGTCCAACAACCTTTTAAGGATAGCATGATGGTATTATAATTGGAGGCCTAGACTAGTGAATCATAGTCAAGTTTGGAAAGCCAAAGGAAAAATATTTCAAATTGAAATTTACAAGTTAATGCAATAGGATGGGAAAAATAATGAATCTGCATCTAATAGTGAAGAATGCAACAATTAAATGTAACATACTACTTCCATATAGTATACACCGAACATCCAGAGGATATTAAAGAACATACCCTATGAGAATGACACGTTAGAATAGTCATATAACTTATTATGGCATCACACATAACACAAGTATTCAAAAGGTTAACTTTTCCCATTTTATTCGCAAACATAACTTCATTGTAGCATTACACTTCCATCTGATCAAACACCCGCTCCGGTCTTTCCAACCAACCTTCTACCTTAGCTTGGTCAGTACGTCCATAAAAGTCTACAACCTCCTACTTTTTAAGTTTATCATACCTCCTTTATCTCTTCTCAAGAATTCTCTGAGGCATTTGTTCAAACCGAGGTATTGGAGACTCTCTATTGGCACCTATAGACTCAAGATCAATTGATTCTGTGACTCGATCTCCTATAGTGGATGGTTATAACAAACAATAAGTGTGATCACTATACGAGTATCTCATTATATGTCAGGTTTAAATGCTTATATATGTCCCTATGGATGCCAAACCATGCTCTGATACTAAAATTTGTAACATACCACTTCCATAGAGCTTATGTTGAACATCCAGAGGATATTCAAGAACACACCCTATGAGAATGGCACGTTAGAATAGTCACATAACTTATTATGGCATCACACATAACACAAGTATTCAAAAGATTAACTTTTCCCATTTCATTCACAAATATAACTTATATTGTAGCATTACACTTCATAATCCATATATTTACATTACCAAAAACATCTGAGAGTTTACTACTCTTTTATAAAATATTCTACATGAAATGAGAAAAGTAAATAAACACAATCTACTAGACTCCTTAGATATCAACTGACCATACTTTTAGCCATTCTTGTTCCAAAAAATTGACAGTACTAAACTTCTACTAGATTACCTTAAAAGTTCGGTCTCCTTGTACCTAAAAATCAATGTTGCAATTTTGATGAGTTTGAGAACTCAGTGAGTGAACCATCATTGATGTGCTCACTCAAGTTAGAACACAAACATCATAGGTATGAAATCAAATTCACAAGTATATCACAGTATCTAATTTTGTATACCACAACACCTTTCATCAAATTTTAGTAAGTATAACAAGTACATAACACCGCTTATCACTATATTAAAATAATTCAGTAATTCATTGCAATCATTAACACAATATATGTAAATTTATATATGCAAATGAACATGTGACTCCAGTTTCATTTTACTTTATTATTTCCAAGCACCTATTTATTGTCCCGTATCTGTTGTAGATACCGAGCTCATTTCATTTACTGTCCTGTACCTTTTGTGGATACCGGGCTCATTAATAACTGAGCTTGTGTCTCTTTGTGAACATCCTAAGCTTAAAGATCTTTTTTACGTTGGTCACTCCAGTTACAACTCCTTTATCTGATCATATATACCAATGTAATGGAATGCATCAATTCACATAATATGCTATTAATACTTTTCATTCAATGTGCTCTTGTCATTTATCACATGCTTCGGATCTGAGTTTGGCATTCCACATTCAGTTGATTACATGTTCAGTATTACACATACAATTTGAAAGCGCTTCCAAAACATTCCCAAATATCAAACTCCTCAGACCAACAATGTTCAGAATTATCACAATCACATAAGTAACAATTCAATAACTGAAATTTAAACAGAAACAAATCAATCATAGTAAGAAAACATCTAAATTAACTCACAGTATGCTCCAGATAAGCTATTGCTTTGAAGACTCGATAATGTCTAAATGCTGATGATCAATTTGTGCTTCTGTATTCATGCAATACACACTTTTTTTACATATTTCAAAGTTGATCAATCATATAAATATTCAATCATATACATGTATATGTGTCATGTTCAATGCATGCTCAATTGACTTTTCGGGTATGTATCCTTATTCACAAATCTTAACCATTCATACATCATAACTTGGATATAACTAGTTTGTAGCCAGGTTTATGCCTTAAGTAAACTTGATTATTCTAAATTCATTAATTATACATTCACTAACCCTTTTCTAGCATTATATATATTCACACAATTTTCCAATTCTCATTCATTCATTCCTAATACATTACTCATATCTTTTGGATCACATTTTTTATTCATAAGAACACCTTTATTCCTTTAACAACTCATAATTTCCAGATTTAGATACATTGATATCAAAACAATCCATTCCTTAAGTTATAACATCAATTAACAACCTAAACTTATCAAACCCTTAACTAATTAATCAAGCAACTATCTAAGTTCATTTCAAGCCTCAATCAAGTCCAAATGCACCAAGGTAAAGTGACTTATCCATAGTTAATTCAATAACCACACAAAACATAATTTTTTTCAGTTCAAAGCATTACCCACGATCGTGGGAAGGAGCTAATGCAGCTTCCACGATTGTGGGATGACTGAATCGAAGGTTCACCATCCATTTTCTTAAAATTTTTCCATATTCTAGCACCTTTATACCAAATTCAAAACATCTTCATAATAGTCCATTAATTATACCTCAATTATACCTTAATTATACTCTAATTTCTCATCAATTTCATCTCCAATTACAACTCAAAATTATTCAATTGGAAGCTCATAAACTATTGTCTTTCATGCACTAAAACAAAACAGAAATTATCATTCACTATCATACATGTAGTCCTAGTTCTTTCCCATTTCAAAAACACTACAGTAGTACCTTTCTTTAGCATAAATTCACCTTCATTATACTTCAAATCCCAATCTAATTCATCCATATAAAAACCTATAACACATGGTTTTTATACATCAAGAACAAAGCATAAAAGTATCCAAATTCTTCCATCATATTCTAGCACACTTCATCGTTAACATCATATACAAACCATCCCAATTCAATCAATATAATCTTTCTATTAAAACATGTCATAAAGATCAATACTTTACTTGCTTGTTTAGCTCAATTTCCACCTCAATTAATCAAGTTAACCTAGCCCTCCATGCATGTAAGATCATCACAAATTCAAGGTGGAAATAGGTTGGTTTTCGGCAAGGATAAAAGACGACCACAAGAACAACAATGTTTTGGTTCTTTACCTAACTTTATGAAGGGTAAAAGTATGGATTTGGATTTGTTATGGAAATTTAGCAGATGTGAGATAGAAGCAAGTTTCGATGGAGATAAAAGAAGAAGATGGTGAATGTTCCAGTAAAAACACTTTCTGCATTAGCTTAATTCAACTAGGTGCAAGGTGTCACCATGTTTCAATGACATATGTCACTAGGCATGCATTCCATTTACCCATATATAAACTACCAAATGTCACCAATATGGTAGGCCATTTTCCAATCAATCATTGCTACCATATGTCAATTAATTACCTTTGCCAATTGTCACTAAATTTTCCATACCAAATGTCACTCATTTTCATAGGCTTAGTCATCCTAATTTTCTATGTGTCAACTTATCTCACCACTTGACATTTTTCCTAAGCTAAAAGTACATTTTAATTCATCAATTTCCAATTGTAACAATTAATTCCAAATTTACTAATTGTAATCCACCAACCTAAAATTCAAAACATAAACAATACATAATTCACATCATGATCATTTTAAACTATTCATACCCCAAAATATGTCAATTTAGTGCATATAAAATCTTTGCAATGTTTCCTAAATCGTGGTTTATGTGTTTATGCGAACGTTATGCATGTGAATGAAGTGTATTTCATAAATTCTCAAATGATATGACTTGTATGCAATAGTCTAAGGTTCTAGCACTTAGTATGGAAACAGGCTATTACACTAAAGCAGTAAGCTTTAAGTAAAAGAAGTAGGAGAAATCTCTGACGATATCAATAAGAAAGAAAGCATAGGGGATAAAAGAAAAATGATGAGTCCAAATAAAGGCATTGAACAAAACCAAAACACACACATTTAGATGATAAAAGTGAGAACTAGGTAAGTTTAGAGATCCATTATAAATATATAATTCCTAATAACACTAGTGTCATACAAACATACTTATAGTAGCCAAAAGACTTAACTCCTTATACATCAACTGACAAAGAATCGATAAGGGATTAGAATGAGGAGAGCTTCTAAAGAGTGACAAGAAGGGGGTCTAAAAGAAAGAAGAAAACAACTACACCCATCCTTAGATAAGCATCTTAGTATGGAACATTAGATGGTTTAACATCCCTACTAAGCAAAATATGGTTCTTGAATACATTAGGGAGAACATACCCTTTCTTATAGGTCTTTTGGAAACAAGAATTAAAGAAAGTGACTGCAGGCAGCTAAGCTACATTGGGAGGAATTCGGCAGTAATATTTAATCACTATTACCACTATAATGGTATAATATAGTGTCTTAGAATAATCTATTACAAGAGACTTCCTAGCATAATGATTTTGATGGAAGCTTAAGGAAATGTTAATTTAAAAAACTACGTTGAGGAGCCATTGGATTGTTGTAATGACACACAAATCACATACTTAAGAATGGAGGGCATTTTTTATACTTAGAACAACAAATAAGAATGGAGATATTTCATTAAAAAAAACTTAGATAGGGCCTTGGTGAATGAGCTATGGATGGATAAGTTCCTTAAGAGCAAAGCAGTTTTCAACAACCATCTTCTATCTAACTGTACCTCCATCTTAATATAAAAGATATTCATGATTTAGTTCAGCAACCATCCATTCCCCTTTAATAATCATTTATTAAGGAAAAATAGGTTTAAGGAGGCTCTAATCAAGGGTATTCAAATACCAATTAGAGTAAGCAAGCTATTTATATGTGTCAAGAAACTACAAGTGATCAAGAATGAATTAAAGAAATTAAAGACCAATTGAAAGTTGCACTTGCAAATGGAAGTAAATGAAGCTAAGAACAAACTTGATCAAATACAAGAAGATCTCTATATAAACCCACATTGTAAGGAGCTTTAAGAGAAGGAAAAATAGGCATTACAATATTACAACATTACAACATTAGCATGTATTTTTACTTTTGTTATTAGTCGATATGTTTATCTTTAGAAAATTAATGACTAGTGGTAGACAAAGCTGGTGAGATTTTGAGCCTTATTATATTGACACATTCATATCAATCTCATCGTCTTTTGATAATGTGTGACTGTAATGATATGTACATCCTAACTTTGCTTTGAGTATCTATTTGAGACTGCATTTTTATCACATGCACTAATATGAAAATAATTAGGCATTCTTTGTTTCATAAGCTACATTAGTCTAATAGCCTACCCCATTAACATGATTTTTCCCTTGTTAAGCACCCTTTGAGCCTTACTAACCTTTTGTTTAGTATCAACCACATTACATGCTTTATACTTAACCAAATTTCCTACCTAAGCCATAAAGCCAGTGGAATATTTGTGATTGTTGAGTTTATGGATGTACAAAATTCTAAGTGTAGGGGTCTACATATGTATAGATTGGCTACAATTATTGGGATGTTATTTTATGTTTTATCATTGAAATTCTTATGTTAATGTAGTTTCTTTTAATGTTTTTAAGAAAAAGAAAAATAAAGAAAATATAAGGTATTGAATGGGTTATTTGAGTATGCTGAATATAAGGTAGATGTTGGCTTAGAAGGGTCACTCTTTGTGGTTTCAATGTATTGTCATCAATTGTATAAGTGATCCCTTCCGATCGGTATATGCTTCATATGGTTTGTGAATGAGAGCTTGAGTTTGAGTTGTGAAACTTGTTTTTGAATTCATTATAGTTGATGTACATAATTGTGAGTGAATGTTAGTTTTTGCACTTGATAGTATATTGAGTATTACTTTTGTTTCACTAGCTTTGATGACTTTCATGCTACTTGAACCAAATACATCTCACCTTACCTTTGCCCACATTACAACCTTAAAAAGTCCTTTGATCTATGATTTTGCTTGTTAACATTAGTGGTGGAGAAATGAAATGATATGCAAAGTTGTGGAATGACATGATCATAAACGGTGTTAAGTGCACCTATGAATATATTTTTGTTAAACAAATTTTCCGAGTCTACCATTAGATTGCACAGTTTTTGAAGATGATGAATGTTGATTGATCATGAGTAAAATCTTGGAATGTTGACTTCTTGCTAAGATTTTTGAAAGTCACTCATCTTTGTTTATGATTATGTATTCTTGGAACATATAGGAAATGAGTTAATGTTTTTGGGTCTATGAGCTTAACATGTTTTGCCCGAGGACACCCAAAAGCTAAGTGTGGGGGAAATTGATTTGTGTTTAATTTATTGTTTAATTATTTCATAACACTTAGCCATTAATGACATTAAATTGCTTAAGATACTCCTTTTGACTCATATGCGATTTTAAGCACAATTCGAAAGCAAAGGAGTTAAATTGAGTCAAAAACACAATATTTTTCTCATTTTCTAAAGATTAATTTTTATTTTTCTTCATGGAGCAAGAAGAAGAAAATTAAAAGAAAAGAATAAGACAAGAAAAATGAAAATACAATAAAGAAGAATCACTCACTCACAACATCCATGTAAGATAGTGACTTAATTGACAACATATTTAATGGACAACACATGTTGAAGGCATAAGGAAGCAGAAATTCATCACTCAAATGCATGTCTTTGCATACAAGAATGTGAATTAATGGTAGTACAGCAAAGGATGATGGATGGTAGTGTTTAATGGATAAAGGAGAGCCAAAACGTTATAGCAGATAGGAAGCACGCCAAGGTCAAAATGCAGAGCAGAAGTAAGGAGCAACTAGGGGCAAAACGCAGTGCAGTAGGTGGACAAAGGAATGAAGCAAAATGACGCAACGCAGGAGAACAACAAAAGAATAAAACATAGACAACATTTACGTTACAGACATACTGTGGCATGGATATGTTTTTTTTTGCTTAAAACGCACAGCAACAGATGAGGGAAAAAACAGTAAAGGTGGACCAATAATTAAATCATAAATATAGTGGGTGGTAGCATGAGAAAAAAAACAAAAAGGAGGTGCTATAGGAGTGAAGGTTCTTCGATGGGACATTCTTAAAGGGGTAAGCTATAATCATTTGGAGACCCATAGAAGGGTAACATCCCGATGCTAGTTTGGAGGTGATATTGACGTCGACAACCCGGGTTAAGTGTATTTCACCGTTTTTGTTATTTCTTTATCTCATTAGAAATTGATTGTGTTATCCTATGTTAATTGATTTGGGTTTTATGTATGAATAATTGTATTTTTGTGATTATTCGGATATGTTGGAGTGATGTAAATATAGTGCCCTAGAAAGCAAGTGTATTTACATATAACTTAATTTTCTTCCAGTTACTTTTGTAATGAAAA
>JANQBM010000001.1:14222250-14235259 GCA_025594535.1 Erythroxylum domingense | reverse complement strand
CCACCCTCGCGGGGCACGGACTCGGGTATCACTGTCGATATCGGGTTCGGGTTCGGCGGGAGTGGGGTGTTACAATTGGTATGAGATTTTGTTTGATAAGTGTGAAATAATGATGGAATTGCATATGAAATAGTTCATGCTCATGAAAAACAACTTTTTCCGAAATGTGCTTTTTGGCCAATATGTTACAAGATATGAAATTCATGTTTGTGTGGGTTTGTGGTGTCCATTCTGTTGTCACGTGCACATTAACTCTGTTAAAGGCTTCTCCTGCGTGCCCGCTAGTGGCATGGAGCTCCTTCAAGGACTCCCCCATGTTTACGACTACACAAAAACCACTATGTGAGATTGTGTTAGTTCGTTCTATTCACGACTACACAGGACCATTTCAAGGGAATGTGTTAGCTCGTTCTGTTTATGGACCACCCAAAACGTAATGATGTACTTATGTGTTTACATGTGTTGACAAGTTTGATGGATGCTTGACTTACATGAATTGTGAATTGGTTTGACAAGTTGAGAATTTGAGACATATACGTTTTACGGATTTTCATGAGAAATTGCTATGATGATGAGAGTTTTCAAGGGTTTTTGTTTGTTACCGATTATAAGACTGTTACCCACGAGCTTTTAAGCTCACCCCCTTCCTTCCCATCTTCAGGCAATGAACAAGATATCGAGTGATCGAGTCAAGAGTCAAGGCATCACTCCAATTTGCATGTTTTGTTTTTGAAGTTAGATTATGTAAAGCAATGCTTTAGTCGCATTTTGAGTGATTCTTGTTTTTGTAAACTTTGTACTTTGGATTATTATGTAAGGGGGCTTGAAATTCCCATTAAAGTGTTGTAAAACTCTTCTTTGTTTTGATGTTAATGAAATATACATATTATATTTTGTTCATGATTTCCAAAGTCTTTATATTGCATTTTTCAAGTTTCTCATAAGGGTAGAAATTTTGTACTGGATTCAGGGAGAAAATTGTACTAATATAGATAGAATTAGACAAAGTTGTCTTCTAGAAAGTTGTAGCTTATCTTCTTAGCTTTCCAACGCTATAAAGTATGTAAATTTTGGGTGTCGGAGTTGAGAGATATGAGCATTTTAAGTGGTGATGTTGCATGGAAGGTATTGTACATGACAACTATAGTGAATGATGTTTTATTGGTTATGATAAATAGTCTTGTATGATGTGTTTTGCGGAGGTTTTGAATTGAAATGGAAGTGAAAATGATGAGGAAAATGAGTTAAGAATGATAGATATGCATAAGATGGGTAATGATACCTTGTAGGAGTTGGAAATATGAAATTTAACTCGTAACTGTCCGTTAAACGAACTTGATGTCCGTTGGGCGGACCTTCTCGAGTTTGTTTGTGTCCCAGCTCAGTTCATGTCCCTTTGGAGGGACATCATGTCCGCTAAGCGGACCTTCTCGGGTGAAAATGGCTCCCAAGCTAGCCTATGTCCGTTTGAAGGGACTTTATATCCGTTAAACGGACACTCTCGGGACAGCTACAGTAAATTACAATTTTAACCCATTTTTGAAGCATAATTTCGATTTGTGGTCTTCATGAAAGTTGTAGATAAAGAAGTCTTATTTGAAATGGTCCAAGAATGGTCTCATTACAAGATTTCAATTATGACAATTCTCCCAAGATAGGTACAATATGATTGAGAATATAAACATAGTTTAAATATTTTGGCCATAACTTGATCGTCCAACCACCAAATGAAGTGATTCTTGAAGCAATGGTTTCCTAACACATTCTTCTATCCTTACAACACAAATAGAGAATTGGAGCTACAATTATGTTGAAGTAGTCAATTATGATTTTGGTGATTAAATGGTGTGGGCATACCACTCTTGTGGGAAATGGCTAATAGAGATAACCCTCAAGGTAATACGCACGCTCACGTCTTATGATGACTCCGAACGTTGGGCTCCGAAAACGGAGTCCAACAATACACTTATAGCTTATAGAAAATCTACTTATTGAATTGGAGCATAAGGTTTATTGGGCCATAAAGGCATTAATGTAGATTTAAAAGCTATTGGAGATAAGAGAAGATTGCAATAGAGTGAATTGGAGAAACTTAAACTAAATTTGATGGAAAATATTTGGATTTATAAGTAGAAGACTGAAGAATGGTATGATAAGAACATCTTAAGCGAGAATATGATATTGGTTAGTAAGCCCTTTTTAATTCCAAACTCAAATTGTTTCTAGGTAAGCTTACATCCAGATGAGCTAGCCGTTTTGCCATAGTGAAAGTATACCCTTTTGGTGCTATAAATGTCAAGACTAAAACAACTAGAATATTAAAGGTTAATGGATAGAGTTTGAAGCCCCATTTAGCTAGTGAGAAAGTACCTAAGGGGGTCACGTTCTCCTTTGGTGCCGCTTTTTATATCTAATATGCAAAAAATCTTTTTAATTATTTGTTTTATTTTCTTTTTAAATATTTTTTCTATTGTTTTTATTAGTTTCCTATCCTTGTATTACGTGTGATTCTCTTAGTAGGTTCTCACATTTTGATGTATATATTAGGCGTAAGCAACATTGCTATTTCTTGAACCTTAAATTTTCTTTTTTCTCTATATTTTATTTTATATTAATCTTGTAGTAGCTATTCTTTTTGTTTGTCCACTGGGGACAATGAACTATGTAAGTGTGGGGAGGGTTTATATTGAGCCTTCAACATGAGAATTTAAATGCATTTAGCTTATTAGGTCACAATTTTCCTTGAACTAGAACGTGTTAGGCTACTTATTTTTAGATTGATTTAGTAAAGGACAAGGAAAATTCTACTTGTGGGATATTTGATTTCATGGAAAATTTACATATTTTCTTTAGAATTTTATTCTATTTTTATATTTAAATTAATTTGTTTTAATTATGTTTTATTTTTAGGTATTTAAGAAGATGTTGGTTTTGGATGAGATTTGTAAAAAAAATTAGAGAGGATTGTAAGGAAAAGTTTGAAGGAAATAACAATTCTTGGTTAAAGTAGGTCTAAACAATGCCCAAATGGTAGCCCATACCCAATATGGATCAAGTATTGGAAGAGATATAATCTAGAATATAGTTCAACGAGAGATGCATTGAAGAAATCTAAAGAGTAACACAACCTGAGTCACAATTGCATCATAAATACTGTGTAATTCATAAGATAAATAGGAAGGTCCAAAGTGTATGTATGCGAGCATGCTAAAGTTAGTGTCCTATCCTTAGAGCAAGTAGACATCTATAGCCTAAGGTACAGATGTGGTAAAGCTCGTGTCCCTCTCTAAAAAAATCTATAAGACAACTTATGCACCACTTCATAAATTGGTTATAACTTTCTCATATGATTCAAGTGGCTATAGAAAGCTAAGATAGAGATATTTAACCTTTTAATTTTAAGTTTTGTGAGTTTTTGAGAGCTCCATAGTTTGGTATAAAATTATGACCTATATCATGGTCCTAATATAGACAACTATAAATAGATATGAGAAACCATAATTCTAGGATCTTTTCAATATTCTTTCATTCTAAACTCAGGTTAATTATCAAAGATGAAAAGAAAACTTTGGAATGAAGATAAATTTTCATCTTCAATAAGAAAAGAGATATGTAATCTTCGATCTATAATAGAGAAGATCAATAGATTAAGATCTGTATAAGAAAAACACTACTATGAATAAATATTTAATTTATATTTATTATTTTGAATATGATTCTTAAATAAAATTTATCTATATCTAAATAGGAAAAAGCTTAGTTATTGTTTTTTATAGATTGATTTAAATTTTTCTATGAAATATTTTGATAATCATGGGTATATTTATAATTGTTCTTAATGTGTTTTTGGAAATTAAGATTGTATTCCAAAAATAAGGCTAAGCCTTAGAAAATGTACTAAGAGTGATAATGTTGAGCCATCTCATTAGACATCATTATAATAGAAGGATTGTAATACTCTAATTTTCCAATTTAAAGTTGGGGAATTCCCCATATTTGAGCCACTTCTCTTGTAACTTAAACCTTGTTTTTAGATAGCATGAAATACTCTTTAATCTTGCTTAAGGTAGACCTTTGAAAGCTTAAGGCATCCATTTGCTTATATATGAATTTTCTCCTATTCCTTTCCTACTAGACCTCACATATGCTTGCACAAAAAGCTCCCAATAGGAGTTTAGGTAACACCCTTTTTCCTTTTTTATATTCAGAAGCTAGTTCACCATTTGATCGCAAAAGTTTTCTAGTCCTTTAACATTGTACGTAGATTTGATTATGCTCTATAAGGTAACTGTGAAATGGAATTGGAAGAATAAATAGTCTCTTGTTTCTTACACATTATAACATAGTATGCACAAAGGGTTTGTGCGAGAGGAGCATTTAACTCTATCAATTGTTGGTAATCTATTTTTAAGAGCTAATCAAACTGTGATTGCATATTTCGGGCAATATTCTAGGGACCATATAAGCTTGTGCCAATCTACATTTAGCCTATACTGTATGAAGAGATTTCTAGCTAGAAGATTTTTTAATTTGCCTATATTGTGGAGAGTCCATATGACTCTATCTTCAATGTCAGCTATTAACCTGTATCTTGGTGCAACTTCTGCTATAACTTTTTAAATCCCCTTTACCTAATAAACCATTGTTGATCAGTTATTAATTCACTAACCTTTTCTCCTAACTTTAGCATATACCTCAAGTGAAACAAATCATGATGTAGGTATAGAGGACCTTTTGTAGACAATTTTTCAAACCATATTAAGGTGTTTCTTCCATAAAATATGATGCATTTGAAAGATTGGAGCTAGTATCTCTCTCATTTTTAGTATATTTTGCCAGGTCTAGGAGGACTTAAAACTACCTTTTACTTCCAAACTTTTTTCCTTACAAATGTTCATTATGAACCCATTGCACCCACAAGTTTTCCTTATCAATTAAAAGCTTCCATACCTTTTTGGCTAAATGAACTTTACAAATTAAATATACAAAGTTTAGTCTTAATCCCTATTGTTTTTTTGTGCAATACAATTCCTGTTAGGACATTTTGGCCCCTATTTACTTTAAAATGATCCCCATTCCATAGAAAGTTCCTCAACATCTTTTTTATGTTCCTGGCCATTTTCTTTGGAAGAATTAAATGAGATACTCAATATTTGTAGAGGTTACGCAGAGTTGTTTTAATCAGCTAAACTCTATCTACATAACTTATCTCTTTATTATACCATTTTCTATGTTTCTTTTCAATCTACTCAAAGAGAGGCTTACAATCCTTATAAGATGACCTTGAGATAGTGATAGGGAAAGTAAAATGGGGATTAGCTACTTGCATATGACAAATGTTTATAAGCTCCTGCTTTAGAGATTCAACATCCCTCAAACACATTATTATAAAGCTCTTTTCAAATTGATGTCAATCCCTAACATATTGTTGAACTACTTGATGGATTTCATTAAGATTAAATCAAAGGGAACATCTACCTTGCAAAACAACAATAGGTCATTTGAAAATGTCAAATTGAATAGCTTCAAATTGTTACACTTCTTGTGATACTTAAAATATGAGCTTTGTGCAATATTGTAAGCAGTGATTTGGATTAGAACCTCCTTGCAAAACGGGAACAAATAAGGGGATAAAGGATCTCCTTGTCTAAGTCCTCTTTTACCTTTGAACTATTGGGTAAGTTCACCATTTACAAGGATGTTATAAGTGGTGGTAGATATACATCTTTGATCCAATATGTGAATTGTTCTAGGAATCCCGCAACTTCTATAGCTTCGATTAGAAAAATATAATTAAAATAATCAAAAGCCTTTTTAAAGTACACTTTTAATGCACACATTTTACCTACTCCCTTCCTCATGTAGTCTTTGAAAATGTCTTAGATATCAAAATGTCATCTCCCACATTCTTCCTTGGATGAATGCACCTTGTGATATAAAGGTCAAGCAACTCAAGACAGGTTGCAATTTCGTTACTAGTGTCTTGGAGATTAGTTTGTATATTGAATTGTAACAAGATATTGGTTTGAAATCCCATGTTTAGCTTGGATTAGGAAATATAGGCATTATGGCATATGCAAGTGAGGTTTAATGCTTTTAACAGAGCTCCCTTGGTAAAGAATTTTAGGATTGTTTTTGATACTAGCAAATAGATTTGATTATAATTTGCATATTGATGATTTAATATAATCTACATACGAGTGGATTGTGGTATAGATACTGAGAATCAATAAGGGGTTAGAAATAAACTTACATAATTCTACAGAACTTTTACTAAATTGTCTAATAGCTAAATATAATTAAAGAGTTTATTTTAGTTAAATACAACCTAAGGAAAAATTAAGATTAAATGAGCTTATTGTTAATCTTAATCTATAGTTAATAGTTTTCAAAGAGAGGTATAAGAACAACGTGATAATTGACAATGAAAAATCATAGGAACCATGAACTGGACTAAAACCCATTGATTAACCCTTTTAATTTTGTACTACTTGATTAAATTTGTCTTCCAAGTTTAGTTTTATTTTATTGCATCAATTGAATTCAACTACACTCCCCCAATCCTATACATTGATTCATTCATTTCAAAAGTTAGTCACACTTTGTAGATGCAATCCTTTGTAACCACAACTACAAATTTAGTTGTACGAAGTTGAGCATTAAGCTTCTAGTGTATTCTAGATGTAATCACAAAGCCTTGCTCAATTTGCTTCTTATGTACCACTTGCCCTACTATTTATTATTCCAAGTGAAATGATTTCCTTCTTAGTTGACATCTATGAGCTCTATGTTTCTTATATAACTTCTCAAATCCTTACAAGTAGCTTTGGAGCCCAGTTCATTTTACCATTTAGAACATCTATGAGCTCTTTCTTATAAAAGTTCTCAAGTCCTTACACGTAGCTTTGGAGCCCAGTTCATTTTACTATTTAGAAGCATAAAGAGTACAGATGAAATCAAGGGCTTCGTGAAATATGACATTTTCAAAAGGTTTATCCACTAAAAATACCAGAATTCCCGAGACTTTTATTCTGTTATTCTTTTATTCAGCGTAAACGCTCTACTATTAATTCTCAACTATTGTAATAGCGAGAGACTTCTAATTCTCACTTCCACAAACCTATTAAGTTCAAGCGTGAATTCCCATGAAAATTTGTCTCCTATTTCTTTATACTTTGCAATAGGCTCAATTCAATTAAGATGCTCATTAATATGTTCATAACTGCGGAATAAAGGTTTGTGGGATGAAAACCATATTTGTAACATAAATGTTGAACATAGACCATCTACATTCTTTTACAGCAAAAAAGAGTTTTTACGATCATTGTACGGTTTTCATGGAGCCAATATACAATCATATGTTAGCTTGAAAGAACAAGATAAGAAACGTCCAATGTGGACACTACAGTCTAAAAATAATATAAACAAGTATACACTAAATCATACGAGCAAATAGCATCCTCGGTCATGTCTTTATTCAGAAACAGAAAGCAATAGCACAGCCTACAAATGATTCACATATCTTACAGGGAAAATGATTTTAGCAAAGATATTGTTAAGGCAATGGAAAACTACACGCCTGTCATGACTTACCGGTCAATTATCATTCTTCAGCCACTTAGCCCAAGCATAGATCTGCAAGTGAAATGAATCAAGAACTGTGGTGCTTAAAGAGTTACAATGGCAATTACCAGAACAATAAGAACGATCATCACACGCCTGTCTACTGGAATTGGAAAATAAATTCATTATATTGGTACAACTGTCTTAGTTATTTATATGTCTATGCCAGCAAGAACATAAGGAGCTCAGCAGCCTATTTTCGAAGAAAGGTTTAACAACAAAGCACCCTTTAAATACTTTGCAGTATAAACAACTTTTCAGAGCAAACAAAACAGAAGAGTGGCTCTAGACAACACATTGACCACAAGATCATAGCGAAACAGAAGCAATTATACCTCCAATCAATCCCACGAGGCTCCACAAGAATGTAAAGTGGCTTCCCATTTAGCCTGCACTGCCCCTGAGAGTATATCAATTTCAAAGAGAAAAGTAACAATGAGTGATTCAAATGAGTTTGTAATAAAGTACGTGCACAGCAAAATACCAGTATGCAAATCAACTAGTTTAATGGTTGAATTAATGTAGAAATCAAGAAGGCAGCTAGATCTGCCAATGTCTCATCAGAAACACAAGAGAGCATCAACAACCTGTTGTGGAACATTTAACTCGTCATGCAAAAAGAACTTTGAAAAAGCCACTAACAAACACACTGGAAATTCAAACATTACCTTGACATCAGGCAGCCCAACTACACATGCACATTCAACCACTTTGGCACCTGCTCGTTCTAAGAAAATAGTAGGACAAGAATAAGTACATAATTAATACAAGAATAAGTTACACTACTCAGATTCTAGGCTAAAAGTTGAAAATTAACTGAATCTGGATTCAACATATATTATGGTATACCCAGGAGTTTTATAGCTGCTGACATTGTCCCACCAGTAGCTACCAAATCATCAATTATCAGTGCACGTTCACCAGGTTCTACGGCATTTACATGCATCTCTAAACAATCAGTTCCATACTCCAGATCGTATGTTTCAGAAATCACTTCACCTGCACGTTTAATGGAATACTCAGGACTTCAAAGTTTAACTTGAGAGTGAATATTTAAGACTAGAATTTAGACCTTGAAGACTCCTAATGAGATCCTTTTCATAGGAAATACATCAAGAGAACTTGATAAGTTTATACAATTAAACAGTTTGCATTCTTTGCTGTTCCCACAAGAAAGAAAGAGAGAGGAAAATTGACTATCATCATGGATATATATGATAGTTAAAACTTTTTCCTTCCATCTTAACAGCACTGTCACGGTACTTTCTTGCAGCAATTTTTAAACTCCGTAAATTTAAATAGCGAGCAAATCCATGGTTGAATGGAAAGCAAGACTATAAGTCCATCTGAATTCGATTTGACTGAGAAAATAAGGTCTCACTAGATCTGGCTTTCCCTGAGCAAGTAGGAAAAGCCAATATCTGGAGCAGCATACTATGCTATGACATTAATTGCAGAATTGCAATTACAATAAATACCTTTCTGACTTTGTCAACACCCTTTATGTAACAGCTTCACATGCTCTCAAACTACACTGAATGTTATGAATCTAGAGCACAGATCAATCCCTAAGATAACACAATTGGGAGCATCATCCCGTTATTATAGGAAAAAGTACCTGGAAGCTTTCTGGGCTTTCTCAAAGGAACAAACTTTGCACCAATAGCTAAGGCAATCGACGGACCAAACATAAATCCTCTGGCTTCAACTCCTACGAAAGAATTTTCTAGAATGAGAACCAACGAAAGAAAAAAAAAGTAGGTATGGAATGAATCATGACTTCCGTAACAACATAAACTTATTCCCAATTCCTATTCAGTGTTCAGTAGGATGCTGGTCAATACTTGAATATATTACAAATGAAAATCGTCACTGCAGTGCCCTCATATGCTGAGATGCTTATCTGTTCTCATCAAGTTATAACTTTCAAAAGGAGGATATTCACTAACTATTGTTTCAAGGACAAGCATATTGAATTTCCGTTGTGGATGCTCAACAAATAGTTGATATGTTCTCTTTTTGAGAACTTAGTACACTATTGAAGAAGCAAAAGACATAAAAATGACAGACCAGCATACCAACTCCAAGTCTTAACACTAACTTCTAAATCGAACATTCTAAAACAACGGGATTGCACCTATGCACATTATGCCGGTCCTACAGCCATCACTTCGCAAGCCAGGGCTTTTAGAACTGGCATTGAGGCTTGAAGAAACACCACTGAGTTTATAAATGATTAACAGCTGTATAAGTTTTCTACTCTGAAAATACATTGGTCAAACTTCAAAAGCTCAAAAGAGTGGCACCATAATTGTCGCAAAGGGGGCATTAAAAATTTGAGACGTTCTCAACATCTCTTCTTTGGATCCCGAAGTAGCTCCGCTACTGTGGAGAAGAAGAAAATTAAGAAAGACCAAAGCCAAGGAATCCCATGAAAAAGGGGACCAAAATGGAGAGAAAAGATAACGAAAGGCAAATATAGCCAAAATTCAGGGCCCTAAAGGAACCATAACTACCAACACACGCACATATCCATCTTATTAGCCATAAACATTAAACAGGGAAAGCGAAATGCAAGCGTAGAAAAAAATATATACAACGGTGATATTTTAAAGTATACCAGCAACCACAGAAATGCCCATGTTCCTGTAACGATCAACGAATATGTCCACCGTGTCCTTAAACGCCTTGTGATTCAACAACAACGTTGTTATATCTTGGAACATTATCCCTGTAAATACTTCACCAGTTCCCAGTAAGCCAAAAAAAAAGAAAAAAAAACAGTTGCCATAAACCTAAGAAACAAGCAAGTACCTGGTTTAGGGAAGTCAGGCACGACCCTAATGGCCTCCGATATACCCTTTAGTCTCGGGTCTCCTCTAAGCCCGTTCTGTGCCGCAAACATCCTCTCTCTCGCTCTCTCGATGTCTGTGAGTCTCACACTTTGCCTTGCTGTTGCAGGTATATAATCTCAATAAGAAGTGAATAGGCTGTCAAGTAAGAGTATCCAAGGTCATTATTTATATATGTTTCTCTTTCTGTGGAGTCCTAACAAATCAGGGTAAAACGAAGCGCCAGTATCCCTGAGAGATGGATCAATAATTTTCTAAACAATATTTAATTTAGCTTTTGAGGGTGTTGATTATAGTAATGAGTTGGTTGTTCTGTAAAAGTAATGCATTACAATGATGATGATGATTTTATAAACCTAATATTTGATTTGTTTTGACTTTCATTTTAACTGAAAATGCATTTTCCCTGTCCATCGTATATAGTAAGTAACACGCACGTATTTGTCATCCATTTCAAACCTTACATGTTACGATCTCGGTGCAGAAAATTATTTTACAATGAAGTATAGAATTTAAATGCCATTTTTTTTATTGAAAGATTTATTAAGGAACTCTTTAGTTTAAATAGAAAATTCGAAAATAATTTTCACACCTTCTTAGTTTAAGATAATTCAAACACACAATATTATCATGACCAACTTATTTAGTCATATTGTATGTATCTTTATAATGTTTTTTCTCTAATAATTTGTAGATTTTTTCTTCTGTGGTCAAGAATTCAAGAACCAATGTAGTTTTGAAAATTTCTGCCCCCCTCCCTCTCCGCCTGTCTTTGCTGTAGACTCAGCTCCCTCGCCTCATTTGTAGCTCGTCATCCTCCATTCCTTTCTTAGTCCCTTTATTCCCTTTCCTACCCTCTCCTCTCGCCTGGTGGTCTCTCTGTCTCTTTCGAATCTCAAATGTGTGTCATCTCATCCCTTCTTCAATTTCTCCTCGAGTTTTTGGTTCAGACATCTTGCCTAAGTCAACTTGTCCGACTCTTAAACTTTAGCTAATAATTGTAAACATGATTATAACTAATTATTTAGACAATTATTTACCTTTTAATATATATATCTCCTCCTCTCCTCCTTCAAAAAAGTTGAAAGTTAAGGAAGGCAAAAGCTTTTGAAAATAATATAAATAAATTTAAAGAGTCTTAAATGTACAGAATTTGAACAATCTATGATGTAAAAAAGTTGAAGCGTTTTAAATGCATGAAATTTTATGAATCGACTGAATAAAGAAGATGAAAATTTCTTAACAAGAGTAGCGGAGACGTGGTAAATTTATAAGAGATAAAAGTAATATTAAAAATAAAATTTAATTTAATTTCTTTTAAATTATTTTTATATTATCAAATTCATGATAAAGTTTATATAATTATTTTGATATAATTTTAACGACAAATTATATTTAAATAATTCCATAAAAACTTAAGAATAGATATTTTAGTTTTTAATATTACAAAGTTTTTTTAAAATAATTTAAAACGATAAAGATATTTTATGACAAAAATAATAAAAAAATTATCCACTAAAAAATATTTTAGTTTCATATCATGCATGCCACGAACACTATGAAGAATATCGCGTTAAATCTTAAATGAGACCCAAAAAAAGAAAAGATTTACCGCATTCAATAATATTATTAATAAATGTCTTTCAAAAAATGTCAAAATATGAAAATTATTACGCAATGGCAATACACATAAATAACCCTATTGGTATTGGGCCTCTAATTAAGGGGAAAACAATGAAAGGAGCGTGTGAAAAGAAATAATAAATAGAGGCTTCGCAAAGAGGTCAAAAAAGGGCAGGTCATTTCAACCGGGCGTATCAATAAATATGATGAGAATTGAGAAGGAACGGCGTCAACGACAAACAACACGCGCAGCAGACAAACAGATCGGTCGTAATAAAGATAAGCGCGCACACATGTTTCATATACTATCTAAAGTAAAACGTTTCTCATGTATATCATATATCCACGTAGATATTATTAATATATTTTGATTTTCGTTACTTCCAAACTTACCGGCTTACGTTTACTCCTTAAAACTCACAATTCTTAACCAATAATTCAATATCTTGTTAAAATTTTTAAGTTGAACAATTTTTATTTTTATTTTAATAATTCTTATTAAAAATCCTCCAATCTATTAATTTCTTTATTTAATAATAAAAAATAATTTTATTTCATATTTAATCCGGCTGAAATTCTTTAAAACGTTTGTCTTTCTTGTATGCTTCTCTCCTCAATGACCTGATCTTCCCCCAACCCTAACCCTGTGTTTGATTACAGTCTGTTTGGTTACTGTCTACAATATATAAGGACAGAACGAAACAGAACGGAACAGAAATTAGGGACAGTTGTCTCCGTCTCGAAGACAGAAATGTGTTTAGTTGCAGGGGACAGAATAAAAAAATAGTGACTATGACAAAAATACCCCTAGAGTATAATATGATTGGAAATATATAATTTATTGATTATTTGATAATTGTGTCAATATGTAATTTAAGTTTATTTGTAATATTTGAATAACGATGAAAGAA
>JANQBM010000001.1:14200467-14222129 GCA_025594535.1 Erythroxylum domingense | reverse complement strand
TATATTTAATTAAAATATTATTATTAATTAATTAAAATATTATAATTAACTAATAATATAATTAAAATATTCATAGGAAGGGGTTTTTTTGTAAATTTATGTGTGTGTTTTGTTTCTATCTCTGTCCCTATTTTTTTGTCCTCTAATTTTGAAAGGAACAAAAATTTTATGTTTCTATTTTCAGAGTCGGGACAAAAATTAATATAAACAACAAGTAAATAAATCGGAGACAGAATTTTTCTATCTCCACGTTCTGTCTCCAACCATAAATACAGCAACCAAACTTCAGGTAGGTTGAGACTCGAGAGGGCGGAGGCAACTCTTTTGAGCGTTTCGTGAAAACTAGGCAAGGGGCGTGTTCGACATTTCGAAACTTTGGCAGGCAGGATTAGGAATATCGAGTCTACCTGTTGGATTCAAAGATTTGTTGATGTGGTGCCCGAGACAGCAGAAGTAAGCAAGTTGCTTCGCTTTTACTAACCCATGTCAACTGGTTTTGCCCCTAAATCAGGCGTTTCAACGAAAGTTTGATACAACCAGCAGCACAGGATATTGGTTACATATAAAATTGTCCTATCCTATGTTGACCAAATATTTTTACATTATTTCATGGACCCCACTGGTCGATACGAATGACGTCAGCCCACAAAGCCCAGACAAACTCCATGTCACTTTCTGCCACTGAGCGTAAGAGCCACCACACGTCTTTGGACCAAATCCATGGCTGATTTGATTTTGTTTCAGACCCAGTAATCAGAGGAGATGGTTACTTTCACGCGCTTATAGAAAAATAAACAACAAAATAATTTCCATCCCCCCTAAATTCCGGTTATTGGATGATCAATTTATTTGGAGTGAAAGAATTTATCTGAGTTGATTTGAAATTTTCTTAAATGTGTGTAAATTTCTTTTCAAATATTTCACTTAGCCTTAGACTTGAACAAAAGGAGACTGTAGCTGCAAAGGATAAGTATGATAGTAAGAATAAATTGAGGAAATGATAAGTACTAAAAGTACTCGGGATTCAGAGACGCGCTTGCGATTGGAGAGCACGAAGTTTATTAGAAGTGACGTGGTCCCGTGATATGAAATCAAATGTACAGAGACTACTACTGTTCACAAGCACGCGAGAAGTACTATGAGAAAACATAATAATATGATCATTTATAAGGGGAACCTTTGGACTGCTTAACCTTTTCTTGAGTTTTTGCTCCCTCTTTTGGATCTCCACCGTTCAAGTATATGTTCCCAAAAGATCGTGCTAGATCTTAGGCCTTTGTAGATCTATCCAAAAAGTCAAAGACAATGCTCGAGAGTAGTCATCCAGTGTGTTGTGCTCACGAGTAAGATTATAACATACTTTTGCTTGTTTGTATTTTTTATTTTTACTTTTTGTTTTTTTTAAATAAAATAAGAATTTGTTTAATCGTTAATGTTAATATAAATATAAATATATTTTTATTATTGATATAACTTTATTTTTAATTAATTAAATTTATTTGTTTAAAAATTAAATTTTACTTTAAATATATTTTAATTATTAAGTCAAAATTTTATAAATTTTGAAAATATTTTAAATTTAATTATATTTATTAATAGTAATTAAATCAATTTTATTTAATTTACTTGAAAAATAAATATATTATTTAATTAAATATAATATTAAACTAAATTATTTGTAATTCTTATTAATCATTAATATATTAAATAATTACATAATATATATTTAAATGAAAGTAAATAAGGTTATGAAAAAACAGAAAAAAACACATTTTGTAATTTTATAAATTTTGAAAATCAGAACAAATCAAAACTAAAACAAAAATTAAAAAATTCAAACAGGCAAAATTTTTTTGACTGAATTTGAAAACAAAATAAAAAACAAAAAATAGAAACAAACAGCTTGTTAATACAATAATTTTTATTCATGTGATGTATAGGAAGCATTTGATTTTATTTTTATTTTTGTTGTTTTTAATTTTTAATTAGTATTTTCAATAAAAATTTGTTTAACTATTAATATTAATATAATTATATTCTTATTATTAATAATAATTCTATATTGTATAAAACTTAAAAATAAATTAGTTTTATAAATTAATTTAATTTAATTTCTTGCTTAATATTTATTAATAAATTGTTAGTAAAATATTATATTTTTATTAATTAATTTTACTTATTTTGACAAAATATGTATGCTCTTTAATCTTATAATATTCCTATCCTAGGTTTAATAATGATGTAAATATATACACATACATATACATTAAGAGTATAGCTAGTATGGTGGTATATGATGTTTAGTTTTACTTGTGGAAGTAGACGGTTTGCCTAAAATTAAATTTTGATTATTACCAAATTTGGATGAAAAGTAATTCATGTACATGTGAGCGAAACAAACGAAATAATCAATGTACAACAGCAATTTCGTTGAACGGCAAAAGCGGAAGGCTTTGGTATAATCGAAATAATCAATGTACGACAGCAATTTCGTTGAATGGGAAAGAAAAGCACAAGGCTTTTGGATTAGTGTGAGCCATTCAGAATTATTCTAGTAGCAGATAGCGGTTTTAAATTACTTGTGCCGTTTTTTCTGATCCAACAACGTTTAACTTATTTAATTTCCTCTCTCCTAATTATGGCTAGATATTGTTTAAAACATGTGAGGACGGCAAAAACCATACTGATGATTTGAATCGCAGCGAGCTGGGAAAAGAGACATTAGATTTTTTTGTTTTAGTTGTAATACTTTTATTACGTTTTATTAAATTTTATTTTTATATATATAAAAGAAAGAATTTGATTAAAAAAAAGCGAGAGGTACGACGAAGTTATCATGAGACGGATCTGCGCAGTGGTCACATCTAACTCGAGCCTAACCACGACCAGATCTCTATCCACACTTTACAGCTTACGATCAGGAGACAAGTACTTTTGCCTGTTCTTTTCACCAATTACTATATTGTTATAATTATCATTTCTCACAAATCCGTTACTAGATTTATAAAACAAAACAAGAAATCATCTTCGGCCCGACTCTCTCTTATTACTAGTAGGTAGGTAGATAGATAAACAGGCTACTTGTTTCTCTCGGGAGCCACTGACAAAAGACGCTGAAGACGTATAATCAAGATCCTCCGTCCTTGGCTCCTCGCTATTTCTGCTTGAGGGTCAAATTCTTTGTAATTATTATTCTGTACTTATTTTAATTTTCGCGATTTTATTTATACATTCTTTAGATTTTTAAGTATTTATATAAATGAGATCATGTAAAATAAAATAAATACAGACTAGTAAATAAAGAAGATTTTGTTCCTCCTTTTAGATCATCCTATGTTTTTGACATTTGATTTTTTTCTTTAAAACATCACTAGAATGGGTCCTAATTACAAGTTTTTGAATATTAGAATCAAGTGTATTAAGGTGACCAGTTGCGTTGTACATGTGACGTACTTCTCAGCAAAAGTTTATTGTTATCCAGCAATAAGATGTTCAGTAATCAATGTCCCTGCGTGAGCTTGTTCTTTTGAAGACAATAAATGTAATTTTATTACTGTTTTTATAATATTCTGGGAAACGAGAGTAGATAATTTGATACGAGGAATGAAAAAGAATGAAGGTCTATTATTACGGGGTTTTTCTTCATGAGGTAGGATGACCTTTTTGTCCTTGGATACTATTGTTTCAAATACTAAAGGTGAGCCGAAGCCTACTCAGGCTTGGGCCTTCATCTACATTTCTAGACCCGGAGTCGTCATAATAATTTCCCTTCAACTCTCTCTTGGTATTTTCTTTACCAGGATTTGTGCGAGGTTAATGCATAATATTTTAAAAATCAGGGAAAAAACTAAATCAATACGATAAAATACGTAAGGATTAAAAGTTTAATTATTATCGGATCATTATAAAAGTAAAAATTAAACAAATTTTAAAATTTTAAAATAAGATTAAAAAAGACTATAATTGTTCATAAAAATGTTAAATTTTAATTAAAAATTGTTAAATAAAAACAAACTAGTTTATTTTATTTTTTAAATATTAGATAGTTTATAAAACCTGAACGATTAATTAATAAACCGACCAATTTTTAATAACAAAGATTATCAAAATAAATCAAATAGAAAAATTAACCGGTAAAATAATAATATCACAAAATTTTCCAATACTTTTAGCCCATAATTCTTTCAATTAAAAGGGATAGTATACCAAACTTTATATTTATATTCACCAAATGAAACCAAAGCAGTGAAAAGAAAACATAAGGATTATTGTAAATCACTTTCAGCCCGTTTGGAATAAGGTGAATTGAATTCAATGTTGTAATTGAATTCAATTCACCTGTTTGGAACAAAAAAATCAACATGAATTGAATTCATAAGAGGAATTGAAATCCACTCTCTTTGTTATTTCAATTCAGCCAATATTTCAAGCGATTTCAATTCTCCAACGCTGTTACTCTTCTTTTTTAGCATAGAAATTAGAGTCTTCCCATTATACCCACACTCAACTTCAACATAATAACCATATCCTTATAATAACCCACAGCCACTTTTCTCCCAATAACAGACCCACGCAATAGCAGTCTCCCTCAACACAACACTCTTCTTCATATAGATACCCTCAATGCATTCATAGCTCGGTCTAACCTAATGTTATTTGCAATTAATTTTTTCTTTCATTTTAATAATGAACTTTTTTGATGATATTACTTATAATGAAATTGATGTTTATAAATTGTTTTATGTAAGAGTGAATGTTTATTAGTTAATAAAAAAAAATTTTAATCAGGGGTAAATGTGTTATATAAAATAATTGAATTCATTTTGATTGTGTTCCAAACAGTGTAATTGAATTCAATTCTAATATTACGATATTTGTTCCAAACCGTGTAAATTGAATTCAATTCAATCTAATTAATGTAATTGAATCCAATTCATTAATGAATTCAATTCGAAGGTTTCCAAACATCCCGTTAGTCTCGTAATCCTTTTCAAGTTTTGGTTCCTTATGTTTTGTTACAAATACTTACCCACAAAAGCATAAGCTTAGCACCATAGCTTATAACTCCTTATTTTTAGGATATGGAGTAAATCATAAAGGGTTTAAAGTTATGAACTTATGCAGAAAAATACTATTGGTCTTAAAGGGATGTACTTTTCTCAATGTTTTAAAAACTAGATCAGGAGTTAAATTTGTAAAATAAGAGATTTAAGGTTTAAAAGATTCAATTGATATTAGAGTATCATAAAATTAGTTAAAGATTGAATAAATTAAAATTTTGAAAAATGATTGAAAGAGAATGTCCTTATCCATCAAATAATTTGAAGTTTAATTAAAAAAGACTATTATTGTTTTTTATTTATAAAAGTTGATTAATTTATATAACCGACCAATTAATTAATAAATTGATTGATTTTTAATAAGAAATATTATTAAAGGAAATCGAACTGAAAAATTAAAAACCGACTGAAAATGTCAGTCTGTTTAAAATTTTTATGCTTAAACTAACTGAACCGATTGGATTTTTTAATCATTGGTTTTTCAGAAAAATATTTTCCTTATAGGACCATAAATAATAATGAACCTTTATCTTTACCAACACAAGAGCTATATTGCAATGACTTGTTGAACAGTTATCTATACATAATTCTTTTCCATCAGTGTTAGACCAAATAAGGACCTAAAACCATAGTTTAATGATAACAAAATATATTGTTATTGCTTTTTTTTATATTAGTAGCTCTATTACAATGAAATTAAGTCATATATGAAAGATGGAGTTCAATAGAAGAGTAACATGAGCAAAGAAGCAAATTGAGCAATCAAAGGATGAATAAAATGAGTTAATTAGAGAACATATGCAACTTAACTCTTAATTCTTGGACATTTTTTAAAATGATTTTGAATCTAACATTTTATAAAAAAAGTGCATTTTATCTGCGAAGAGACTAGTTTATGTACAGGTTCGACTAGCTTAAGGGTATGAATCCATTAATTGGACAAATAAGCTAAAAGTTATAAAATAGGTGTGTCTCTTAGACAAGGGGTATATTACTCGAACTCTCAATCAAACATATATATAATTGAAGGTAGGTGTCTGGGTAGTTGAACGTGACCAAGACTAGTCATTATAATAACTAGTTTATGTTCTAATCACCATTGAAGTTGGATTTGAATATAAATATACTACAATTGAGTTGTGAGATCAACCTTCAACCTACTACAGAGTTATTAAGAGTCTTAAGATGCTAGATATTATATGTGTGCATTGCATATCATATATTGAGTCTTAGTTCATTACTATAAACAAGAAAGGAAACTTTTGAATTGTATGGTTGTGAAATTTTTTCCATTTGAAAAGTTACTTAAGTATACTTTGTGAGGATTCCTTTTAACCTTTAACAAGATTTGTAAAAGGTTACTATTTTTTATGACAAAATAAAACATTTTTTAGGTCTTCTCTTCACCCGTGACAAACAATATGTTGTATGAAAGATTCTCCTTAAGCCGTTAAAGAAAGAAGATAGTGAATTTTTAAGTAGTGCTTAAGGAGTGGACATAAGATGGTGATTTGTTTACACAACTACTTGAATTTTTTTTAGCATAAAGAAATACTCATAACCCAAAGAGAATGGACTTATCATTTGGTAGTAACAAATTAGTGAGCGAAGTACAAATCTCACGAGGAAGTATTAGAAAAAAAGTAAACTATCCTATTATTAACTAACTAGATGATTAAAAAGAACGAATGTTGATTGAGATTTAAAAATGAAATAAAATAAAACTACATAGATGATAAACCAAACAACTAGAAATAAATTAGATTACTTAATAAAGCGATAGAAGCAAGATGTAATATGCATATAAATAAGGGTACTCATGATATCTTCATTCTATTCATAATTCAATTTATTGAAAATATTTTATAATTTGGGCAGGTGAAATTTCATAAGGCAATGAATTGCTCTTAGTCAAGTTTTAAATTCCTATTCTTGAATTGATTAATCAATATCCCTATTGGATGAAGATAACATATTATAATCCATGGAATTCTATGAAAAGTTTAATCGTAACACCAAAAGGTTTATGTAATTCTATACGCAAAACCTCATTCAACTCTTAATAGTTAAGTCATTGTTAATTCATATTTTCTTTTGAATCATCACATACAAATTAATAGTTGATCTAACTGTTATCTTTAATTAAATCAACATTAAGAACACTTAAGTTATTTATCAAATGTAAATTGTAACTCATAAATAAAATAGAACCAACTAACCTAAAGACAATAACTAGGGTTCCCTCTTAGTTAGACATACAAACTAATTAGCCTATAATTATATTGTTAAACTTTACAAACATAATCAATATAATAAAGAAATAAAAAATAGATGAAGAGTTTAAATAATCTCCATTTGTCACATTGATCTATTCAAATTGGAACTAGATTCAAGCTTCTTCCCTCCTAAAAAAGACCTCTAAATGTCTCTCTAAGATCTTGTTCTTTTCTTGCTGGCTATCCTTAATATAAAATACAAAAGAATGGTAAAATTCTTCTTAAACTATATTTTTCATATGTATTTATAAGAAATTATGGCATTAAACACATTTTGAAACATGGTTGTGTCTTAAATATGTTTCTCACAACTTCTAATCTGGAATATTATATTGGCACATACATGCCTTTGTCTTCAACCATGTCTTCATACTATAAAACTAGTTTTTTTTCTTAGTGGAATCAAATAATTTGTTAGACACATTGGGACCATTAAACTTTACTTAATCGATACACTTTATATACCTACTTTAAAACATAATCTCATTTTTGTTAACAAATTGAATATAACAAATTATAAACATTATTAATCTAACAATTCATGTTATACCATCCAAAACCGAGTGACTAATAAGGTAATAGCTGAAGTAGTTGTTTTAGGAGGTTTTTATTGCATTGAGCTCTAATAATTTTATTTTATTTTCTAGTTTTTGTAATAAAATTGTAACTCTAAGTAAATTTGGTATAATTTATAAAGAACTATGAAATCAAAGAATAGGAAATCTTTTTTATTCACATTTTAGTAATATTAATGTAATTTCAATAATGAATCTTGATACATTTATTTTTCATATGCCTAAACAACATAGATTAGCCTTTCTTAATAAAACCATTTCTTTTGTTACTACATTTAATTTGTTGAATGCTAATTTTTGGGGTTCCTTTAAGGTGCCTAGATTGAATGGGGATCATTATTTTCTTACTTTATTTAATGATAATTTTAGACTTCCTTGGAAAATTTTATGTATAAAAGATTCAAATCTAACACACTCTTGTGATTTTTTACCACGGTCTAAACTAGTACAAAAAGACTCTTAAATTTATTAAAAAATAATATCACAAAATTTTCTATTACTTCTATTAATCAAAAGGGATAGTATACCAAATTTTATGTCTATACCCACCACAGTAAAAGGTTATAAGCATAGCATCATAGCCTCTAAGTCCTTATTTTTGGGTTATGGAAAAAATTAGAAAGAGTTTAAGGTTATGAATTTTTGCAAACAAAAAGTTTTTTTATCTCAAAATATTTTTTCTTCTTATGAAATTATTTTCCCTTATAGAATAACAAATGAAAATATACCTTTACCTTTACTAGTATAAGAGCTACATTATAACGACTTTCTTGTTGAACACTTATCTATATATAACTCTTTTCCTTCACCAATAACCACATCATTGTTGTTAGACTAAATAAGGTCCTAATATATGGTTTTGATGATAATAAAACACATTGTTATTAGTAAATTTACTTTTTATAATATTAACAGCTCTATTTCAATGAAATTAAGGAATATGCGAAAGATCTCATAATTATGATCTCATTATAATTTCAATTGCATAGTAATTATTCCAAGAATTTAGCTTTAGTATTAAAACATCAAATGAAATTAACAAAATATATAAAGATAAAGAATGTTTTTATTAATTAAAATAAAATTTTCATACATAAAACTGCAACCAATTGATTGGCTACAAGGGCATATACTACTAATTTCCCACTTATATTAAAGCCACTCACCTATATATATGATATTATAACCATTCATATGTCTATCATATCTATTTTGAGCCAATAACTTAGTGAGAGGATCTACAAGATTCTCTTCAGTAGAAATCATGCTCTAATGTTATATATTTCTGTTCCACTATCATAGAGAGAATTCTAGGAACGACTCTAAGTTTGGTGATGAACTTTTTGATCTTAACTATTTCCTTTATCACTTCTAATATTGAAATGCACTCTACCTCTATCATAGAATCTATAATGGTTGGTTGTTTGGAACTCTTCCAACTTAATGCAACACCATTCAGAATGAAGATATCCCCTAGCCGTGACCTGTTGTTATTTTGATCATATTTAAAAATAGCATCTGAATGCCACAAAACTCTCAATTCAACTCCTCTATAAAATAAGAAAACATCTTTAGACCTTCTCAAGAGCTTTAAAATGCTTTTCACAGTTGTCTAGTGATCATCATTAGGATTGGATTGAAACCTACTAGTTATGTTCAAAGCATAAGAGTTATCTGGTTTAGAACATAGCAACATATACATGATTGATCATATTAACGAAGCATATAGAAGACAATCCATTGTATCTCTCTTCTTATGTCATTGGAAACATCCTCTATAAGAGAGAAATTCCATCTGACATTTTCAAGATTCCATTATCATAATTTTCTATGCTAAACCTCATCAACACTTTGTCTATATATATGGATTAGGATGAATTACGCAACCTCTTTGATCTCTATCTATAGATCTTTATTCCTAGAATATAGGATGCTTCTCTTATATCCTTTATAAAGAAGTTGTTGGATAACTAAAATATTTACAAATTAGAGCATTGGTTATATTGTTTTCAATCAGCAATATGTCATCCATATATAATACTAAGAAGATGACTACACTCCCCACTAACCTTTTTATAGACATATAGTTCATTGAAATTTTTGATAAAATCAAACTCTTTAAATATCTCTTGAAAGTGGATGTTCGAACTCTATGATGGATGTTGATTGATAAAATATATTTTGCTTATAAAGATTTATAAGTTTTAAAAGCAAGTATATGATGTAGTTGTAGCTAGCACTAGTAAGTACGAGTCGATTCCATGAGAATTATAAGAACTAGTATTGACCCTTTTTCTATTATCTCACCGTCGAATAAGGATGTGGCTTTAATTAAAAACTAAAGTAAACATCTAAACAAAGATTGACATAATAATGAAATTGGATAAGGAAAATACTACAAAAGGTCAATATCAAATAAGTAATACCTTGGTGATGAATCCCCCTAATAATTCTTAAAAATTAACCCTTTATTGTGTAATTAAAATGTTGGTTATTGGATCTTGGAAATTCTTACCTTATTTTAACATTTTTCTTAATAATATTAACAAATAACCCTTAGTTGATTAACTTAAATCTTTTTCTAGTTAAAACACCAAAGATAACATTATTGAATAGTGAATTTCATTGTTAGGTTTGACCCTAATCTAAAGGATTTATGTCGACCTATCTCTAAGTTTGCATGTAATTCCTTCCGATTATAGTACATCTATTCACATAGAGGATTTCACAATCTCAATTGCATGAAATTAAATCACTGACTAATATTCTAGATATATTAGTTCAAAAATATAACATATAATTAAAATATAATAAATCAATTAATAAAAATGCATTGAATAAAAGATTGAATCATATTATCATCACAACCTAGGGTTCATCACATCTAGGCATTAAACAATTTAGTTCCTACATGTAGGAAATAATACCAATAATATATATTCATAAGAACAAATAGAAAACAAAGAAATCATATCCTAAATCTCCCTTTTATCTCCAATGAATCTTCTTGCAATTTGGATTGAATGATGCTCTCTGATTGGGTTATTTTGATGTGTGTAAGTTTTAATTAATTAACCTCAATAATCCACAAGCGCACGGTTCATTCACGTAGTACCTAAGGTGTTGATCCTACGAGGAGGGATAATCTAATCCTAAAATCTAAGGCTAGAATAATTTGTAAAAATTCAAAATGTAACATAACTAAAGTGAAAATTCAATTCAATCAAGCAAATCAATTTAAGAATCAATCACGAAAAAAATTAATAATTTAGCAATTGCAATGCACACTTAAAAATCAACCTAGAGGAATTACCAATTGAGATAAATGGAATTTTACCTATCTTTAATGGTAACCTAATTGAATATGAATTACCGAATTGTTGGTTCTATAAGATATTACGGTTGATTACTCTCTCTCGAGTTATAACCATTAACCATAAATTACAAACTGTAATCATATTATGGAAGTTGCAATTTCTCAATTAACAACTTATCCAAAACCCTAATTAGATCTGAAGTTGTCTAATAAACTATCAGAAACCTATACAAGATCTCTCTTCACACAATTTACTGATTTGATTTAATTCTTATTCGATTAAATCACCTAACTCTCGTTAGCCCAATTTAATTATTTTTCATTCGATTCACCCTCTCATTTTATTATCGAATTATGCAAGTCCAGAATTAAATCATAATAAATCTAAATAACACATAAATAATCAAATTTCATTAAACCAAAAATAAAATCTCGAAGGTGAGTTTAAAACATCATTAACATCCAAAAATCCTATCATCAACTATTATTCCAATTCTATACAATAATAAAACTAAAAATAGCAGGAAATAGAAATTGAACGGATGACAGGAGGAAGCGACATCGAGAAACTCCTAATTCGGGAAGTACATCGAGTTAGATTCTTCTCCTCTTCTCTCTTCCTTCTTCTCTTTCTATATCTCTCTATAATTCTCTCTATGGTTTCTCTAAAAGTGACTGATGTAAAAGCTCCTTGTGCCTCTTTGTCTTATTATTTAAATACCTTTTCTGTTCTGAGCTGTCCTAGGGTTTTTTCAGGAGCTAAAAGGTCTAAAAATCTTTCAAAACTTGACATTTTTTAGTGTCTCGCGTCTGCTCGACACAGACTATGACCGTGGCTTAGGCCACATCCAAGCCTTCTGTCACAATAGTAGCAGGTAGGCCATGATCGTAGGCCATGTCTTAGGCTTCTATCACTATCGTGGCATATAAGTCATGATCGTGGGCCAACTCTAGTGCTTCTATCATGATCGTGGACTATTGTACCACAATTGTGGGGCCTTTGTTTTGGCCTAAGTGTCTCTGAAACTTCTTCATTCTTTGATGTTGCCCCTGAAATACTAACAAACTCATCAAGGGACCTCAAAAATATAATAATTAATCTCAAAGACTTGTACTAACCCATCAAATACTTAAAACATAAATAATTAACAAACTAACACAATTCTAACCTAAACACATACTAAACGATTGAATTAACAATTAATTACATATCAAACTAAGCCTTAAAACATTATGCAATTTACACTTATCAACATCCCCACACTTAAAAGTTTGAATTTTTTTCATGAAGTTGAAGCCATTGTCTCATTACTGCATTGTGTATTGTGTGATTTTGTGTGTTTGTTGTTTCGTTTGCTTGTCCTTAAGGAAGCAAAACAACAAACACACAAAATCACACAACACAAAATGCAGTAATGAGACAGTGACTTCAACTTCATGAAATAAATTTAACCTAAAAACATAGTCATTCAAGTCATTTCATATCATTAATAAGAAAAATCTGCGTCTAGGGGCTTTGAACTAAATATGCATATTAATCCAGATCAAAGTGATAAATTGTTTACCCTTTTCAATTGCACTCACACATTAATAATTCTTTGTTCATTCAAACTCTGTAACTACTCTTAAGTACATTTTTATGAAAAGTCAAGCTACTACAAGTTCGGTAGGTTTTTATTAGAAAACATATATTTTTTATTTACTTTTTATGAATATGGACTAAGTATTTTGCTCGGAGGCAAACATTGGTGATGAATGTCTATCCGGTTACTCGACTAAGTAATTTTTCTATTAAGCTGCTTCGTTGAAATATTATTATAGCCCTTTGACGTGGAGGCACATATTTATGATGCGTGTCGATCTAGCTACTCGGTTACATCATGTTCTCAACTAGCTACTAGCTCTATTCATAACCTGAAGGCCAGTGGAATAGTAATTTATTTAAAATTAACAAACACAATTATTTTTATATTGTCTACCTGTAAACCCCCATGATTTTGTAAAGGGAGGATATTAGGGGCAGAAGTGAATGGAGATTCTCGTGCAGAGAGTCGGATGAGGGGAGACCTTCATCTATAGTTCGGAAGGGGTTTCCCGACCTTACGTTCATTATGCCTTTTCAATGTTACTCGGTTTAACTCTATTTGTGACCCTTTCTTGTATGTGGGACTCTCTATCTTCTTGGGCAGATAATCGATCATCTTTCATTTTGATAGTGAGTGCTTTTTATAATAATAAGTCAAGTCAAAAATAATAATCAAACTAGAGGGGCGAAGCGGACTCAACCGAATAGGAGAGGGGTAAAAAGCCAGGATCGCTTACTTGTTACTTAAGCTCCTCGTTTTCATGAAAAAATACTAGCAGAGCTACTTTAGTTGAAAGACCTAAAATTATGAATGAATGTGACAATTTAGAGGGTAAAAAATTAACACTAAATCCTGATTAAGCTGCATATTTAGCCAAAGAACCCAATTCACTAATTTTGTGAGCTAATGATTCTTCACAACCTAATAGACTATTTTCAAAATTAAATCAATTTCAATCCATCTAATCTATTGACACATTCATAAAATTCACAATATGCAACTTAATAACCTATCATACAATATGCAAAATTCACATTCAAAACAAAACACATAACCCTCCTCACACTTGAACAACATATTGTATTCAATGTGGGAAGGGGACAAACAAACACACATGGAAAGAAGAGACATAAAATAAAGTAAAAACAAACCAAAAATAAAATAAAGATTAAATTTAAAGAAAAAGGGTTAAAAACGAAGCCTTGTGGTGATGGAGGCGAGGATGGTGTTGGAGGTGGCAGTTGGAGGCCTTGAGCCTCCAAAATAACTATGGATATGACATATGTCCCACCTCTGATGTTATTGAGTTCGGGCCATCTCCTTCATTCTTTTAGAGTTCTCTACAATTGTATCTGTAATTACCTTGGAGTTCGCAGAGATTGTATCAAGCACTTTCTTCTAGCCCGTCTCTTTTATTTCTTCTTCCTCCTCAGATTTCTTACTAGTTAAATCCTCTTCTTGTTGTTGCTGAGCACTTTAACTCGCTTGACTGATCCTTACCTTGACATATGTCTTGGCACTAATATCCCGAAGTTCCATATTATAGGACTTTAGGATTTCAACTCGGCACAGATGATGATGGTTCATGAATTCAGGATGGTAGACCGTGACTCCGTTGCACTAAACTCTATAGTAATCAGCTGTGGTCAAAACAAAGTAACTCATTCCTAAGTTATTGCTCCTCTTACATCGAGTAGTAATAATTACGTTAAAGATGTGGGTGGTTGAGCAAGCTGGAATGCTATGGTCCATGCACTACAACATGAAAAGTTCCTTTATCAAGCACATGTTGGTTTTCATTTTGTCAAAAACCATTTGACACATGAATTTGTGCAGCAACAAGTGTTTGTGGCTCCTGATGATGTTATTGTGTGCATTCTTAGCATTGAAATTCTCTAACCCGGTTAGTTTAGTCCAGTAGAGGTGACATAGAAACCATCGTGCTAATCCACTACGGATGATTCGGGGAAATCACAGATTTCACACAAAGTCTCGTAATTAAGCTCATAAGGTTATTCCCACAACCTAAACCACAATTCCCTAGGTTTATTGGATTTATACTGAAGGGATGTAAAGAATTCTAAGGTAAGTTCTTCGTAAACTGGGTATTAAAATTGAATAAACTGTCCCCATTGAATTCTCTCTGATAAAATTTTGACCTTGTCTCACAATTCTAATCTATCTAAAGTCTCAAAATGAAAATACTTTGCCACCAATTTCTAGTTTTTCTTTTTTTTGTCCTTCTCCACTTTTCTGAAATCTCTTCTTAACTCTTTATGGTCCCTTCACCTCTCTTTTGCTTACTTCCTCGATTTTCAAATTCATGTCGAAGTCCTATGCCTTCCCGATTTTATTTAGAAACGAAATAACCTAACTATGGAATTCAACTATCTAAAAATCAAGGGAAATAACATCAAACTAACTGTTCATGGGTTACCTCCTATGCAACATTTCTTTTAACGTCTGTAACTCAATGCTCTTCTTGTGCTTAAGGTGGTTCGTATGAATTGTGCAATGATAGCACAATCATCGATCTTATAATTTGCACATGAGCTATTATGCCCTGGATTCCTCTCTCCCTCTGATTCTCTTGCCTTTGCCTTCTTCTTTGCGATCGTTTCTTTCTAGATGCATGCCCAGGATCCTAAATATCTTTCCATTGTCCTCGAGGTTTAGTTTCCTTGATATTAGTTGTAGGTAAGGGAGAAATGTTGTCTTTCTTCGTCACTTTGAAGGTTATTTGATGCTTGCCGATCTTCAGAGTTAATTTACCCCCATTACGTCAATTATTGAGCGAGAAGTTGCTAAGAATGGTCATCCAAGGACCATAGGGGTTTCCACATCTTCTCTAATATCCAATATATAAAATTCTGTAGGGAAGGTAAATATATTAATCTACACTTAGACATCCTTAATAATCCCCTTCAACTCATGAACTGTTTTGTCCGCTATCTTCACTGGAATCTTTGTGGGTTATAACTCTCCTAACCCCAATTTTTGACTAAAGGCATAGGGCATCATGTTAATAATGGCTCCCAAATCCACAAATGCCCTGTTTATGATGACTCTATTGATACTAAAAGGAATGTAAAAATCCCCTAGGTTCTCTTTCTTCTGTGTTATGTTAGGGTTTTCTTTCGCTATATGCTCCTTAACCTTCTTCTTATTTGATTACTTTAATGTGAGCTTTATTTGTAGATGTTTCGTTATGTATTAAACCTTGTTTAATTCAACCTCCTTAGAATTCCTCATCGCCCTACTTAAAATTGACTTCTGTTGAGCTAGAATAAGGTATGGAAACTCAAGTCGAGGTTCCTCGATTAGCTCAATTACGAGCTCACTTGGAAGGAATTCCATAATTATTTGTCCTTCTCCCTTAGCTTTATCTTCCTTCGCATGTTCCAGTTGTTTTTCTTGGGTCTGAGTAATAGCCATAATTTGTTCCTTTGGATTAGACTCGGTATTTCTTGGAAGGCTTCCTACATTCTGAGTAAAAATTGCCTCTGCTAGTTGACCTACTTGGACCTATAGATTGTGTATTAAAGAGATGTGGTTCTTAATGACTTGCTCAAACTTGCTTTCAAGCTGCTTATGTGCATCCTCCATGCCTCAAATTTTATCCAAAGTCCTATCCAACTTGGATTCCATTGAACTCGATTTATTTTGTTGGAAGCTTGGTTGTCCTTGAGGTCTGAACTGTCCTCCAGCATTGTTTGTCTAAGAGAAGTTAGTGATTCTTCCACCCAGGGTTATAAGCATTAGAGTAGGGATCATTTTCCTCTCCTTATCCATATTGAGCTCCCGTATAACTCAATTGCTCTGGATCGCTTTCCTTCATTAAGAAACAATCCACCATATCATGGTCCATTTGTCCACAAATTTTACACTTAAGTTGTATGACTTTTACTGAAGCTGATGACGAAGCCTTCATGTTGTTAAGCTATCTAGTTAAGTTGTCAATTTTCCTTGTATCTTCGTCATTTAATCAATAACCAAAATTCCTTTTTGTTCTTAGAAAGTAGTGGTTTGTTTTCTCTGCTTGTTCATCCATAGGCAACTATTACTCGCCATCTCCTTTATCAACTCTTCTGCTTCATCTAAGGTCTTTCTCATCAGTGATCCTCCTGAAGTTGCATCAATCGTGCCTCTCCGATATAGGGTTACTCCATTATAAAATGTCTGTAACAAGAATTCCTTAGGTAATTTATGGTGTGGGCATTTCTGTTGTAAATCCTTGTATCTTTCCCATGCTTCATAAATCAATTCCCTGTCACTTTGCTAGAAGTTGGTTATTTCCTTGATAATCTTCATGGTCTTGGTAATAGGAAAATAATCCTCTAAAAAGGTACGAACTAGATGATCCCAAGTTGTGACATTGGCTGGGTTAAAGGAATGATACCAAGCCTTCACTCTATCTCTAAGGATAAAAGGAAAGAGCCTAATTCTGACTGCTTCTTCTGACATCTGATGGTACTAAAAGGGATCACAAATTTCAAGGAAGTTCACTACATGTGCATTAGGATCTTCATTCGTTAGTCTATAGAACTACACGTTTTCTTGAAGCATGTTTAGGAGGGCTGGTTTAATTTCAAAAGATGCCGCTTGTACAGGTGGCCTAACTATTCCTTGGTTAGCTGCATTGAACCCTGGTCTCATGAAGTTAATAACGGTCCATTGTCGATGTCCTTAGTTCGCTTCGTGGTCCAAATCTTGTTGAAATTCTTCAGCCATTATTTCTTTCACGATATCCTCTTCTTCTTCACGCCGAGCTCTCCTAATGGATCATTCTAGTCAAGTGATGTCTAAATCTAAGGTTTCTGTTGCACGACTCGAACTTCTAGTGATCCTTGTGTTCATGTAAGAGCACGATTTTAGAAATAGCAAGAAAGAACAAAACTGAAAACAAAAGCTAAGTAAAACGCCTTAAACTATAGAATTAAAATAATCGCCTCCCCAACAACGATGCCAAAAACTTGATCAAGTTGTTTGATGTGTTTAAGTTTTAATTAATTAACCTCGATAATCTATAAGCTACACGGTTCATTCACGTAGTACCTAAGATGTCGATCCTACAAGGAGGGATGATCTAATCCTAAAATCTAAGGCCAAAATAATTTGTAAAAAGTCAAAATGTAATATAACTAAAATGAGAATTCAATTTAATCAAGCAAATCAATTTAAGAATCAGTTGCAAAAATATTAATAATTTAGCAGTTGCAACACACGCTCAAGAATTAACCCAAAGGAATTACTAATTGAGAGAAAGGGAATTTTACTTATCCTTAACACTAACCTAATTGATTATGAATTACCATATTATTGGTTCGAGACGATCCTAGGATCGATTACTCTCTCTCAAGTTATAACCAGTAACCCTAAATTATAAACCCTAATTAGATTATGGAAGTTGTAATTTCTTAATTAACAACCTACCAAAACCCTAATTAGATTTGAAGTTATCTAATAAACTATCAGAAACCTATCCAAGATCTCTCTTCGCACAATTTACTTATTTGATTTAATTCTTATTCTATCAAATCACCTAACTCTTATTAGCCCAATTTAATTGTTTTTCATTCGATTCATCCTCTCAATTTATTACCGAATTAGGTACGTCCATAATTAAATCACAATAAATCCAAATAACACATAAATAATCAGATTTCATTAAATCAAAGATAAAACCCCGAAGGTCAGTTAAGAACATCATCAACATCCAAAAATCCTATCATCAACTGTTATTCCAATTCTATACAATAATAAAATTGAAAATAGCAAGAAATATGAATTGAATGGATGATGGGAGGCAGCGATGTCGGGAAACTCCTCATCTGGGAAGTACGTCGAGTTGACTTATTCTCTTCTTCTCTCTTCCTTCTTCTCTTTCTTTATCTCTCGATAATTCTCTCTAAGGTAAAAGTGGCTGATGCAAAAGCTCCTTGTGCATCTTTGTCTTATTCTTTAAATACCTTTTGTGTTCTGAGTAGCCTTAAGGTTTTTTTAGTGTCCAAAAGGTCTAAAAATTCCCTTAAAATTTGACCTTTTTAAGTGTCTATGCATCTGCCTGATGCAGGCCACGACCTTGGCCTTGCAGGACATGATTGTAGGCCACATCTGAGCCTTCTGTCATGATCATGGCATATGTCACGATCATGATAGAACCACGATCGTTAGCCATGTTCATGACAGCTTACCACAGTCGTCAGCCATGTTCTAGGCTTCTATCATGATCGTGGCATATGGGCCCTGATCGTAGGCCAACTTTGGTGCTTCTGTCACTATCGTGGCCTATTGTGCCATGATCGTGGGCCGTTGTTTCAGCCCGCGTGTCTCCGAAACTTCTTCGTTTTGACCCTCAAACACTAACAAACACATCAAGATACCTCAAAAACATAATAATTAAGCTCAAAGACTTGTGCTAACTTGTAAAACACTTAAAACATAAATAATTAACAAAATAACATAATTGTAACCTAAACACATACTAAACGATTGAATTGATAATTAATTACATATCAAACTAAGCCCTAAAATATAATGCAATTTACACTTATCACTCTTTATTGGATGTTATGATGTAATCTTCATGTTTTCCTTATCCTCCATTTATAACTGCCTCTTCTTTATGTTTCTTATGACTCAAAGATGCTTCTAAACTCCCTCTTTCTCTTCTGCCTCTAATAATGTCCTTTGAATGTAAAAATTAGAGTTTTTAGGATATGTACGGTCATGTAGGTAACGGTGTATCTCCAAAAATACCTAAATTTGTGATTTTATATAGGCATAGAGACTTACATAGGTAATATACATGGTCATATATGTCAAGATACACAGATTTGTAACTCTACATAGGCAAGAATTATGTTGTTAAAGCTCCACACTTTTATAGAAACTTACACCGTCATTGTACCTTATCGTGTAAGTCCATAATTGTTTCAATTCTTCGTTCCATGCCATGATTTCATCTAAATTCTTCTCTTTTTAGTTCATGAAGGCAATTATCACCTATAAACTAACTTGAAGCAAATTAAGTACCAAAAACACTATAAAACTCTTAAATAATAAGCAAAACACATTAAATATAGTTGTATAAATTAGTCAAATAACCATTCATTAGTTGCTTAAGTCCATAAATAGAATTTTACAACTTGCATACTTGATTAAGAAATGTCATGGATTCAAAACCTTTAGGTTATGTCATATACATATCCTAAAGCAAATTCCCATTAAGATATGATGTTTTGACTTCCATTTGCTAGATTTTATAATCATGATATACGTGTTAAGTCAAGGATTCTTCACTCCTTCTATTGATTTTGATGAAAGTCAAATAATAATAATAATAGAAGAGTGTGTGAACTATTTTGATGAGTTTGTTACGTGTGCAGATAAATGTAAGAGGCACAAATCATCAAGTCATTAGACGAAGCAAAGTCATTAGACGAAGCGAAGTCATTAGACGAAGTGAAGTCATCAGACGAAGTGAAGATATAAGACGAATTATATAAAACAAATCAAGACTTTATAATTGAAGAAATAATTACAACGTCAGTTAGTTAGTTAGTTGGAGTGGTTACAGGACTCAACTAAGAACTGATCTCTCAAGATTCTACAAGCAGTTTTCAAGAAGACCGTTGGAGATTTAGACTATAAATATCACTAATAGTCATGAACAAATATATGCAATAGACAATATACACAAGACACAACCTTACAACTCTTAACCTTCAACTCTAAATTCTTTACTTATAAAAAAAATAGCTTGAGTGAAAAGAAGAAAGAAGAGAGATCAAGCCAACCTGTAATGTGAGTTTAGAAAACTCAAAATCTTTTCAGTGAAAGGAAAGGCTACAGCCTGAAGAGGCTAAGATAGCAGATAAAGAATACTTTTTGAAAGAGACCTGAAAAGGCTCTGGAAGTGTGAAATAATACTTATAAAAGTTGAAAGAGATACTGAAATTTCAGATATACTCTGATGACTGGACGTAACCCTAAGGTTAAGGGTGAACCAGTATAAATCGCAGTGTCATATTCTCTAACCCTTATCTCTTTAATTTCATGTTGTTAGAAGAATAGATACTATTTTGCAGTTGCATTACTCAAAAAAATTAAGTGCATTGTTTTGTAAATTGTCTAAATCTTTTAAGAAAATCAAGAAGTTTTTTTTAAAGATTTCAATCTTAGATAATTTATCACAATTCAACCCCCCTTCTTGTGTATTCTTACATATTACGTGATTTCTATAATAATGAGTGATTTACTTCAGTTGGTATCAGAGCGAAGTTTCCAATAAACACTATTATAAAGTGAGGACAAAGATCCATGGCTAAATCACATGTTTTTATAGCTGAAGGTGCCTTAATCACAAGACCTCCAGCGTTCAATAGTGAAGATTATCATTATTAGAAGGACATAATACAGCTCTTCATAGAATCCACACACATTGATCTTTGGGATATCACTGAAAGTGGTCCATATATTCTAACAGACTACGAAGGGAAAAGTATTTCTCGTGATGAATGGTCAGTTGATCAGAAAGCTTGTGTTTAATCAAATTCAAAGGCCAAGTTCTTTCTAAGTTGTGCGTTAAGCAGAAGTGAATATGACAAGGTTCATGGATTCGAATCTACAAAGGAAATGTGGGACACATTAGCCATTGCACATGAAGGCACAAACCAAGTGAAAGAATCCAAGATTGGTATTCTTGATCATCAGTATGAGCTGTTCAAGATGAAAGATGATGAGTCTATTGATCAAATATTTGGACGATTTCAAACAATCATTAATGGACTTAAAGCTCTGGGGAGAATCTACGATAGTCAAGATCATGTCAGAAAGATCCTCAGAAG
>JANQBM010000001.1:14174470-14185133 GCA_025594535.1 Erythroxylum domingense | reverse complement strand
TTCATATTAATGTCTATGCTTATTTTACGATCCCGCCACGCATATTTTTCGGGGTCAACACTTATTGAATATTTTTTGTGATTTATCTCAATTTTTGTTCGGAGGTAAATTAAATGATTTTGTTCATTTAAGTATCACTGGTGGGGAATCCCTCCCTCTTGGAAAGCGCGTCCAGATGTCACATAGGACGTCGGGCTCGTGACCCGCCCGGGGCGAGGTTCCAGCACTTGTAGTATTCTGAGGGTTTTAATTAGGTAAAACTTAGCACTTAACAAGTTTTTGGGGAGTGGTAGGATTAGTTTAATTCCTTTAGTCTAAGGCATTTTTCCCACCCTTGTGTCCGAGCACTTGCAAAATTTCCTTTGAAGCCTTCACTCAACAAATCAGGATATAATGTTTAGTATTGCATTTTTTAAATTTTTATTCAATATTAATTTGAGTGAACCAATTTCACCTCCTTGAGAAGAAGACCCTGAGTATTCAACTACAATTATCTCGTATACTTGCGAGTAAGATAACCTAGATTTTTATAACTTATTATGGCAAAACAAGGTGTTTGATGTGTTTGTGAGTGTTGGAAATAGGTAATTGAAGAATAAAGGATATGGAGGAAGATTTAAGATGTCATGATCATGCAAAATTAGTCACGATCGTGACAGAGGTTAAATTCCTAGGAGCACAATCGTGACTCCTATGTTTCTAGGCATAACTTTTTTCATTTGTTTTAGGGTTTAAGGGTAGTTTTTTAGTCGATCAGAGTTGGAAAATCCTACCAAAACCCTAATTCACTATTTAATAACGTGAAACACACTAAAAAACACAGCAGTTATTGAATCAAAGTGGATCAAAGTGGAGAGATCAAGAAAGCATATGAAAATTCCAATTTTCTAGATCAAGGAGCAAATAGTGATTTTATTCTTTTTCCCTTATTTCTTCCATTATCCTTGATGTGTAATCTAATTTCCAAAATTTTTATCATGTTTATGGGTTCTAAACTCATATTAGGAATTATTTTGGATTTAATTTGTTACCTTATTTATTGTTGAATTCAATATATTTCTAAATGTTTATGATAATTGTTTATGCTTAAACTTGACAACAAATCGAGAGAGTGAGTTAAAAGTCAATAATGTTATCTTGTACAATGAGAGTTATCAATTTAATAGACCTACAATTATCAAATTAATGATCAACTAAAGAGATATCTTGCTTGAGAAATTAATTATCTATTACATAACTTCAAATCTAATTAAAAATGTTAAGGATAATTTCATAAATTGAGAGGTTGCAAATCTGAAATTTTCGAATTCAATTAGAGTTAACTAATAGATCTTCAGAGAGAGTAATCAATACCTTAGGAAATCTATGATCAAACACATTAAATCAACAAAATTAAAGGAAACAAAATAAGGAAAAATAAGTCCTAAGTATTCAATCTTATTTAAAACCCTAATTTTATTGGCAACTCAGTGTTTAATTGCTTATTTGCTTTGTTTTATTTTTTTTATTTTTTTATTTTTTAAATTAAATTCAAATAAATTTCTAAATAACTTAGAAAAAAAAGGTTCAAATTGTAACTCTTGCATAATCCTCGTGGGAACAATAACTTCTTACACTACAAAATGCAATCCTTATATTTGCAGTGTGTTGGGAGTTTTATTAGATATAAAACTTGCTAAATAAAAGAGACCAAAGACAACCTGAAAATATGAAATTACAACACCCAAACATAATTTTAGGACATTATGTGTATCATAAAATGGGGGATTATGTTAGCCCATCGTTGACTGGAGTTGAGTCTAGCATAACAAGATTAATAATTAAGGAAAAAACTTTGAAATTAAACCTAAAGGATTCAACAGTTCAAACAGTTTGATGGACTACTAGATGAGTATCTCAATAAGCATATTTCTAGAAATTTGTATCTCTTTCAAGATAAATGAGTCTCATAAGATGTCATTAGATTGAGGTTTTTCTCTTTCACTTTAAAGAAGTGAGCTAAATCACAGCTGAATTCATTGCTCTCAGGATCCATCACCACATAGAATGGGTTAGTTGAGAAATTATTAGCTAAACAGCTTCCTCTTAACACGTATGGCAAGATTCAGGAATAGTATTTTCTCTTTCCAATAGCTACAAGGTGAGAATTTTATGATACCTAAGAGAAATGGAAGAAACTAGTATAAAAGTGTCCACAATATTTTTTAATGAAAATAAGAAATTACCTATTATAATGATACAATGTTTAAGCCAAGATTTAAAAAAAGGAAGATGTTTAAGGTTTTAAATGAGCATCAGAGGGAAATTATATGAAAATTTTTAACATTAAGATAATTAATACCTTTTTTTTGACCCACGAAATCCTTTTTTAAGATGATTTCAGGCTAGTAGTGCATCTTTAAAATTAACTTATTCCAAACATGAAAAATATTGTAAATGTTGCTTAATTAAACTACTTGATGTAGGAGTTATTTACCCCCATTTCTAATAGTTCTTAGGAGAGGTTTATACATGTTAGTACCAAGGAAGGGAATGATGGCAATGGTACTAAAAAAAAGAACCAATAAATTTCTATAGGAATTTTCACTGATCAGAGGGTGTATATTGACTATAAGAAACCAAATGATGTTACATATATGGACCACTTTCCACTATCTTATATTGATCAAATGTGATAATGATTAATAGGGCAGATGTACTATTGCTTCTAGGAAGGACTATCAAGCTATGTTTAGATTTTTATGGCCCTTGAAGATCAAAGAAAACTACATTTACATAAATATATTTAGTATGTTTTCTTATCTTTAAATGTTGTTCGCCTTGTACAATAGACTTGCTACCTTTTAGAGGTACATGATGGCTATTTGAAGAGTTAGTAGGAAACATTATAGATTTATCGATTATATTTCTATCTTTGATAGCTCTTTTTATTCATGTTTATAAAATTTAGAGAGAATTCTTAAACAATGTGAGGAAACTAGCATGGTGCTTAATTAAGAGAAATGTCATTTCATAGTCTACGAGTGGATGGTGTTGGGTCATAAAATCTTAAACAATACTGTTGGGTTTAAAATTTTGAGTAAAGTTATTAAGGTTGATGAGTCAAGTAGAAACTATAGAAAAGTTACCTATGCTAACATAGGTGAAGGAAATTAAAAGCTTTCTTAGACATACTAAGTTCTATAAGAGATTCATTAAGGTTTTTTTTCAAGATAGCTATACCTTTCACTAAATTACTTGAGAAAGTTGTACTTTTTTATGATAAGTTCTTATATAATTACAATATTTTAAGGAAAATTTAACGAACTCTTTATCATGGTGGCACTAAATTGGAATTTGCCTTTTAAACTAATATATGAAGCAAGTGATTTTACAGTTGAGGCAATACTTGGATTATGTAAGAATAAGCATTTTCAACTGATATACTATGTAAGAAAAACCTTGACTGATATATAAAAGAATTACACAACTAAAGAAAAGGAGCTACTAGTTGTAGTTTTTGCTTTTGATAAATTTAGGTCTTAATTTATTTTGTCCAAAGTTGTCTATAATGACCATTAAGCAATTCGATTTCTTCTTAAAAAATGACGCTAAACCAAGACTTATTATATGGGTTTTATTGCTACAAAGAGTTTGATCCTAAAATCAAATATAAGAAAGGAGCGTAAAACCTTGCAAGTTACAACAAACCATCTTAAGCATTAAAATATAGAGAAATTAATTGAAGAATACTTAAACCATCTATCATCGTAGCGGTAAAAATGTATAGCTTCTAACATTTTCTATATAAACTTACTCAAAAAGTCTACAAATAGTACAGAGATTAGTAGGTAAAAGGTATTAGCCTAAAAAATGCTTATGCATGTTTATAATAGGACTTAGATATTTTAGTAATTCAATTGAAATATAATCATAATTTTACTTAAATTTTAATTAAAACTACAATATATTTTAATTAAGTACCAATTAAGATAAAATAAGATACAATAGCTAATATTCGTTTTTTATTTATCATGTATCTTCTTTTTTTAATGGAAGAACCCGCAGTCACTATCCTTTATATGCGCAGTGGGTAAACTTTCAGATTGACGCAATAGCCTACAAATCATGCCAATCAGGTACTCCGCACTAGACAAGCCCTGTATGACAGGCTCAATCGAGAGAGTATAGATAGAGAGATTCGAACACAGGAACTTTTGGCCTAGGGGCATGTATGTTATATTTGATCATAATATTTCACAAACTTTACAATCAATTCTAACTTAGATCAAATTATCTTTCTCTCTCTTTAATCATTTATGTATACAACCCCTTAGGTTCATTAATATGTTAGAAATTGATATAAATTAAAATAATAAACCATGTTTAGGGTTAGATAAATTAAACTTCTTTAATTTATCATTGTTTCTCGAATTAAATAATTTATATTCATAGACTAATATTGATATCTAATAATACATTGTGACTACTAAAATATTAGAAATATTAAAGTAGTTTTGATTAACCTTTTTATGAATGATTTTTTCATGTAACTCAATCATTTCATTATATAATATTTCAATCAAATATAGAGTATGAATTAATGAAATAAGTTAGTTCGATGTTATTAGTAACTAGTTTTTTAATGACATTTAAAAACTATTTCAAGTTGCAATTTCATATTAGCCAAAAATTTCTCAAATTAATATTAATAATTGAGAGTAATAAAATATAATTTCTGATTAATTTAAGGTAACGAATCCTATAAGTAATTACTTAATTATTTTCATATAATTCATATTATATCTAATGATTATTAATTGAGCTACCTTTGAATATGATAGGTCTTAATTAATATCAAAATGAAATAATTCTTATATAAGGTACTTTAAATATTTTAAATCAAATGATCACTTATACAATTATCACAATGAAAATTTTCATAAATATATGAGTAATATTTTAAAATAAAATTTCATATTAAATAAGTTAAATGAACTTGTTCTTAAAGTATCCATACAGTTATTTAAACATCTACATACTTTTAAACTACTATATTAATATCTAATTTTAATAAAAAAATGACTAAAAATAATTTAGAGATAATACTTCAATACGATCAACTAATTTATATTCATCTTTCTATTATATTAATGTCTAGTTTTAATATATTGATGAGTAAAAATAATTTAGAGTTAATACTTAAATATAATATGAATCTTATAATTATAATTTCATAATAATTTTATTTGCAAAATATATTTATCTTATGTATCTTATTTGATAACCAAAAGTATGTATAATATAAAAATATATTTAATTAATTATGCCGTAAAAATTACAATTGATTAGCTATAAACTATAAACCAATAATAACTACAATGGAGCGGATTGCAAAGTTAATAGATAACCTGGTTCTTTAATTGATGAAGATTGTAATGGTTGGGATTTTCGTTTACTAACTGAAATTTCTTTATGGCTTCCATTTCTCATTGTGTCCTTGCTCTAAAAAAGATATAAAAATATTGTTTATTCAATTATAGTATATTATCCATTCTTTACCTATTTTTTTGGTACTAGACAATATAACGACTAGGACCTAATTGCAGAGCCCAATGATCATTTGCTAACTTAAACCTTAGAAATTAAATAAAATTATAATCAAGCTATAAGTTGATGAATCTTTTCATTCATGTTATTGTATCAATCTAATTTTAATTAGTCATATGGGAAGATTTAAATAACAAGAAAAAACAATTTACACCCACGGACGCAAAATATCTACCAAAGCCTATTTAGTTTGAACAAAAGACATTCTTAGCTTAATTTTAAGGCAAGGCAATTCCCTATTCCCTAACATGGTTGGTAGGTATATACAAGCATCCCTTGACAAACACCTTTTAAAGAACCAGAGGTGTAAATTTCAACCAAGCATCTCATCTCCAGGATGTTGTTACAAATACATGACTCTGATTGATTGCATTACATGAGCAGCATCTGAAAAGCATATGAATAGAATAGAAGAACTATAAATTTATTGGATAGGAAGCACCTTCTTCACAATCTCATCACTTAGAGCAGCAATCTGAGAATCTAGAGATTTAATCGTCTCCTCTTTTTGCTTCTCTAAATTAGCCAAAGCCTCTTGTAGCTCAGCCTCAACTTTCTTCCTTCCTTCCGCCAGCTTTTGCTCAACCTCAGCCTGAGTCTCCTTCTTCATTTTGTTCAGAGCCGCCGATATCTCCGCCCTCGCTGCCCTCATCACCGCCGCTGCCTGCTCCTCCAGCTGCTTCACGTCCTCTGATGTGTCCTTCACGCTGCTCAGCTTCTCCCTTATTGCCGCGTCTCTCTCGTCCATGAATTTCCCTAGAGGCGTGAACCAGATCTTGTCTAGAGCGACCATGAGGATTAGGAACTCCACCATTATGATTGGGAGAGTTAGGTTGAAGTCGAAGAGAGCGGCTTTCTCTATTTCTTCGGCGAGTAACGGCGGGGCGAACGTGAAGGAGGCTGCGGTGAGGAGGGAGAGGGATTTGAAGGTGGTGGAGGAGAGAGCGACGAGGTGGGTTTTGGTGAATTTGGGTAGTGTGACTTGGAGCTTTTTATTGGGTTTGTTGGTAATGGTGGAGAGTGAGGGAGTGGGAGGTGACTGTCTGATGAGGAGTTTGGAGGAGGCCATGATCACGGTAGCCATAGCTCCGAAATTGCAGAATTTAGAATAAGAAGATGAGAGTGTTATTGGAATGACCCTGAATCTGGGTGTATATGTATGTATTTTGAGAATGTCTCTACTTGTGGAACGACTTTATTTGAGAGAACAGGGCTATCTCATTGCTCGCCACACATATTGATGAGGCTGCTGTTGGTCAGAATCTGTATTGCACGCGCTCATCTTAGGATCACAAAACAATGCTTAGAATTATTATCACACGTTTATTTAACAATTGTCTAATATAATTCAATATAGTATACCGGTGTTTGACGTAATTAATTGACGAGATAGAGTGCGTGTATTAATTTAAGATGGCATTCGAGATTGTTTTATTTGAAGTCTATAGACTATTGGAAGGATAAGGACTTATACCCTCCCTGCGCTGCAATGTTTAGATGCTATGTTTAAAATAACTCTTTAACTTTTTCTAATATTCAAACCGATGTCTTTTTATAGTCTCTAAACTTATATTTATTGACTAAAATAATATAATTTTTTTTTATACAAGGAGAGAAACACAAAATTACACCGCTAGTCGTGGCCAACAGACCACCGACATGTCCTCTAAGAGAATTGGTAGGCACCCTAAAGGTGTAACGTCTAAGTTAGTGATCCCGATCTCAAACCGCTATGTACGGTTGGCGATCCAGTCCGCGCATCTATTCCCTTCCCTGTAAGTGTGTCGAGAGACGACCATCTAGTTAATAACTCATGAATTCCCAAAACAAGGGGATTAAGAGATAGTTGTCTCTGGCCTAGGGATGAAATTAAATGCAGCACGTCACGTGAGTCGATTTCTAACTCAATGCGGCGATGATCCAAGTTCCAGGTGTGGTTGAGACCCGAAAGAACTCCCCACAATTCTGTCGAAAGTGCGGAGCACCAATCAATATTTTGCGCAAAACCTCCAAGCCAAGCGCCTGAACTGTCTCGCAACAGGGCACTTGCTGTAGCCGACAAGAGCAATCTTTTGCTTGCTCCATCGGTATTGAGTCGAACCCATCCCTGAGGTGGCTTTTGCCAGCCAAGTCATTGTTCATACCAAGGGCGAGGAACATGATTTGCTTGACTATGCCAGATCAACGCCTTATGAATTTAATTGACATACTTTAGGATCTGGTGCACAGGGGACTTTGGCCAGGAAAAGTGCTCGTCGAACAGGACCTTATTGTGCCAAGACCACAAAAACCAACATGCGGTACCAAAGATAATAGCCCAATCGAAGCCTTGTACACTGTTATGTGTTTGGAGATTCCTGGACAGCCACTCCTTTGTCGGTAAAGTAAAAAAGTCTAGGGAGTCCACTGGTGAAGGGAATCGGTTCCACAATTGTCGGGCTCTAATGCAATCACGAAGTACATGTAAAGTAGATTCTTCCAAAAAACAATGGTAGCATGTAGCATCAGTTGTTAACTGTTTCCGAACTTGTTGTTGGTTAGACAACAAACGATCATGTGAGAGTAGCCAGAGGAAAGAACAAATTCTTTCTGGGCCCCTCCACTGCCAAATAGTCTTCCAAAATCCGATGGGTGGAGTATCGTCTTGCTCCATTATCATTGTATAGGCGGATGCTGTAGTGAACTGTCCATTGTTCGATTTGCCCTAGATGAGACGATCAGAGCCTAATGAAGGCTTAGGCAGTAGCATACTTGCAATGGTCAAGCAAAACGAGGAAGGAAGAAGGTTTTGAAAAGTATTCCAATTTCAATTACCTGCCCTGTCCACAAAGTGGCGAGTGCGGAGAGATACAGTTTCATGCAATGTTTTAAAAAACGGACCGGACAGGCCAGTTCGATCGGAAAATTTTCAAACCAGCCAGTGGTTTGGTTCGGTTACAGCTAATAACCTTTATATATTAAAATCGGCTTGTTTATTAGAGAACCGGCCGATTTGTAGCGAACCGAATTAACCAGTTATATACAACGTATAATACATCGTGACTATCGTCCATTCACTGAAGGTTCTAGGCTTCTTCTCTCCAGGAGCTTCTCTTCGATCGTCTTCTCTGTCTTCTACCGCCTTCGAGCCTAGTGTGGGAAGGAGCAGTAGAGAGGAGGAGGAGCTAACATGAGAGTAGATCTGGGAGTGACAACCTTGATGGAGCTTCTGGTGATGACGAAGGTGTCGCTGACGTTCCTCCAAGAAAGACGCGATATGAGTAACACACTCCTAAAAAAATCCAGGTAGGTTTTATGATTTTCCAACAAGATTACGCAGACTAGTTAGTTCACATGATTTTGCTTAGCTAATCTTTCTCTTTTTGTTTTTCCTTTTGTCAACAGTATGTTCAAGCCTTCAAGGAGTGTCTCGTCCTAATGAGAAACAAAGATTGGAGCTCAGTGGTGCTTCGGTTTTGACAACTTTTAGACCAGTGGCGCTTGGGTGTTAGAGTTCACCTCTACAGCTCGACCATTAATGATAAGAGATAAGACCGAAGATTAATTCTATTACTTGTAAACGTTAATTATTTTAGGGGTTTTTGCTGATTTATTTCAATTTGTTATGTAGATAAGGAGATTATGAATTTATGATAAGGTAGTTGAATCTTGAGCTAGAATTATGGTTTATAATTCTTGATTGGTTAGTTTCCTATAACACTTAGAACTCTATTTCAATTTAGATTTGATAGTTGTGTAACACTGTATGACTGTAAACTTGTGTTATATATACCCGAAGAGTAATTCTATTACTTGTAAACGTTAATTATTTTGGGGGTTTTTGCTGATTTATTTCAATTTGTTATGTAGATAAGGAGATTATGAATTTATGATAAGGCTGTTGAATCTTGAGCTAGAATTATGGTTTATAATTCTTGATTAGTTAGTTTCCTATAACATTTAGAACTCTATTTCAATTTAGATTTGATAGTTGTGTAACACTGTATGACTGTAAACTTGTGTTATATATACCCGATGAAGTATTGAATTTATTCAGAAGTATTTAATTTTTTCATACACTATTCTGGGCTACTTTCCTCCAAGACTTGAATTAGTGAGAGGTTGAGAGCTTTTCTTAAGTGAGTACCATTCTGTTGTGTCTCTACTTTCTACTCTTGTTTTGTTTCTGTTATGATATTTGACTATTTGTTTCTGTTATGACTTATGGTATTTGTTTCTGCTATGGATTTGTCTACTAGGGGTGAGTTATTTTGTTTAGCATTCAGCTTTTTATTTGTTTCCATCCATGCAGTAGAGTCACTAAATTTCATGTTGGTAATTTTGCTATTGGTTTATATTGGTTTTGCTAAATTTTCTTGTTTCTTGTTTGTGAAAGCTTAAACATCAAGATAGCGACCTTCTTTATATAGTCATTAAAAGGAGAATTGTTAGGTTAAGATTTTTTTTCATTCCTATGAGTAAAAATGTACTTAGTTCATCATTTTAGGAACCCTCTTTGGAATCACCCTTTTTACTATGAAAAAGTTGGAATAGTTTTGATTTGTGAACGTGACAATGATGATAGGAAAGGAAGATGAGAAAAGAAGAAAGACTATAGTGCAATTTTTTAAACCAATTTTTGTTTTTTGTCCAATTTAGAGTCATCCACAATTAGATCAAGCTCAAATTTGAATATGGAGTTCATGAGATGTTACTATGTAATTTGAATGATGAGAATCTTATTTAGAGGACTATAATTATTATTCTCATTTTGTAAACAATAGTTCAACTTTAGTCGATTTCTCTTTTTCTTCCTTATTTATCATTATTACCTTTATCATTTGTTTCTTCTTTTTTGGCACTTGTGATATGACTACTTTGGAGAGCATCTTATATTAATCTTTTACTATAATGGAGTTCTTATAATGGATCAGGGATCTCATAGTTTTTACCATTAATTCAAAGGGCTTTTTCACATAAAAACTTAATGTTTCTTATGTTTTTGATCTACCTTGTCTAAATTTATTTTTCAGTATATTATACTTGATACAACATCATTATTATGTCAAAGTTTGCTTGCTCCTTATAGATTAAA
>JANQBM010000001.1:14153943-14174370 GCA_025594535.1 Erythroxylum domingense | reverse complement strand
ATATTTATTTATTTTTAGTTCATTATACAATAATAAACATTGGTGTATTTTTTATTTCAATAAAATATTTTATTTTTGTTTATTCTTATAAAATTTTCATCTTATTTATTATATTCTGATTTTATAGCGGTTCACTACTGGTTGAACCTCTAAACCTTAAACTTTTCCTTCGACCGGTTTGATCTCCGATCCGATTTTTAAAACATTGGTTTCATGTGGGATGTGATCCATTGCATGACCTATCAGGGGGCCCCAATCGCTAGCCCAGGGGTCAAGCCAGAATCTAGTTTTGGTGCCATCTCCTATCGTCTATCGCTTACCCTATAGGAGATGGTGCCAAGTAGCTTTGATACTTCGCCAAACCATCAAACCGCCTATAGCTACAAGAGAAGAGGGAATATGGTTAGTGTCAAATGTATACTTGGTAGACAGGATTTTAACCCATAACTTGTGTGGCTGGGAAACTAGAGTCCATTCTAGTTTTGTAAGTAACGCATCGTTCATTGCCCGAACTTTCCAAATGCCTAGACCACCTTGCGCTTTTGGTTGACAAACCATATCCCAATTAACCAAGTTTATCTTCTTGTTATCCGGTGTCGATCCCCACAGGAATTTACGTATCATTTTCTCTAACTGATCACATAGTTGTCGAGGCAGACGAACCGTCTGCATAGTATAGTGGGGGAGAGCTGCAAGGACAAACTGAGTTAATGTAACTCGTCCCGCTAGTGACAAAAGACTGGCTATTCACCCTGAGAGTCGTTGTTGTACTTTGTCGAGGATATGCTTGTAGGTTCTTTTATTGACTCTCTCGTGCAGAAGTGGCACTCCAAGGTAGCGTCCTAGATCCTTAGTCGACTTGTATCCCAAAGCTGCACTTAAAAGGTGTTCCTGCGAATGAGGTATATTTTTGGAGTAAAAGCAACGGGATTCACTTGCTCCATTGAAGATTTCGAAAAGAGTATGAGATCATCTGCAAAGAAGAGATGCGAGATATATGGCCCACCTTCGCTTAATTGGATAGGCTTCCATTTGCCTTGCGACACCGACGTAGTTATTAAGTGTCCCAGTCTTTCCATACAGAGTACAAAAAGATAGGGCAATAAAGGGTCTCCTTGTCTGATACCGCGGATGGGATCATTTTTAACATTAAACAGGTTAGAGTTATTTTGGATAGAAGATCCAAACTTTTGGGTTGTTTGAATCTTCTATCAAAAGAACCATATCCAATTATGTCCATTGCTCGAATCGACCGCATCAACGTCGTTTTGAACATTAGATAAAATTAAATAGGGTTATTTTGGACAGACAATCAAAACTCCTGCTTGAGACCTTTTTATTTTCTCATCGTAATATATACTTTGATAGGATTAAGCTCAAAGGAACATACAATGAGAAACTTGAAGACTTTAATTGCCTACCTAGTTAAAGAATGATCACGCAGAAGCACGTAATTACATTCCTATTAATGAAGTGATATGCACCGGTCATTACACTGATTTCTGAATGTAGTTTCCCTCTTTTGCCAAATCTAAAAAATGCTTGCTTTCTGTTATGACAGGAAGCATTAAGCCCCTAGGTCTGAATCGAGCCAACTAATCGTGCCTTTAATACAAACACGAGGAGGGCTAACAAGATGGGAAGGGTGGACAACTGTCCCAAAAGCAGTCGGGCAAGGGAGAGCGTAAACAGCTCCAAGCACGATTAGAACCCTTTTTGTACCTTGTTCAATAATTTACCCGCCTGCCTTACACAAGAACTGCAACGCTTGATAGGAAATGGAAAAGATATGATCAAGAGAAAGTGTTATGAAAGGGTTGACAAAAGCTCAGGTTAAACTCATTCCCATATTTCAGTTAGACCGGGTAAGTTCGGTCCAACGGAATTATTTGCGAAGAGCCACAACTTAAAGCTTTGCTTGTGCTGCATTGCCTCAGTTCCCTCTTGAGGTTGTTATAGACGGTTGGGGGTAGCAACTTAACAAGGAAGCCAAAATAATCCTCAAGGAAGCAGAGGTTGAGAATACAAGGGGAAAGAGGACTAAGAACCTTGCGAAAAAGGATTGCAGGCTCTCCATGGTGGATGTCACTAGGTATTTTATTTTTGCTAGTAAGAGGTGGAGGTGATTGTTTCCACTTTCCTTCTCATGAAGATTTACATAACCGGGTCATTTTTAGTTCAATCTTTGTAGAAAATTTTTTAATGCAGGAGTTTAAAAAGAGCTGAAAATAATTTTAAGCACTTAATACTAGTTGTATTTGAATGACATTCGATAGCAAAAGGCTTGTGTAGCCGTTTCATACTAATACGAAGTCAAAAAGTCTTTTCTTTCCGCCCTCTGTGTTCTCTCTCCTTAATTCTTCTCCTTTATGTTCATCTCCTTCTTTAACAGAAAAATACGCAACATCATATTCCTATGTGCATTTGACTTTTTACAGCTAGTCCCGGACCAATAGCACAATGCCCTAAACCCATAAAGGAAAGAAACATTCACATTTATCAGAACATTAGGTGATACAACAACGTCTTTCTAATGTAACTATGAAAGTAAAGGCACCATCATAAAAAGCACTGCCCGCCCTTGATACTGCTGACAATTAACGCTTTCCAGAATTTTATTCACATAAAATCTGGTGTATTATGAGCTTGACCAATTAACAAGTACAAAGCATCTCACTTTGTCTGAGCTGATGAGTGCAACAGTAGGTGTTTAGCCAGTAAGACGGGCCTTCATGCGCTTAAAATCACAAAATCAGCTACTACTTATGGGGAAAATTCCTCCTTCCCAACAGGCAATTGCATCTAAAAACCCGTGATGATAGCAGATGACGGTTGCATGAAGCCACTGACACGTTTCAGCAAATGTGACAAAATGCCATTATAGTTTGAACATTTACCTTCCTATGAGCTTATAGTAGGCGTACAAACCAGACCCCACAAAACCAAGTAATTGCCCAATGACATTAAACTGTAAACATGTGAAAAATAGTTTATTGAGTGAAATAATAGACGGGGAAAATATTATTAGCATATAAGAAGATAGGAATGAAGCAGGACGAGTTCAAACTTACGATATCAAAAGGAAGCCCACCAAAGAATATCCAACCAAGTACAATGGTGAACAGGTCCTAGAACAGCATATCCAAAACACATGAGGAAAAGTTTCACAAACTTAAGAAACACTCAATTTAAACAAAGATAGGCGTCAAAACTGTGATATTGCATATAATCAACTTAACAAGATCTAATTGCTGCTCCTCATGCAGAACTGCAGCTCATTTAATGTATTACAATTGCATGGAAAATCTCTTGCTTTTCAAGCAATAGTAAACTTGAAAAATGTAAGAATATTTTCTATTATCTGTATTTTATTCTCTTAAGCACACTTGATAAATACATGATTCAACATTCTCCCATTCTCTCTTTTTGGAGTACTTACTAATACTAATTGGACCTCATTGTTCTTTCACTCCAGCCATCTAAATGGCAAATCTATTGAGACTCCAGCTGTCTCTTAACAACTAATTGGTTCAGGAAGGTATTCAGAAAGGAAGGTGAAAGAAGACACCAAATATTGAACTTGGAATTTGGTAATACTTTTGTGGTTCAATTAAGAATTAAGAAATGTAACATCTTTCATTTGATTGATACAGCTTGTAGAGTCCAATATAGCCACTAAAGTGACATTCATGTGGGAGGAACCAAAATTAAAATGTTCCAGTTGCAAAACAGCATGCATATAGCATGGAAAAATCAAAATAGGATTAGTAAACAAACCTTAAGGTTGCCACATATTGTCTGTGTAAGTGCTGAATTCAGAGAGGTGTTTAAAAATATGCTGTAGTTCAAGAAAAAAGCCAGAATACAGGAAAGAAGCAGCACAGCCTGTTCCAAGGAAGACAAATCTTCATGCTACTAAAAAAGGAGTATTGGTAAAGGACAATTTAACCGTAAAAATGTTTTATAAACATTGGGAGGTGGACTTAGCCATCTTCACTTGATTCTATTTCTATGTAGCATGTGGGGAAAAACAGAAAGAGAGAAGTGGAAAATTGATAGTTACTATAAGCATCATAAAAAAATTTGAATTCATTAATCCAATCATATCCTCTAAGTTAAAGGTATATAAGGAGTATTCATTAGATTGACATAAATGTCAGAGGTCCTATATCCCCACAGAGCAGCGACCTTAACATGACAGTTCAGAGGGACAAAAAGTCAAAATGAGGTACCAAGCAGAACATACCAAAAAGCCAGCTGAAAACAGATGAGGGAAATTCATTGTTGTCTCCAGTTCACCACGTAAAAATGTCAAGAGCAATAAAACAGGGCCACATATAATTCCTATTAAAAGAAAAGCAACCCAATATAGCAGTCCAGACAAAAAATTTAGTGTAACAATTGGACAGTCCATAAAGTGCAATTTGACGGCATTAGTTTATTACCGTTGCACCACATAAGACCGAAACTGTTTAGGCCACTGGATTTACCTGAGAAAGAACATCATAGTTATTCTTCAAGAGAGACAAAGCTACAGATGAACAAAAAAAAACAAAATAACATAGTTTTGAAGGCAAGAGAGTACTACCAATACGGCCTATGCTTGCAAGATATATTGCTGTAGAAATGTTGGCTAAGAAGACGACCGCATAACCATAAAAATCAAATGACAAGTCCCGTGCTCCAGCAATGAAAGCACCAAAAACAATCAACCCAACACTGACAACATCCTTAATTTCTTGAGTTAAATGAACAAATCAGAAACAGAAAAGTGCAAGTACAACAAATTCCTGGGACATGTTAAAACCAAGAATATTGAGTATTACAGATTAAGAAGACAACAGCATAATCATAAAATTGAATGACAAGTCCCGTGCTCCAGCAATGATTGCACCAAAAACAATCAACCCAACACTGAAAATATCCCTAATTTCTTGGGTTAAAAAAACAAATCAGAAACAGAAAAGTGCAAGTGCAACAAATTCCAGCGACACAAAGTAAAACCAAGAATCTTGAATATTACAGATTAAGCATCTCATAGTCCTACTCAAATTCAAGCTCAAATGTTCAGAATGATAAGAAGAAATTGGTAACTTAGGAGCCTTTTAAAAATTCAACATTGTTTGTACTGAGTGCATTATTTCTGTCTATAATAAATCTTCAGAGAGCCAACACATGGAACCAAATTTTAAAATGAGAATTAAGCACAATCATGTCTTCAAAAGGAATCACAGTTATCTGCCCAAACAATGAAAAGACAAGTACTATATGGGTTGGGTTGGTAGATAAACGGAAATCACAAGGTGAGTTACCAACAATATCTTAGACTTCGAACAACAGGAGACAATTTTACAGAAATATTTGAAGCATCACTCAAACCAAAAGATGGATGATACTTATATAACATGCTAAAAATAAGTTTACAAGACAAAACAGGAGAAAAAAGTTTCAAAGGACTATGAACAAGTTCCGTAATTGGCTGTTCTAATCTTTCAAACAACATTATGGGTCTTTCAACAAAAAACATCCATATCAGACAATGTGATCACACTCCAGAAAGAAGTTATAGGAGTCCATCACTGTTAATGGAGAAAAATTGACAATTTTAATGTCATGTTGGCAACAGCACAACATGATACAAAAGAGCTTAAGGTCTACAGAAGAAATAATAGAGGAAAAATTAGTCAACCATAAGCTTTAATTTGATGGGATGAAAGGTGGGAATTGAGTTGACACCAAAGACAACAAATGTTGAAATTTAGATTATGTTAAAATTCCTTATTAGATAGGAAGCAGTAGTCAGATAACTATGTTATTCTAGTTTTAGATATGCTATCCTATTTGCTTAGGACTTAAACTTATAGAATTTTTATTATAATAGGATTTAAGTTTGTTATGAACTCTTTCCTACTAGAATAAGGTTCTAAGAACTTCTCTATAAATATGTACATTTAACCCTCAATAATAACAGATCTTGAAATTTTTTTACAAACTTGAATTTTCAACTAGAAGGTGTAATGCTTTCTTATAAGAGTGATTCTTAGACCCTAGGAGTAATTCCTAGTTTCCTACCCTCCATTGTGTTCCTCACTAAATTCTAGTAATTCTAACCTAAAGTTCTAACAACAAAAACCCTAAAATCCTATCCTAAAACTTCTAGCAAACAAATCCTAAAAATTTAGCTATATCAAATCTGAAATTTCAGCATTCTCAACTAAATTCTAGACCTGAAACTTGATACTCTTGCAACCTAATATCAGTCATATTTTCTAATTTTGCTAGTTTTAGATACTAGTTAATACTTCTTCTATTTCTCCTACATCACAACATTTTGATCCCTAGATTAACAAAAAACAAAAGATACAGCATACGGAAAAAAAGAAACATGGAAAATTTACCTTCCAACAATAGGAGGTGTATACGACATTCCTGCTAGAATGTACTCCACAATCATGGTAAACATCACAGTAGTCCGCCTTAAGGTGGTGTACATGGGAACATTTACACCACGAACAGATTCCATTGTGACTAGCTTTCAAGGGAAATTTGAGAAAATGTAAAGACATGGTTACATGGAAGGAATATAAAGTCTAAACAGACTTAAGGAGCAAATTACTACCATGTAAAACAAATATGCCGCTGAAAGAGGGAGGGTGCGCATTAATATCTCAAATGGTACAAAAGTAGCTTTCCCATCAGAAGTAGACAATGATTCGCCAGCTGAAAAGGAGATAACCTTCCAACGTCTCAATACATATAAGAAAGAACATGAGCATATCATCTGTAAGGAAACAAAAAATGAATGTGAATATAATATACTCGTATCGATCATAATGGTTGCTAAGAACATTTAAGTTTTAGATTGAATAGATACAATCCGTACATATTACATACCTAAATGTATGATGGTCATATGACCAGGATTAGGCAGAGGTTAAGTTTAGCAGTTGGGATCTTACAATTTAAAAAAAAATCAATTTCATTCGCTAATAAATTGAAAAGGAAACACAACTCAATTGGAAACTTGAAAAAGAAAAGAATAAGGATGATAGAAAAGTGAAGCATTGCATTAGAGGAAAAAATCTGAAGCATGATTCATTCCTAGAGACAACATACTTTGTACAGCATGCAATGGAACTAATGAAACTTATGAGAGTCTGAAAATATTTACCTGACATAATGTTATTACATTTGCACTTGGGAACTTATAAGACGAAAGAGCAGCTTTGTTAAACAAGACTAAAAGCACTGCAAAGGAGATAAGAGAACTAGTAAGAAGTAGAACCTAAGAAAGATCTCCCTGACGGTCCATAACAATGACCACAAGAGTCGAAATTATCAGTTACCAACAGAGTAAGAATAAAAGTTATGTTTCCACTTAACAAACAATGATGATGTGCATTTCCGGGAAAGTCAAAAAAACAAACTGCTGAAATGTACATAGAGATTTTAAACAAAGGGCTCAATTTAATAGATAATTATGTTATTGTTCCATCGTTTCGAGCCACGATAATATTCAAAATATGCAGGTCTGTCCCGTGTGTCAATAGCCATTAACAGTAACTGAAAACAAATAAGAGAGGTGAGGCTCAAAATTAGCACCATTGAACCAGTAGCTAATGATAAGTGACAATAATTTCTCAAGGTATCCTACCAGAGTGAACCGAAACAAACTCCAATACTCTTAGTTAGCGAAAAATATAGAGAAACATAATCATTCCGTAGAAGAGACAATTAACAAAGACAAAAGATTTGGACAGTCGAGGGTTTATGTGATCATAGGAATTGGAATGGAACATAAAAAAAAAGTTGTAGACTGGTACCAGCGCAAGACATGTAAGAGACGGCAGCATAAGCACCTCTCCTAGTCATGGCGGATCCTCTGAATAGACGCTCATCTCCATCTTTTACAAATCTCTCCCTCTCTTTCTCTTCGCCGTTGGAAGCCACCGATACGGGCAATATCGGATCTTTCGACGAATTCGACGCCGTGAAAGACATCGCACACACGGACGGACGGTCTCTTGGCGTCTGCTTCTATCTGGGTGTGCGTTACTTGTTAATCGGCTATATTTTGGAATCAGCGATACTGTAAGTACGTATATAAATGTTGTGGGTCAAGTTCAACTCACCGAAAATGGTAGTTATTATTTATTATTTTTCTTTAAATCGAAGCTAAATTAAGAAATGTTGTACTAATAACAAGAGATATTAGTTGTTGATTAATAACTAATGGAATTTAAAGACATAGTATTGACGGAAGATACGGCAAACTTTATATGGTATTGGTATGGTGCGGTGGAGATTGGGTCCAGTCCAGCCAGATGGCCGCCAAGATTGAAAGTCAATGTAACCAACTTTGACATTTTGAATTTCTGTCTTATTCCTGTTAGTTCCTTCCAACCATGCTTGTTCATGCCCGTAAACCAACTTGTGTATAGGCCTGTCCTGGATAAGGATAAGAAAAACACCTACTTAAAGGCCCACTTTTATGAAGAGCAAAATAGAGTATACTTTTGATCTTTATAAAGAATAAAATAAAGCAAAATATAACCTACTCTTAACTGTCATAAAGAATAAAATTAGACAAAATTAGGCTCAGCTCACTCTTGACACTCAAATTTAGTAGAGTTTTGATTTTTTAGAAATTAAGTAACTGTTGAATTAAACTGAATTTAAATTGATGTACGTCACACAACAAGGCAGCTAGGTCCCTTTAGCTGATTCTACAAGGCTATGACTCCTGAGCTATTGACAAAAACATTAAGAAGACTTAATTAAGCAGTTGTATAGTAAGCATAAGATAAATGTACTTCCTTAACTAATCAACAGGTTCAACCTAGTTTTATTTGCCATATGATCTGATCTTATGAAATATCTTTCTAGTAGTTTCCTTAATAGTGCAGGATTTGTTATTGAAGAGCCTTGAGTTTCTTCTTTCCATATGAAATAAACCATAGTCAAAAGCCATCTTGAATAACTTCAAATCTACTTTATGCCTCATTTTTATATCAGTGACCCAGTTGAGAATATTCATCCAACCTCTAATAGAGGAATGCATGTTGATGATGTTAAGCATAGTGATCCAAATCCTGGCAGAGTATTCACCCTCAAAGAGCAGATGGTTTTGACATTCTTGATTTCTTTGGCATAAGGCACAATTAGTGTCATTCATCCAAAACTTTAATTTGTCTTTTGTCCTTAGTTTTCCCAAAAATCCTCTATGTCATATAGGATTCTTATTGACTTTTTTTATGAGTGTCACTTATGAAATAACTCCAGGTGCATGCGTAGTTGTAGCTAGTACCAGTAAGTATAGGTCGATCCTAGGACTATGAGTACTAGTAATTACTGTTATCCTAGTATCTAGTCCACGAAATTGGTTTTGATTTTTAACTTAAAAGAAAATAAAACTAAAGCAAGTAAGATAAATAGCAACAAGATTGAATTAGAGAATTAAGGAAGCACTTAGTAATCTATAGATATCAGAAAATTAGTGTCTAGGTTTCAAATCCCCCTAAAACCCTTAACAGATTGATCTTTTATTATACAATTGTTGTATTAATTTATTGGACCGTGGAGATTCCTATGGTATGCTAATAGGTGACCTTGAGTCTAATAACAACTAATCCTAATGTTTTCAACTGAATTACTTAGGTTAAAGTGTATAGGATTGTTTTATTAATTTGTGAATCTCTCTATTAGGTTTGATCATAATATGGAAGATTTCCTATCTCTAAGGTTGCAATCAACTCCTTTCAATTACGGTATATCTATTCACAGAAAGATTTCTCAATCTCTATGTTATGAAATCAAGTTATGATCTAATATTTCGGATATATTAGAATATAAATAAAACATTTAATCGGATCATAATATATCAATAAAACCAATTGCATTAATAAAAGAATAAAAGCATTATTAAAGTATAAACATAATGTTAATCTAGACTAAACACTAACAAGATGTTTAGTTACACATGAATAGAACACGAAATCAAACATAAACTTAAAGAAAAATGAATAGAAAATAAAGGGTTCAAAATTCTAAATCTCCTTTTCAATTTTATTGAATGTTTTTTGAAAGGTAGCGGTTTGATCTTGTATTTTGATTGGTCTTTTGATAATTTCTTTATGTTTTTCATTTCTCTAGATCAAAATCGCCCCTTGAGAATGATCTCCATATTTGGAATCGCTTCCTAATGTCTGCTCTCCTAATTTGCATCCAAAACCCTCTTTTTATAGTAAATTCTAAGGTTTTGGTTGATGTATAGACAGATGCATGGCTATGCCAAAATCTCTGAAAATCATAAATCTGCACAGCTTAGGAGACGTTTAGGGGATGATACACAACCGTGCATCCCTTCTGTGCTTCGAGTCTTCATTTTATGCGCTATTTTCTTCCAAATTCTTATCCTTTAAGTACATGAAGGTAATTGTTATATGTAAACACACTTGGAGCGAATTAAATACCAAATATACAATAAAAGTATAATTTATCTAGAAAAAAATATATCAAATACGAGATATAATTACGATCAATTATAAATCTATTAAGCATCCCCACACTTAAGCTTTTGCTTATCTTCAAGAAAACCATAATCAAAATTATAAATCTTACACATCAATTGCTCATCAATTTCAATCTGTCCATTCATATTATACATCTTTATATCTTGTTGAATCAAATTAACATACAAGTAGAATTAAATTATCCTAAAATTAACTTTTCTAAGCAATATTAATAATAATCATATCATAATCTCATTGAAGTAAAAAACATTAATCTTTACACCTTGACTAAAATGTCACTCAATGTACTTAAGTGTTTTAGGTAAAAGTATCAAAACTCTCAATCAATGCATAGTAGAATTCTTACCATAGGCTTGCAATAAAATCACATCTCCACCATTTATGTATAAATTAGAAACAACAATCCAAAGGTCTTTATACATGTTGTAACGGGGCTTAGGTATGGTATGATTAAGATAATAAAAAAGGTTAAATTGAAGGAAATTTACTACACAATATATTTCAGGACTTGTTTAAAAATACACACAGGTCCTTTCACTACAACTTTATTGGTACCATAAACTTACTCACGATTTTGCTTTTTTCTTCAATTAAACCAATTTCAAGTATTCAATACCAAAATTCAAGAAATATTGGACCTTTCAAGAATTTCAAGTCTGCAACAAGTAAATAATGTAACTAACCTTCATTGTTTAAAACAATAAAAAGGTCTTTATAGAAAAATAGGATAAAGGTTAATATATAGGTTTAATTAATGAAAAAGGTCACAGCTCAACTTGGTGATTCCTAAAAGATAATTTTATGGATGTGGTAATTATCAAAGAAATAGGCTAAAGCAAGTTATTAAATCTAAGTGCCTTTATCACATTAATGCATCTAATTTAACCAACATGGTCTCAATATGTACAATAAGATCAAATTCTATAATCATTTTACTACACAATGATGACACACATGAAAGAAAGAAAAGAGATTTAAAATTCTAAAAATTTTGCTCTTAGGCTCAAAAGCTCACAAAAAAATGTGTTTTGTGTGTAAATAATATGCAATATCATTTAACTTGAATATTTCAACGATTACTAAAAATGACTTAGAGAACTAATTTTATTCTAACCACCATCCTTTTGCAAACCAATTCAATTTGATATTTAATAATGAAATATAGTATTGATGGATAAATTTCAACCAATTAAGAATTATAATAAGCTTGAAGAAATCACTAAAAATTCTTTAAACTCATCCCCATACTTAGAGTTGTATGTTGTTCTCAGTGTACACAATACAAGCATATATAAAAGTGAGAGGTTTATTTGATAATTTCCTAATTGTGACAATTTTCTGATTTCATATCCATCCAATTATAAATCACATCCTTTTAAAATATAAGAATAAAAAAAGGAAAAAAAAAGATAAAATACAATAAAATAACTAAAAACCATGAAAATAAAAAAACATAAAATAAAATCTATCTTAATTTATGGGTTGCCTCCCATGCAACGCTTCTTTTGTTGAATCACCTATAGCCTAGGTATTATCACAACATACTACATAACAAGAAGTATAATCGAAATATCACAACATGTAAGAAATTACCTCTTGACGTGGATTGGTATTTGTTTTTCGGATTTGTAGGCGTTGCAGCACACGAACGTCCTCTACTGGTATCCACACGAGGATGAACGATCCGAGCAGCAGCTAATGTGTGCTAGCACATTCTAAAACACTTTAGAATGCCGCATAATTTTTCTCTCCAAGGAAGAACGAACGGCTAGGTCTAGATGGCTAGGGTTTTCGTATCATCTCTAATGAGACATAAGTTCTCTATTTATAGAGAAACCCTAATCCCTATTCTTATTAGGAATAAGAATATCATAATCCTAAACCCATTAGGATTATGAAAGCCTAATAAGTTTCGGCCCATATTATATCTTATATAATAAAAGCTCAACAACTTAATTCAATCTAGCCCAATAAATATATCCATATATATTTATTCAATGCCTAATAAATTAGGCCCAAGAGAATAAGCCCAAATCACATCACTCTTTGTGTGCGACCATGTAGGCTTATTTGATGTTGGTAATCCACATATATTTATTCATTGCCTAATAAATTAGGCCCAAGATAATAAGCCCAAATCACATCACTCTTTGTGTGCGACCCTGTAGGCTTATTTGATGTTGGTAATGAGCTTGATTACACTTCAAAACCCATAAATCATAAGCGGCCTCTAGCAAGACATTATGACTACCCAAATCAAAAAAGGATCGGTAATCTGATTTAACTTGTAACCATGGTTACAAACTCAGTCCCTTTGTAACAGGATATCAAGATTAATCACAAGGCATGGTACATGTCAACCTTTTATTAATCATAGTTTCTTGATTCCCAAGTTGACTGACTATAACAAATGAAATTGATGACTCCTCATCAATTCATTTGAGCACGGCCATGCATTTCTTCAGTCATACTTGTCAAGAGACCCAAACGATATCTCTCTCATTTAAGAGAGGTACAAATCCTATCTACGTCATTCACTTCCCTCCGCATGATTCATTTAATGTCCAACATAAGACTACTTGTTATTCGGTTAAAGATAACTTAGTATAATGTCAAAATACTAAATTCCTCATGTAGGGAAACATGATGACTTCAGGTCAAAGGACTAAAGTCAAACCATATTGAGAATCACTAATGACATGAAACCATGAAGTGTTCTCTCTGTGGGTCGATCTAATATATTTTCTCTAACATATATCTATGTTTCTGATTTGATAACTCACATCCATGATCAGTAAAACGTGATCATCAATCACAACACATACTAGCCTTAATTCATTATCGTTCCACTAATAATAATCAGCCAGGGATAGTTTAAAATAGTATTATAATGCTTATGGTTTTACTATCAATTCACATACTTGATGACATAAGCCCAGTACTATTCATAGAATGTAAATCAGATTACATAAATAGTATACATGAATATATAAAAAATATCTTATAATATATTATAAATAAGTCAGAATGTCAGTACAAAAGTTACATATTACTATTGGCCTAGGGCACACTACTAACATCTTTAACATCGTTAGCTTGATATAACCTACACATTACCCTTATCCTAAGTTTATGATCAATGACTTGCTTCTACCCATTTCTCTACATAAGGGTTTTGTAGTCTGTAAATAAGCTACCTGTTACAAAATAATAGAAAGGGCATAATTTATCATATTAATGAATCCAATTGCATGCATTAATGTCCTTTTTAATGCCAAAATGTTAATAAAAGAGGGAAAAACAAGACTCCTTGAATTGATGGTTGACTCGAACAGTTTGTCTTTGAGGAATTGGGAGCCCTCGTACGCTACCAACACTTCACCAATAGTTTCCTTATTTGGATCCTCTGTTAGTTCTTCCTCAACCATATCTGTTCACTCTTCTTCTTCTTTCTGTACAGAGGTTTTCAGCTTATCTTCTTCAATTATCTCCTACCACTTCTATAATTCTTCTAATTAGATTGAGGCTTCTTCGTCTTCATCTTTAGGAAGCTCTTCTTGGAATGTCCCTCCTTTCATAAAGCCAACCTTTATCTTTTCTTCACTCTCAAATTCACGTTGTTCAACTTCCATTTTAGCCAAAAGTTCCATTATTTTTTTTCTAATACTCTTTTCCTCTTCCTCTTCCTCTTCCTCTTTTTCTTTTACTAGGAGCTCTTTTTTCTACTAAGGGTAATCTCCAATCCACATTTAGTAAGTTCTACTTCAATATTACTAGGAAAACTCCCTTGCATCTCATCAACTATTTTCTCTATCAACTGGTCTATCAGATTCACCAAATTTTATATACGAGCATATGTTTGTTGATGCCTTATGATCGATTCTTGAATGAAATCAGTTATCATTTCTTCTAGAGTTGGCTTGTTAACTAGAGATGCTTGGTGTTGCAATTATTCAGTTGGCGTATAATCATTCCATCCATAGGCGTAAGAGTTACTGCACTTTGAATTGTAGTTATTCTTATATAGTACACCTTGAGGTTGATTGTACATGTTCAATGGCTCCCACATTTAGGTCGGTACTCGACATTCATGATTTTATTAAGTTCTCTGATAAATTTCTTAACACAACATAGACATCAATTGAGCCTCTAAAAAATTTGCGATCCTTTATGGTGATGTTTCGTATTGCGAAGACATATCCTGGCTTCCATAAAAGTATTGTCTACTTCATCCTTCCATTGTGAGTTGTGGTTATGAAAATGAATCATAAATCCTACTAATAGGCGTAAATTATACTATGTTTTCTTAGATGTTTAGTGTGCTTTTCAGTGTTTATTAGATGATTATCATGTGTATAGGATTATAATTGTGATAATGATAGTGTTTGTATGTATTCTAAGTATTTGTTTTGCTTAGAGTAAAAATTGGATCATAAGTTTACGTTTCATGAGGTGTTTGATTTGTTTGTTAGTGATGGAAACTAGTAAATTAAAGAATGAAGAAGATGAAAGCTAAATGAAGCAGGTCACAATCATGACAGAAAGGAATTTCTAAAAGCACGATCGTGACACCCTTGTCACAATTATGATAGCATTTTCCAAGTGTGATCTTTTTTGTATCTTTTAGGGTTTAGGAGTATTTTTAGAACCAAATGAAGTGGGGAAACCCTAAAAACAACCCTAGGACCCTAAACTATGAAAGACATAAAAAAACATAGCATCCATCATACAAAATTGGATCAAACATGGAAGATCAAAAGAACGTTCAGAATTCAAGTTTTATAGATTAAGCTCCAAACTAAGTTTTTCTTTCTTTCCTTCTGTAATTTTCATAAAACTTGATATGTAAATTGAATTCCCAGATGATTGCATTTATGAGTTTCTAATTTCTAGATTAGGGTTTATTTTGAATTAATTTTGTGACTTTGATCTTTTTTGGTTCAATACAAAATTCTGGTGTTGTGATAATTGTGTATATTCATACTTTGACAATAAACTGAGAAAGTGAGTCAAAAGTAATCAGATTAGGATGTGCAATGAGAATTGGTGATTTAAAAAGTCATGCAATTATCAAATCAACAATCATTTAAAGAGAAATCTTGTGTGAGAACTTTGATTATCCAATAGATAACTTTAAATCTAATTGAAAAAATTATGAAGTTTTCTAAATTGAGAGGTTGCAAAATCTAGAATTTTGGATATACTTAGGGTTAATTGATTAGGTCTTGAGAGAAAGTAATCAATCCCTTAGGAAATCTAGGATTGACAAATAATTGGATCAATACTCAATAATGAAAGAATAAATCCTCAGCATTCATCTTTGATCAAACCCTAAATTAATTTGGTAGCTCACTTCTTATTTGATTTAATTGCTTTGTTTTATTATTCTAAAATTATTGTTATTTATTCTTATTAAAATGAATTTCTTTTGATCTTAGACAAAGTTAGGCTTAGATTATTAGCTATTGCAGAATCCTCATAGGAACGACAGCTTTCGGTACTATAATATATTATCTATATACTTGCAAATATTGAGAGTTTTGTTAGATATAAATCTTGCTCAATAGGTTTTAAGTGTTGTTGCTGAGGATTTTAACATTAGGACGATTTTAATTCCTTTGATTTAAGGAATTGTTTCCCTTTTCTTATATGATTGAGGTACCCAATCCTTAGAAATTAAAAAAAAAGGAAAAAAAGAATGAAGTTTGGATGTAAAGTAGAAGACACATCAATCTAGACATCACAAGGCAAAAATGAGGAATTTGAATAGTTAAATTCCAATAATAGATAGAAAGAACAATGGTGGAGGAAACACATCACAAATGGCAAAGGACCCTTATAGACTTCATGAGGCCAGGGTTCAACACCTATCATTACGGAATTATACTATCACCATTGAAAATGACACATGGTTTGTTTGAAGAGAAGGCGAGCAATAGTTGTCCTTAAAAATTGAAATGAAGTAGATAATAGTCTAACTTCTTGGATCTAGAAGGAATGATCGTTGTGGATTCAGTGACAACATTGCAAGATATGATCGACAATCTCACTAAGCAATTGAACAACCTAATAGTTGCCTCTTTCTCTCTATTAAAAGCAATTTAGGAAGGATGTAACCTATGCAAATGAGAGACCTATATCACAGTTGATTTCTTTATAGTGGAAAACAACAACGTGTAGCAATTTAACTTCATGGGAGCACAAGTTGTTTAGGGAAGTACTGATCGTTACTGGAACATGTACAATCCTGGGTGGCAGAACTACCTAAATTTCTTTTGGTTTAACAATGTAAGGAATCAAATATGAACTCAAGGCCTACCAAAATTTCAACAAAATGAGTCCAGTTTATGGGATTCAAACTTGGAAAAGCTTATGAGTATAAAAGGGAAATTTGAGTAAGTAACAGAAGATTAGGCCTCTTTCATTCACAATCTAGAGGTTTAAGTGGGCCAACTTGATATTGATTTCTTTAAGAGAAGTGTGGAGAACCTCTCGAGTGATACTGAGGCTGATAAGTGTAGATTTACACATATTTTATGTGTGAGTATTGCATGAAAAGTACATGGGAACTAGGTTTTTCATTTTAATATTGCATGATTATGTATATTTTATGCTTGTCTTAGGTATTTTTACGTTGCATGTGGCCATTTTTGTGTTTAATTATGTTCTAGTATATTTTTACATACATTTTGTGTAAGTTGGTGTGTTAACCTTACCATTGCATTCAATGTGTGCATGCATAAGTCTCATTGTGTGTGTTGTTATTTTGTGTATTAATTGGCATATGTCAAGGAATTATTATGTGCTTATTTTCATGGTTTATTCACAGATAAAATGGTGCAATTAAGTGAAGGAAGCATGGAATAAAAGTTGGGACATTATAATAGGAATTTGACATTGGTGGTCACGATTGTGACCTTACTAGTCAAAACAGTAACTTAAAAACTTGGCTGGCATAAAAGTCGTGTGCTAGCCATGTTTTAAGCACAATAAACTGCACAAAATTAGGAGGCAACCCAAGACAAGAGAAGAAGCATGTGAGTGCATCGGCATAAGGAGAAAAGGTGACAAAAACGTGAGAAAGGGCAGCAAAAATGACAGTTGTCTAGGTTTGGTGTACCAGCCACGTGATGAGTGATTTATGGTTGCATAAAAACAAAAAAAGGAGGCCAAAAATAGGGATTTTCATGAGAGTACATAGCTGAACAAAGGAGGGCCAGAAAGGAGGCATTTGGAGTTGCACATTGGAGGAGAACACTAAGGATTCCAAGGCTACACCAAAGCTATCCAGATTTCCAGCTTGCTTCATCATACACCAAAGCTATTTATTATGCGAGCACAACACTGACTAGACCACAACTAAATTACACAAAAATAGAGAAAGAATTATTAGTTGTGGTGTTTGCGTGTGATAAATTTCGCTCATATTTTCTAGGCTTTAAAGTCATTTTTACTGATCACGGGACATTAAGATATTTCTTTGCAAAGAAGGACGCCAAGTCTAGATTAATTCGGTGGATTTTGCTCCTATAAGAGTTTGATCTAGAAATTCATGATAAGGACCAGAGAATATGGTGGCAGATCATTTATCTAGACTAGGAGGAAAGGAATTTGAAGCTGAATTGAAGATAAATGAACAATCCCTGACGAGGCTTTAATGTGGATAACTGCCTCTAAAATACCGTGGTTTGCAAACATTGTGAACTACTTGGTGAGTGGTATCTTACCCTTTGATCTTAAGTACTGACAATGAAAGAAGTTTCTTTCCGATTGTTCACATTATATATGGGAAGAGCCATTTTTGTTTAAAATGAGCGTTGATGGCTTGCTAAGGCGATGTGTTCCAGACGATGAGGTTCATGCTATTTGACTCACTATCTCAATTTTGCATATGTTGGACATTATGGGGCTAATAGAATAGTCGTTAGAGTACTATAGCACGGGCCAACATTATTTAAAGATGCACAAGAATGGGTAAAAATTGTGACATCTATCAGAGGATAGGGAATATATGTAAGAGGGATGAAATGTCGATGATAGCAATATTTGAAGTTAAGGTCTTTGATGTTTTGGGTTAGATTTTATGGGATCGTTTCTATCTTCATACGAAAACAAATATATTTTGGTTGGTGTAGATTATGTGTCGAATTGGGCTAAGGTGATGGCGATGACAACAAATGACGGTCGAGTGGTGTAAAAGATATTTAAGAAGATAATCAATAGATTTGGAGTGCCACTGGTCATCATTAGTGATGGAGGTATCCATTTTTGCAATAATCCTTTTGAAACATTATTGAAAAAAATATGAAATGCAACATAGGATAGAGACACCATACCATCCCCAACCAAGTGGCCAAGTTGAGGTCGTCAACCAAGAACTGAAATTTTTTTTAGAAAAGATCAGCAACTCTTCAAGAAAAGATTGGGCGAATAAACTAGATGATGTAGTTTAGGCCTATCAAACAACATTTAATACAAACATTAGTACGACACCTTATAGACTGATTTATAGAAAGGCTTGTAACTTATCGGTAGAATTGGAGCATAAGGTGTATTAGGCAATTAAGGCCCTAAATTGGGATGAAAAAGCAACTGGGGAAAAAAGAAAGCTTCAATTTAATGACTTAGAAGAATTAAGGCTGCAAGCATACTAAAATGCAAAATTGTATAAGGAAAAGGTAAAGCAGTGGCATGATGAACATCTCAAGCATAAGGACTTCCATACAAGGGATATCATTTTACTATTTAACTTGAGACTTCATCTGTTCCCAGGAAAATTAAAATCTTAATGGAATGGCCCTTTTACAGTAGTTAATGTTTATCCATCCGTAGCATTAGAGTTAGAAAATGAGCATAGAGAGACCTTTAAAGTGAATGGCCACTACTGCAAGCCTTATTTTAGCAGTCAAATGCCCAAAGAACTAGAGAAGCTATCTCTCCAACCCGTCTAGTGATCCAAGCAAAAGCTAAAGAGTCTTGCTAGTGACTATAAAAACTAGCATCAGTTTTTTTATATAGTTTGGTGTGTTTTATGTTTTGTGTTTTATTTTACTAATGTTTTAAAATTTTATGTATGACTATAGAAAGACGAAAGATGAGAACAAAGGAGCTATGCTGAGGGAGTACACTTTCTAACAATGCTACCTTTACTGTCATCCCATTGAATAAGCTTTCGCATGCCCTTTATCTTTTATTTTTTATTTCTTCTTTTATATATGAATTGTGTGTTTGATTGTTTCATTGTGCACCACTTCCACATATTGAGGACAATGTGTCGTTTAAGTGTAAGGTATTGGTATGCAATTTTGCATTACATACTATGTATGTTATTTAACTCCCTAAATTTTTTCCTATTTTGTATGATTTTGTGTCAATATGCATAATTGTCTTTCAAGTCTTGTATGCATTTGCATTATATGTCACTATCGATAGTGAATCAATGGCATAATCAGACGAGGATGAAATTAATTTTAAATGTGATTATTTAGCATATGAAAGTATTTTAGCTTATGAATTTTGTTTGATTGAGATTTGAGGTAAATCTGCGTGTGAATTAGGATGTAGAACCTATTTTTACATTTGATGTTACATGATGGATGTATTTACATTTAAAATCAATTAAACTGGTAGGAAGTTACAAGCAGTCTTTTATGAAAATTAAAAAGCTACAAAGAAATGAAATAGGTTTAAATGTGAGAAAAAAAGAGAAAAAAGAGAGGTTTATGTAAATGGATAGCTATTCCTTTGGCCCAAAAAGGGTTAAGAATAGAGCTAGTAGTCAGTTGTGAAGGGTGATATAGCTGAGTAACTGGAGAACATTCACCACAAATGTTTGCCTTCACATCAAAAGGCTATAATGACCTACTAGCTAAGCTTATATATATATATATAGTAG